>MNCI01037581.1:99309-126969 GCA_015680685.1 Gnetum montanum
TCTTGGCTTACCATCATCATCATCGAGCTTTGATGAGGATGAATGTGGTTAAGGGTGAAAAGCCCTAGATAGGAACCTAGATAAATAACCTAATGAGAATTCTAGGAGAAACCCTAAGACATCCAAAGATAAAGATCAAGATAAAATATATGAAAAGAGGCACAAAAAGAAAAGAAAAAAAAATACCATCATGATTAAGAAAGTAGAGATCATGATCATCATTATGATTTTAACGTGTCAAATGAATATGATAAACCATTATTAATAATAAGAAGCATGATTAAGATCTATGAGACAATAAGAATTTCAACTAACATCAAAAAGAGTGCACATTAAATGTTTATACACATGAACAATATTCCTAAATTTGAGGAAGGTTACAATGTAGATATGTAGAATCATCGACAAGCTTTTCATGATGTCTATGCATTACAAAATATTAAGAGAAAATTAAAAAATCTAAAGCTATTTCTAGGAATTCTCATCAAAGAGGAAGATAGTTGGTACAATTTAGTAGAGCCTGATTCTATTCACTAGTAGAAAATAATTGTCAAGTTCTCAATGAGAAGCACCAAACCTATTCTAGAGTGTCCAATCTAAGGATGCAGATTTAATGATAGAAGCAAGCAACTAAAAAATCTCTTGATGAAGCCTTAAGTAGGTACTATTCGTTATTGCACTAATGCCTACACCATTTCTTCGCTTAGAAAGAATAGCTATGCGATATCATAGATGGGTTAAGAAGAAAAACTAGTAAGATCCTTAGAATTTATTTCCAAGGATGATCATTAGAATTAAGGACCCATCAAATTTGGAGGCTAATTGACCAAGTAGTAAAAGAACAACAAGAAGTTCAAACGAAGGAGAGAACTAAAGAGTATAATAGGAAACCATCCCTTCCTAAGAGGGATGTTCATGCCTATGATATAAAAGAAGCAGAGGCTTCTTTGAATGTAATGGTTCAACAAAATATTTGCTAATGCATAAATTTATTTTAAGAATTGTAGCAAAGGTTAATAAAATCTAGAATTAAGTGGATGAGAAATTTGCAACAATCCTAAAAATCATGGAGAAATGCGGAGAGCGGACAAAAGATATGAAGGACTAGGACAAAAAGAAGAAGAAAGAGGTAGCCAAGAATATGTGTTTGCATAAGGTTAAAGATACTACAGTAGAAGTGCTTGTTAATTCAAACTCAAAGGAGGATGATTAATGTGATATATGAAAGTATAAATATCCAAAGATTATTTTCCTTACCATGTCACACATGATCTTCTTATTACAATAATTAGAGGCATATTTATTAAAATCCAAGTTTTCCAAGAGGCAAATGCCAAGGAAATTGCCTGATCCTCAAAGAAACTATAGATGATCCCACCAACACTAGTACTATCTAAGTAAGATGCCTTATTAGCTTTAAAAGTAGCATCATTAGCAATATTAAAATCCACATTGTGGGGTATGCCACTACCAAGATAACAGTACTCTTACTACCAATGATATTCATATGATTACTATGTTCAAAAAGCTATCTCATTAAATGATCCTACTATTCATGCTTTTTTATCCTATTTTACATTTCTAAACATCATAAATTCACAACTTCATATTCTAAGTTACCATCCTATGCCTCTTATTAATCTTCACACTTTGCACATCACTCTCATATTCTCTTCCAATTATGCCACCATTGCCTAAGCAAGACAAGTTGACAATGTAACCACACCAAAATAATTTCACATGCACTTTTTATTTCTATGTGGATGATAGTGCTCGTAGCCCTAAGCATAAGCCTAGGAAGCATTCCTTTTTCAAGACATTTTTCATGCTTGTTAATGGAGCTAGCAGAATTGCCAGTTTTCTTTAACAAATGCAAGAACTATAGATTACAACTTCGATCATCATCCAACTATCTTTTAGTATCTCAACTGGGCCAATAATAGTTATTATTCAAGAGACTAATTCTAAAATCATCATGCTTACCCATGCATTCATTAATTAGATTAAGTAAGAGCTCTTCTAAAGAAATAATGGATCAAGAAAGTCTATAAATCTATTTGTAGATTGTAGAAAATACACCATGCAAAGCTCTACCAAATTCAAGTTATGGTATAAATCTTATTTTCCAAGAAATTTATAAAGCTTAGAAATTTTCACCCATGAAAAAGGACAAATATCAAACTAAAGCTTATAGAAAAGTACTCACTATTCCTCTGGGGTAGATAGATAATGTGGTGATCACCATTAGAAAAGAAGGAAAGAAAGAGAATTTTTTTAAGGAGATACAATTGTTGAAATAAGAATAGCTAGTTACATGATAAAAATAGTATGAATAGTAGGGTTAGGAAAGTAGAAGATACATGGATTATTGTTAGTTTAGGTCATATAGAGGGACAGTGCATTTTAGGAAAATTGAAACTAGTACCTAAGAAAATGTTAAAACAAAATTGATAAATCCAAATTTTTCTCAACAACAATATTGGATATCCGATATTGGAGCTACGATATCAGATACTTGATAATGGAACAAAAAATACAATACTGAAAACATGTGTGATCCTATAAATACAACACTTAAAGCACACCATTCACATATAATTTAATTTCACACTTAGTGAAGTTCCATAAGTTTCTTTTCTTGATTTTAGCAATTAGCACTTAGGATTGTATGCATGCAGTGTGATGTTTAGTAATTTAACGAAGTCTTTATTTGAGTGGAATGTACTTGAACACATTTCATGCATGGAAATAAAGATCGAGATTACTCTACATCATTATAGCATCACTTAGTTTTTATTGTTTACACTTAGAATAATTTTCTTGCTTTGACTAACTTTATTTTTACTATTTTCTCTAGTTACTGATCTACTTTCTATGCATGTTATCATTACTGTTATTAAGCAGAATGGATACAACTAATTCCAAGCATTAAGTGTAATCATTTGTTAATCCAGTAGTATTATTGCTTGGTTCACCAAGTAGCATAATACTTTGTAATCATAGCAACGATTGCATGAGTCCAAGATGTGATCAGAGAATTAGGAATCGATGTCCATTGCATAGGCTAGAATAAATTTGTTTACTATCACTTAGATTTAAGAACCATTCCAATTACTTTATGGTTACTAGGAGCAATATGGCCCATACAACATCAGTATCATACACCTCGTTGTGAGTTAAACCATATGCATTGATTTTACTAACTCTCGTAAGAAGACAATAATCATGAACTTAAATTGACTGCTAGCATAATTGCATTACCTTGCCCATAGAATTTCACTAGGTTGCACGTGAACACTTGTAACTTGTATGGTTAGATGTTGGACTACTCCACCACTCATCAAAAATAAATAAAAGTAACTCAAATTTATTAGTTAAAAATATAAAAGGCTCAAAAGAGAACAAGAAACTAAAAGTATAATGATATAACAATCATAATTAAACTCATAACATCTAAGATATAAGAAAAAGATTTTATGAATGAGCATAGAACATACTACAACCTCTTTACAAAAGAAAATTAAAAGAATTTTGAAATAAAAAACATTAAATTAAGTAAGATTTATAAGCAAATTTTAGATTGCTAAATTTTTGTTAAAATAGGTCACCAAATTAAGTGGGTAAAATAGTCTTCATCTGAATTAACATTATTAAAATGAATTCTAATTCCAAAGGCTTATCTATGTTTTCTATCTATAATGTTATCCATTACACAAAGAAGTTCATTATTATCTATTAATTACTTATGATTTCTAGATGAGTGATTATTTTGTATGTATTCTATAAGAGGTGACTTTCAAGATCTATTATATTGTATGTCTTTCAAGTATTAGAGAAAGTTCTACTAGTTTCACCAATATAACATTTACCATAATTGCAAGAGATTTTTTAAACATTAATATTATTTAGAATATTCTTTTTAACTTTATGACTATAAAAAATGTTAGAGATTTTGTTATAGTGTTTAAATGTTGTTATAAAATTATGTTTTTTAAATTCTAGCTATTTTCTCAGAATTACCTTTGATGCAGAGAATGCTACTAAGTCTTTTTATTTGAAAGAGAATTATTATTATCACAATTTTTAAGTCCACATATATATTAGAAGGGAAAATTATTTTATTTAGCTAATAAATAATCAAATTTATCCATTCTTTAGTAATAGTCTTTTTATCAAAGTTGTTGAGTTTAAAAGTACTATTTAAATGATTAGCTTCTTTATGAAAAGAAGTTCTATTACAAATATTAAGAGCTTTGATTATTGAAAAGCAAAGGTTAGAAAATTTTTAACTATAAAAACCTTCTAAATATAAATCAATATGTGTCTCTTTTCTAAAGACTTCACATGATATTCTAAATTTATTATTTGAGCCTTTCTTTCTTACTATGTTAATATCTAAGAAAGATAATGAGTTTTTCTTTTCTAGTTCCATAGTAAATTTAATCCTAAAAGATTAAGATGTCTATTAAAAGCTTGGAGAGTTTATAAATCAAATCATCTAGATATCTTACCTAATTTTTAGTATTCACAGGAAAAGAATTAATGGCAAGTTATTCAAAATTTTTTCATGTATGAATTAGTATTCAAAGGAGATCAAGGTGAATCCATAGTAACACCTTTTGTCTGTTTATAAAATTCATTATTATAGCTGAAATAGGTAGTTTCTATATAAATCTTAATAAGAGAAGCATGCATTACTATTTAAAATAAAATTATAAAACATATCCATTACTTTATTTAAAAAATCATGCTATATATAGAAACAACATTAATACTAATTAAAATATAATTTTCATTAATATCATATCCTCTATAAAATTAGGAAAAAGCTTAGAGTTTTGGATAAAAAAAAGTCTCATCAATGAAAGAAGCTAACTATTTTTAAAGTAAGCAAGCAGGAAAGTAAATAGTATTAATAAGAGGATGAACAATAGTACTTTTCTTATGAATGATAGGTAAACCGTAAATGCAAAGAATGGAACAATTAAAAGGTACTAAGGACTTCTTTGTTTTATCATCTAAATTCAAATTTAATGTAACATATTTAAATTTTAAAATATATTTAAGAGTAGCATCTTTATATAACTTTTTATAACTACCACATGATAAATGTTCTAGCATTTTGTTGTGATAATCGATTTTATTCATAGTAACTATAGCATTACCTTTATCTTCTCTAGTAATAATAATAGTTTTATTATTTTTAAGTTTTAAAGGAGAAGAAAATTCAATTTTAGGTATATTATGTTTAGAAATTCTACATTTTTTCAAAAGTTCCACATAATGTTGAATAATATTGTCTACAATTTTATCATTAAAAATTTTTCTATAACATTAATAAAATCTTCAACAGCAATTCTCCAATTAGTAACAATAAATATTAAACCTTTACTTAAAATATTTAAAGTATTATTCTTATTATTAATAAAAGATGAATTACAAATAGTTTTCTCTAGTTTAATGTTGTTAGTAATATCATCTATATTATCTAGAGTCAACTTAAAAATTTTATTAAAATCATGATTTTTAAGTTCCTCAAGATTAGAAAGGTTTTCTACAAAATAAAGAAAATTAAAACTATTATTTTTTAATTTTTTAAGAAAAGAAAACTTATTGTTAGATGTATTCTTAGGTGTCCAATTTAAGAAAATAAATTCAAAGGAGGTGACTAAGCAATCATGAATCCCTTATGTAACCTTGGGTAGATATTATTCTCTCTTGCCCAAACTATGCATTTCCTCAAAATGTACAATCAATACATATCATAGATGGACTTAAAAACAAAACCAAAGAAATCATTGAATTTAGGTTTAAGGAAAGTTATTAGAATGAGAGCTCATTAAATTCAAATATTTATGGATGAAGTTGCAAAATAAGAAGAACTCAAGAAGCAAGAAAATATAGAATACTAAGGACATATCTCTTTATAAAAAGTTCATCCAATGCCTGCAAAGGCAGAAAGTATAAATGCAATGTCAATATGTAATCATGGTGCAGTAGCACGAAGAGCAAAGCTAGCAAAAGCAGAGAACAAGAAAAATGCGAGAATTAAAAGATTTGGAATGCATAAATTCTCTTATGATCGTCGCTGCGCCACATGACTGTTGCCTCACGTCCATATTATCGTTGCCAGTGCCATCGAAATCCTCGCCAGAAAATCGTCAGAAATTTAATGGAAAATTTTCAAAAGTCCATTAATTGATGCAAAATTTCGAAACTCTGTCAGTTGACAGAAAACTGAAAAATCTATGGAGTGACAAGAAAATTAAAATTTGGCACTGCAGGATATGAAATTTAAATATGAAAATGTGGTGAAATTTAACAAATCAGTCAAATTGACATGTTGGCAGTCACTGAGATAAAAATTTCATACTTAACCATGTTCATTCAGAAGCAGTAATGGGATGGGTTTATTTCTAGATTTTTTAACCTGCAAATTGTGTTGAAATATTAGAGTATCGAATTAAAAAGATAAATTTTTAAAGGAGAAGGTCTACTTTTATTTTTATTATGGTAGGATTACACCTTCATTATCGTGCATATATGTCTGCTTCATCGGTAACAAGCCCAATGGAGTGGTAATTCTTTAGTGTAATGGTGAATAGATATAACTTGTTACTATCTATTTATTTATAATTTAATTTTGAAACATTTATGGTAAATATTTCCTGCTAATAAAAACCTCTTCTACCTTGACTATAGGAGTTCAGTCCATGACATCTATTATCTTAAAATAATATTTTTATTTTAAATCTAGATTTAATTTATTAAAAATAAGTATGCCTTTGTTACTTCTATTTTAAACATTTATTAAATTTAAGTAGCCTTATCTTGGTATTTGCTTATCTTTCATAGTAGTTAATAATCTTAAGTATAAGCTAGCAGGATTCAACTCCATACTTTGTTCATTTAAGTTAGTTTATCTATATGGGATACATCCTCATATATATCCTCATCATCATGCTTTCAAAATAAACCTTTTACTTAAATTGATAGCTTATCATAGTAGAATAAAAGAGCCTTTACTTAGAGTATCAACTCTAATAGGGTTCATTATATTTAAGACAAAGGTATTATCTCTTGAAGCATGTATGTAAAGAATATTGTGCTCCTCCTATATCGCTAATGTGATGTTTCCTATTCTTAGTCAACATAAGAAGATTGAAAAGACAATGATCTATGATCATTTGATGAGACTAAACACTATTTCTACCTCATCCATAGATTATGATACACTTTACTACGACACTTATAGAATGTATGGTGGAGCATTAGGCATACCCATTGCTCATCATTTGTAACCATTACTAAGGATAATGCTAGCAATTTAGTTTAGATAATTACTAGTATACATGATTATTGTTAAATCTTTAATAATTTATTTTTAATGTATTTGATACTAATTAAGTTACACAAAATAACATAATCATGTCTACTTGTCATAAATCAAACAACGCATTGTAATCGAGAAGTTTTGTAGGGGGCAATGAAAAAAATGGTGAAGATTGATGTGTATCATTACAAGTCAATGTCTCTTATGTCGATCAAGACCCTTATCTTTCTCAATTTACTTTTGTGTTTTATTAGGATGAAAAATTCTAGTGAATGCATTTGCAGGGCAATATTATGCTTCCACTAGATAAAGCATCTTTATCAATGCTTTAAGTGGTACTCCTAACATCCAGACATTGTTATCTCATAAATGACCATTGTATTGAAGAGAACATGTCTAGACTCTACCAACTGATGAAGGCTTAGTGTAGGGTGGACCATCATATGGAGACCTAATATGAGTTTGATAACATCAAGCATGCTATACTTGTGACATACTAATTAGAAAAGGAAGACATAGACCATAAGTGTATGAGGTTCCATCGCGTTCAATCTTCCTTATGTTCTCCTTCCTTCAACATTAGGGACCTCATGTAGACAAGATTATATTCTACAATAGTAAGCAATCCTACAAGAGATGGACAAGGATCTAGAATAAGGAGGTCTTCAAGGCCTAGAACCTCCAGTAGACCAAAGACAAACTTATAAAGGGGCCACGAAAAGAGGCCAAGTTTATATGATTCTCTTTGCTTACCATCTTCTTCTTCTTTATGGTTAAGCTTTGATGAATATGAACATGGTCAAAGGGGAAGAGTCTTAGATAAAAACTTGGAGAAACAACTTGATGAGAATTCCACAAGGAATCCTAAGAGTCTCAAAGATAGAGATGAAGACATAAGGTAGAAAATAAGGCATAGAAGGAAAAGAAAAAGATATCACCATGATTGAGTAGGTAGAGACTATGATCATGATGATGATTTTACCATACCAAATAAGGATGATGAACCATTGTAATAATAAGAAGCATGATCCAAATCAAGGAGGTAACATGAATTCCAACTAGAATTCAAAAAATTGGCTAGATATGAATAATATTCCTAAATTTGAGGAAGCTTACAACATAAATATCGAATAATACCTACAAGCTTGTTAGAATGTCTATGCATTGTAAAACATTGAGAGTAAATTACAAAAGTTGAAGCTATTCCCAAGAATGTTCTTTAAAGAGGAAGAAAGTTTGTGCAAGTTTTTAGAGCATGATTCCATCCATTGATATATAACAATGATCAAGTGCTTCAATGAGAAGTACCAAATCTATTCTAGAGTGTCCAATCTAAGGAAGCAAATATAAGGATAGAAGTAATGAACTAATGGGTCTCTTGTTAAGGCCTTAAGTAGGTATTATTCCTTATTGCACTAGTACCCAGACCATGCCTTCTCTTAGAAAGAATAGCTATGTCATATCATAGATAGATTGAGAAACAAAACTAGTGAGACCATTAAGATCTATTTCTGATGAAGACAATTAGAAGTAAATATTTATCAAATTTAGAGGTTTTTTGACCAAGTGGAAAAAAAAATAGGGAGAAGTTTGAAAGAGAGAGTGTGCTAAAGAGTGTAATAGGAACCCATCCCTTTGTAAGAGGGATGTCCATGCTTGTGATATAAAAAAGGAAGAGGATTCTTTGGATGTGATGATTTAATAAAAGATCTTTACTTATACATAAGACTAAGAAAATCATGAGAAAATGAGTCTTTACTTCTATAGAGAGGACATTAAGGAGAAAAATTTCTTATATGTTTAAGATAAGTGTCTATCGGAAGAGCTCAATGTTTATGACATCATTAAAAAGTATGGATTTTAGGAAATGTAAGAGCTTCCTAAATATATTTCATTTTCCTCATCTAAAAGTACAAAGATAATTGCATTTTCCATGCCTTATTGAGTTTTTAATGAATAAAATCATTCTTTATAATAATCTTGTAGGAAACTTTTGAATTAAAAGGAGAAATAGATTTTCCATCCTTTCAAAAAAAAATCTAGAAAATCATAATGCACACTCTTATCAACATTAAATAAATTCTTAAGATTAAAAATTAAATTTTCAAATTTCTTTTTCCATTTTCTATTCAAACCATAGAGGGTAGAAGCTTCATTTCAAGTTATCCATCTATCATGCATACATAGACAAAAAGCTCTAGTGATATCAAATTTGTTACAAGTGGTACATAATCTAGATATGTTAGTAGCCATGCATACATCATCATTGATGTGATGTAGAGGGTTTTGCTCACCCTTATAAATATCAACATTTGGTTGTGTCAACAGAACAACTTTTCATTTCATCCTTAGCAAAATTCTTACAGTTTGTTTTCGTAACTTAGACTTAGTGATTGAGTAAATGCCCATGGTATGATGTCAAATAGTTGTAAAGAATCATTTTTTGAGTGGATTGTACTTGGGTACAATTGATGGATGTAAATAAAAATTGAGATTGTTTCTCACATTGTAGCATTACACTTAGTTTCTTTACTTTTACTTAGTCATTTTCTTTACTTAGCTTAATTTTCATTTCTTTAATACATTTACTTTAGTTTAGTTCTTTACACTTTTCAAGTACTTTACTTTTCTCATGTTCATTAGTAAGATGGAATGAGTATGACTGGTTTTGAGCATTAAGTGTAATCATTTGATGACCCATTAGTGGCTTCCCTTGATTCACATAGTAGTGAACTCACTTGGTAATCCTAGCAACAATTACAAACGTAGGATGTGTATGGAAAATCAAGAATGAATGTTCATCATCAAATCATAGAATAGATTTACATTTATTCTATTATTTAGATTTAGAATTTATTCTCATCTTTCATTATGAACACACTTAGGAGTAACTTGAACCTACAACATCACAATATCATACATCATACTACTAGTTAAACCATACTACCCATACTTTACTAACTTAATGTGAGAAGACAATGATCACGAACCAACTATCAACCACTAGCATACATACATTGTCCATCCATGGATTACAATTTGATCATGCATAAATGGTTGTGAATTTTATGATGAGGTCTTGGAATACCTAGCCACTCATCACTTGTGCCATTACTCAGGATGTGTCAATATTTTCTTAGTAGTTGATTTCATAGAGTTCATTGTATTTAGAATTACAAGATTTATCTTTCACACTTAAATTAATTCTTTTAACACACACACATACTTAAGGATGTTAAAAACATAATATGGATTCTACATTTAAAGAAAAGTCACCACCTATCAAAGAAACTCATAAGAGTCATGACAAAGGATATGATGAAGAAGATTAGAGTGTGTCCATGCAAACCAAAATTTCATATGCTCACATTGATCCATACTATCCTAATTTCACATTTATCTTTCACCAAGATAATTAACTAAGGTGGAGAGATTTGTAGGAAAATGTTGTTTTGCCTCCTAAATGTTCTGCACTAGCAATTTTGTAAACAATCTTAATGAGATTGAACCTTGGCCATGCCCAAGAAGGATATCATGCCATTAAACACATGACTAAGACATATAAACCTACTAAAGCACAAGTAAGAAGGGATAATACCATGAAGATAATACATAAGCATAACAAAAGATAAAAAGTTCTTCACACGGTTGTCCTAGAAGAAGTAAATGATGATACAATTGTAATGAAAGAACTACACCAAACTCATGAATCTCATTCATAAAGATTGATCATCTGTGATGAGACGCGACATGCACTGAGCCGCGATATCACATCCCATGCGATATCGTGTACGCGATATCACGTCTTCCCCTGTGATATCGCGTACGCGATATCGCGGTCCGCCGCCATACCTATAAATAAGAGGCGGCACTCCCTTCATTTCCCAATCCTGGCTAGAAGTAGCGAAGCTCTGGCAGATTGATCACTCCAGAGTTAGAATTTTTCCCATGTGCCCGNTAATATGATTAATATAAGAGAAGTAGTGTATGTCCCTACTAGACATGTAGGGGGTATTTGCATCAAGTAGCTAGATATGAACAACATTCTCATGTTTGAAGGTGGATATAATACAGATCCACAACATCACCTCCAAGCATTTCACGATGCTTGTGCTCTTCAAAACATTGAAAATGAATGGTAGAAATTAAAGTTGTTTCCCAAAACACTTTTCAAAGAACCAAAGAGATAATATAGATCTTTACAACTAGAATTGATCCAAAGATGGAGTACCATGCTAGAGCTCTTCAATGATAAATATCAAACCTATTTAGAAGTGTCTAATTTCAGAAAAAAAGTTTAAGGACGGAAATAAAGGACACATGAATCCCTTGATGTGGTAATGGGAAAATATTATTCATTACTACATAGGTTCCTTGACCATAGTTTTTCTCAAAGGGAGTAACTACGACACACTGTTGATGGGTTACAAAACAATACAAGAGAAACTATTGGGATACATACCCAAGGTAGATTATTAGAAATAACATTCCATCAAATCTAAAAACTAATATACTAAGTGGCTAAAAAGAAAAGAAATTCAATAGAAGAGTACAATCAAGATACCACAATAAGAAAAACGAATGCAAGAATGTATGAAAGATAAAAAAAAGAAATGTTAGAGTATGTCATTCAAAAGAAGACTCTAGCAATTCAAAACTTAGTCAATGATATTGTGAAAAGGTAGAGAAATGTGGGATTTAGTGGATAAAAAAATTACTATTGCACTTAGAATCATAGAGGAAAAGACTAAACAAGCTCTGAACAAAAGAAAGGAAGAAAAAAAGAGATAATGGATGAGAGAACTACAAACATAAAGAAAAATTTATTTCAATTAAGTAGTTCATAAACTCTAGTTCAGAAGATGAAGATGAATGCAAAGTATGTGAATATGAACATCCTAAGAGTTGTTGCCCTATTATGGCTCACTTTCAAGAGTCTGGGGCATACATGCTTAACCCAAAATTTGTTAAGAAATAGATGCCAATAAGATTATCTTACCCATAAGATAACTTATGGCAATCATACCAACTGTTATATTATCCAAGATAAGCCTACCCTTACCCACAAGAGTAATATCAGCAATAGTGGCAATAACCACAGGTATGGAAAATTCTACTACCAAGGTAACAATATCCATATAGGCAACTAGATCCTTAAGGATATTATGTTTAATGTCCAATCTCTCTGAGAAATTCTTTAGTCCATACCTTCTCTCATTATTATCCACTAGAGTATCACAAATCCACTAGCTCACTAATGGTTCCCAATTTTTATGTAGATCAACCAATAGCTACTTCACCAACCCAACTTTCTAACTTCCTACCACTAGTACGACCACTGGTTATGCAAGGAGAATTGCCAACACAACCATATCAAAAGAATGCTACTAGGTTAGCCAACACACAAGATGATTTTCTAGTAAATGAACCTAGATCTAGGAAATGTCCATTTTTCAAAACAAGTCCAAAAAGGGTTGAAAGGATGGGAACTTCACCTACATTAATCCCATTCATACATACTCCTTAAGGAAACATCAAGCTTCCACACTCTACAGATCTGAATTTAACTACTATAATGTTAATTAAAACTACACACATTAAATCAAGATAGAAGTACTTCCCAAGAAGAGAAAATATTCAAAATGTTCCTTAGTATATCACTAAATAGTAGGCCACAACCATGAAAATATTTACTAGATTCTGGGTTCACAATAGTGGATGCAACCATTGGAACCATTTGATATCTACAAAATTGATTTGATGGGATCCATCACACTAATTTCCAATGGAGAATCTTGCATCATAGTGATAGTTGATTATTGTACCAAGTGGGTAGAAGTAGTTGTAGTCAAGGATTTCTTAACCAAAATAGCTACCAAGTTCTTTCAAAAACACATGATGAATAGATTTGGAGTACCACGTATGCTCATATTCGACTATGGAACTCATTTTATAGGAGCTATATTCAAAAAGCTAATGCACCAACATGGGATGAATCATAAGTTAACTACAACATACCACCCCCAATCAAACAGTCAAGAAAAAGTGAATAAATGAGAAATCACAAGAATATTAATCAAAACTATTAGTCAATTTTGAAAGAATTGGAGCACTAAGCTAAGTGATGCTCTATCAGCATATAGATCCACATGGAAAATTCCAATAGGATACTTTCCCTTTGAACTAGTCTATGAAAAACTTCCTATACTACCAATCCAAGGAGAGCTCCTAACTTTTGCCACCACTAGTATACTTGACCTAGACTTAAAATTAGATCAAAAGAAATAGCTCATGAATCTTAACCATTTAGATCAAAACAGACTTGTAGCTTTGATGAGTAATGAGCTCCACAAGAAATACTCCAAATGTAGGCATGATGCTTGAGCAATACAAGTACCAATCTGACCAAGCAATAAATTCCTCTATTATTATCCAAGTCATGTGCCATAGAAAACTAAGTTCAAACCTTATAGGAAGGACCCTTTATCATCCATGTAACCTACCAATCAAGTGTTAGATAGATCTATCATCCAACGAGCCCACAAAATCTTATCTTGGTTAATATTCAACAAGTCAAACCATTCTATGAACATCCCAACTCCTCTATGGATTCTACCTTAATTTTCAAACCATTGTTAACCCATTTCATCTTTTGATTAATTGTTTTCAATAATAGTCACAGTGGCATCTAGTTGGATACTTAGGCATTGAACCTTTTTCTTTTCTTACTAATTTTCAAATTCTTTGATATCTTTTCTATTCTTTTATAGTGTTCTCATTTCTTAATCAATTTCTATTCTTTGATACCTTCTAAATTCTTTCTACATTTTCCTATTCTTATCATTTTTTGTATTCTTATCATTTTTCTATAGCTTTTTATCATCTTTTTGTACATATTTTTGTTGATTTTTCAAATAAAGTATAAGGAATAAAATAAGATGTAGTCCTACTAATGTGAATATTACCTTATAATATCAAATCATTTGAAGACTTATTCTATATATAGTGAGGCCCCACCATTCATCCATTCATTTCCAATAATAAGAGGTTCTTACCATGACCATAATGATATTATTTTCATAATAAACTAAAATAAACTTGTGATCATTATGCTTGGATAGAAAAGTGAAGAATCAAGTGAAAGGGTGTGACATCAAGGGGATTTTTGGATTCTTTAAGGCTACTATTGTAAGTTATATCTCATTGTCAAGGTTGTCTTATATACTTGAGTTCTAATAAAAAGCAGAAGTATGTATGCAATAAGTTCTACCTTACCATGTCACTAGAAAGACATGTTATTCATGTGTGAAGGTATTCCTCTGGTAAGGTTGACATAGTAAAAACATAATAAATAAACAGAATAAAAATTTCTGGGGGTTCCACTGGAAAGACATGTTACCCATGCCTAAATGTAGGTGACTTCCTAAAAAATAAAAAATAATAATGATAAAGTATGCTATTAATAAACTACTTACTTAAACTTCATTTCCAAGCATTAATAAGCCTTGCAACAGTGGTAGTCTTATGGTTATTAGTTTTGCGATGATGCAATGCAATGTCATTGGTAACTGATATGGACTTGATTTGAATATTGGATGGAAACACTAATGATTATTTTAAACATACATATCACACAAAATTCCATTATGCCTATCATAAGACATCTCACATCATAATTCCACCTTACTATTATATATAATCATAATTCTATGGTTTCATATAATATAGTGTTATTTTTCATTTTGGTGATACTAACATGAGTATTTTGCAAGATAGATATGTTCTACATTCAACTCCTTGAGTGCCTACAGATACTTATAGGCGTGGTTATATAAGGGCACAAAGGCTCAAAGCCTACTTTGGGGAGGGTCCACTTATATAACTCTTGTGCTCCATTTCTATTGACCAATTCCACATCATCTTATGCCTTGAAGATACTTCAATCATGAATTTTTACTTTCCTATATTCTCACAACTCAACATAATTTTGGCAACCCTTACTACCATATCTTATACATATCATTAACTTTCTTTGTCAGAGATTCCTTCTTCATGAAATTTTATCATCAAAACCTCATATTTTGAGTATCATCTATGATCAAGATCACTTTAGACCATCTCTACATCTTCCAAACTATCCAATTGACTCAATTTTTTCATTCAAAATTTCTCAAAAATAAAAAATTTTCAATGATGACATCATAGCTATGATGTATTATGTCCTACAATGTCATTGATATAAAATTATATATATATGTGCAAGGAGCTAGAGAAATTTTCATGCTTCTCATTTCTAGCAAGGGGAGTTCATGTTGTTTTTCTAACCCTATGATAACCAAACTTACAAACACCATAACTCTTTCATCGAAGCTTTGATTTTTGTAATTCTTGAACCTTTTAAAATATTTTTGATCACAGAGTGACCAAGATAGTCATGGTGAAGATTATTGCAAGTAGAAGAATCATTTTGAGCCAAATTTCTCTAATTCTAGGAAGAGCATATTAATGGTAAGAATAAGAATTATCAATTAAAATCTTGATCACCTAATAAAATAAGAACTAGTAAATCTTAACATACCTCTTAACTACTCATCTAAACACACAAGAAGAAAGAAAAAACTTTTGTGAGAGGCCATAACAATCAAAATACCATTATTAAGGCTTTCTTTTTGATATTTTTCTAACTTTGAAATCATAATAAGAGCTATAAGAAATAATAGGGATAAAATTATGATTAATTTCCATAATTGAAAAAGGATTATGAAGTATTTAAAGCCTTCGATATGCTCAAATGAATCTTTGATGATTACAGATGACTCCTAATAGACCCATAGTAGAAGGATCCTCATAGCATGGAAGTGAAAGACCAAGGGGTCGAGGCAAAGAAGAAGTTGAAAAACAAAATTCACAAGTGGAGTAGGAGGCTTCATCCTTCAACATTTATCAACAAATACTTGCCATTGAACACTTTGCTTAGGTGGAGGCTGAAGCACCACCAGCTCTAGAATAAGGAAAACACCTCATGTTGTCAACTGAATGTCTCTAGATAGTCCAACAAAAATCAATTATGTCTATAGTGATTGTGGAATTGAATTTTAGACCATTCATGAAGTTTGCACTTGAGAATTTCCAAACATAACTCCAGGCCTCTCCTTTGTGGCCAATTCTATCCTATAATGGCAAATGGTACTTAGGAGAAGCCTCCCAGTTTTGGAAAAGTAAATAAGATGATGCCACTATATAAATAGAAGGGGTCTTTGTGCCTTATTCAGTGGAAGCTATTGTGAAGGTACTTAACATTCCCATTGTTGGAGAAAATACTGCATAGATCTCTACTAGATCTGACACCAAGGCAAAGAAGTTATGACTACAGAGAGCATATGACAAAGATGATAAGAAATGCATTGAATTATGTACTGAGAAAAAGATATACTTTAAGATAGGAACTTACCCCATCTTTCCCACAAAAAGATTAAATAGAATCTCCACCTATGTTGCAAGAGGAAGTACCATCCTTATAGGAAAATTCAATGCAAATTTGGATCATTTAGCACTCTTGGAAATTCAAAAAAGATTTGAAGAAATGATGGCAAGGAAATTCACATTATGATTCTCTTGCTTTATCAAAATATATTGCAATCAAGTTAGAATTCTAGGGTATACAAATGATGTCTTATGTAAAGCCTAGAATGCATCATATGCTGAGATGTCCAAGATATTGTCATCAAAGAAAGATTAGCTAGAGAAGCTAGTAGGAATTGATAGAGTAGTAGGTTCAACACTTATAGGCAATATTCTAGCAATAGGGTAAGAACAAGTAGTACCTAGTGGATTAATAAGAGATAGTGATGGACCTAGATAGAATACTCCACTAGCACAATAGGACTACAAACCTTCTTTGAGCCACTTGCAGTAGAATGTAGAAACCATTAGTTGGAAAATGAGGGAAGGTTCCACATTATATAGAGTAAGAGATAACTCCATAAGGCCCACCATATTAATAGGACCCACTAGTGGTTAGGTATTCTTACATGTAGTAGAGGATGAAGATTTGGTACAATAAATTTCTGTAATGCAACAAGTTTCCAACTTATACTAGAAACTAAAGAAGAAGCCATAGTTGTGGTGATGCAACATAAAGATGTAGTAGGAGTAGCAGAGGTGATCACAAATCACATTAAATAATCATTTACTATTTCCATTGTGTCACCAATAGACATCATTGGAGCTAAAGATGTTGAAATGTAGCCAAAACATCCATGACCCTAGTAGAAGATGAAGATATCTTAGATCGACTATTGGAAATAGGTCAAGTTATGCAAAATGTATTTGATATTTCCAAAAATATCATTGTAGTTCATTTAGATCTAATTTGAAAAAAGGATAAGCTAGTCATGATAAAAACAAGAGCCAAACATGTAAAAAATGAAATGCAAAGGTTGCAAGCTGAGTTAATATCTTTGAAATTAGAAAGAAGAGACCTCGCATAGTATGTAGTGCTAGACTAGGTGGACAATTTTAATATGGAGTAGGTAATTAAGTTCATATCCAAAAATATCCAAGTAAAGATGGAGAAAGAAAAAGCAATATGAAATGTATCTATGGTTGAAGTCCAAACTTATGCATATGTTAAGGTCATATCTACCCTAGAGGAGAAAAACAAAAGAATTTCTATTAAGAACACAAGGTTGATAGACATAGAGATGCAAAAACATGTTCTTGAAGAAAGTATCCATCATTTAAGGCAATAATTTATTAGAGTCAAAAACGTTATGAGAAAATTGACCAAAGAGAACAAAATCCTATCAACAGAAGAAGTCTCCACTATCCATTAAAAATCAGCAATCAAAATTAGCACATGGAAAAATGAGGCCAAGAAACATAAAATTCTTAAGGAACACTTCAAAGACTAGGTGGACATGTATAAGGAAATCAATGAAAAAAAATCCAAATGGCTAAAGAGAAAATCAATTAACTTTGTTGTAAAATTGTCATCTCGTCCATGACTAACCCGCAACTCATATCCATGGAGGAATGCCTTTGTAAGTTAGCTAAAGGTACTTAAGAAGCATTTCTAGTTGGAAGAGGTGCTAAATAACTTAAGGATACCTATTTCTAATCATAGACTAGAAGGTATGGTTTCTACTTATTAGGAAAAGGAGTCCTAGGGTTATGAAAGATAAAATGGTTAATCCATCAAAGATTGGGATATAATGAAATATAGGTTGAAGAGAAATTTTGCATATTCTCATTAGAGACAAGAAACCATTATGAAGTTAAAATTCCTAGGACAAGGTGACAAGCTTGTTGAAGAATTCTACATTGAATTTTGTGATATAGTTCATCAAGATAAGGTAAATTTGGAGAGGAGTATGAATAGGCTTCAATCTTTATAGGAGGTCTTAAAATGACATACTAGTAGGATTTGTCTTTTTATGAGCCATAAACTCTTGATGAGGGTTATGGCTTAACACTTAAGGCTAAGAAAAAATTAGGTGGATTTGGAAACAATAACAAACAAGCTTTCAAGGGGAAGGAGAATGGATATAGATGTAATAAGGGATTGAAATCCAAATCTAAAGATAAGAAGGGTAGTGAAGACAAGAAGACTGAATGAGATGATGAGAAGGATAAAGGCAAGAAGGACCAAGTCAAAGGAGGAAAGGGTTAAGGCGGCAATTCATAAAAAATCTAGTGCTTCAAGTATAGAGAATTGGAACACAAGCAATGGGAATGTTCACTTCACAAGGCAGCCATGGGCAAGAATGTGAAAACCATGGAGGTGAAAGAGAGATCAGGAAAAGGTCTTTAATGAGGTAATCCTAATGCTCCAAAAATTAAGCATGTTTCTAAATTAAATTCTTATGCATGCATGTGGAATGTATATATAGGAGATCACCCCTAATAGAAAATTTTTGTTTTGAATTGGAGCTAGATGTTTGCTTAGTGAGAAGTGGAATCATGTTTTGATTGATAGGAGAGCCTAGAGAAAATATTATTTCTTCTAGGGAAATTTCTAGATTGGGTTTGGTAACTAATCCTCATCTAAAACCTTATAAAGTACATTGGTTACCTAAATATTTTTCCCAAGAGGTGAGGGAACAATGTAGTTTGAGATTTAAAATTGAAGGTTTTCATGATGTAGTGAAGTGTGATGTTCTTTCAATAGATTTTTTTGATGTAATTCTTAGTAGATCTTGGAATTTTACAATGGTGCTCAGTTTGATGGATCAAGAAATGTATGGAGCGTAGCTAGACTTAAAAGAATCCATGATTTGATTCCTATAATGGCTGAACAAGTGAAATAACAAAGCTCACTTAACACTTCCTTAATACTTCTAGGAAAAATAAAATACATTAAAAAGCATGATGAAACTGATTTTGATTTTTTTGTTATGACAATAGTTTCTGCTAACCATGATGATGTGAAGGTTTAACTTTCTACAAATATGCTAGGGTTAAAGGAGAAATTTCCCAAGATGTTCAAGTTGGAACTAGATGGATTACCACCAATGGCACATGTAGGACATCAAAATGATTTCATTCCTAATGTTACCATTCCAAAGAAGAGAGCTTATCAAATAGAACCAAATTAGATGCCTAAATTAAAAGGGCAAGTAGAGGTTTTACTTACAAATGGCTTTATGAGGGAATCCATTTCACCTTGTACAATTCTAGTTGTGATAGTGCTAAAGAAGAATAGTGATGAGTGAAGGATGTGCATTGATTCTAGAGAATTGAATAGGATAATAGTGAGGTACAAGTTTCCTATTCTAGGGATGGATGAGATCCTTGATGTCCTTAATAATGTAGATATTTTTAGAAAAAATCAATTAAAGAGTTGATACCATCAAATCAAAATCAAGCCTGGTGATGAGTAAAAGATAGCTTTCAAGATACTAGGTGGATTTTTTGAGTGGTTGGTGATGTCATTTGGGCTCATAAATGCACTTGCTACATTCATGAGGTTGATGCATGATGTAATGAACGACTTAATTGGTAAGTGTTGTATTATCTTTTTTGACGATATTTTGGTATATAGATCTAATAAGGAAGAGCACTTAATTCACTTGAGAATGGTGTATCTTAAGTTGGAGAAGGCACAACTGGTGATCAATATGAAGAAAAGTCATTTCTTCAAAAGGAAAATCATATATTTAGGGCATGTGATTTCCAAAATCAATTTTGAATGAAAGCTACCAAGATGAAGGCTATTAAGAATTGGACAACTCCTAAGAATGTTAGGGAGGTATGATCATTCCTTGGTTTAGCAAGATTTTATAGATAGTTCATAATAAACTTTAGTTGTATTTAATTGTATATGTTTACTTTGTTGAAGAAAAATAAAGATTTTAGGTGAGATAATGAAACCCAAGGGAGCTTTAACTTATTGAAAGAAAAAATTACTAGTGAACCATTGGTTGTAATTCCCAATTTTCAAAAGCTTTTTTAGGTGGAGGTAGATGCAAGTAGGCTTGCCATTGGTGGGGTTCTTTCACAAAAGGATAGGCATGTTGCTTTCTTTTTCAAAAATTTGAATGAGTCAAGGAAAAAATATAGCATATATAAGAAGGATTTGTATGCTATTCTTCAAGAAATCAAGCATTAGAGACATTATTTGTTGTCCAAGAAGTTCAATTTTATGATAGATTACAAAGCACTTCAATTTTTAAACTCAAAAATGAAGTTAAGTATAAAGCAATTGATGAGCAAGATAGACCAGTAGAGGGACTATCATATTCAAGATGAATTGTTATTTATGAATTGAAAGTTTTGTGTTTCTAATTGTGATTTTAGAAAATAGAATTTTTTTTAAAAGAATTATAGTAATATGCTAAGTCACATGGGTAGGGATAAAACATTGGAACTTGTGGGTGGGCACTATTTTTGGCTAGGTATGAAAATAAAAGTCCTAAAATTTATGAAGGAGTGCTTGAAATGCCATAAGTTCAAAGGAGATAAACATGTGTATGAACACTATATGCCTTTGCTATTTCCCAAAAATTCATGGAAAAGTGTGTTAATGAACTTTGTGAGTGGCATTCCAAAGACCAAGAGTGAGAATGATGCAATTTTTGTTGTTTTGAATAGGTTCTCCAAGATGACACATTTTATTCCATGCAAGAAGATGAGTGATGCTTCTCACATTGCATATTTTGTTTTCTAACATGTTGTGAAGTTGCATGGTATTCCTTTGAATATTTTTTGTGATAGAGATCCAAAATTTACAAGTCACTTTTGGAGTTCCCTTTGAAAAATTTTAGAGATAAAGTTAAATTTTTCTAATGCATATCATCCATAATCTAATGGCCAAACAGAGGTGATGAATAAATCCTTACTAAACATATTAAGATGTTTATGTAATGGATAGCCAGACAAGTGAGAGAACTTGTTGTGTCATGCTGAGTTTTTGCAAAATAATGCTTTTCATGTCGCTATTGGTTAAAGCCCATTTGAGCTAAACTATGAATTTTGTCCAAAGATGATGAATACTTCGAAGAGCTTTGATGATGAAGCTCAACTAAATGCTAATTTTGTACAAGAGATGTGGGGTTTCTATGCATAAGTAAAATCAAATCTTAACGACAAGGTTGAAGAGAGAGTTCTCAAGAGGAATGAGGGTAAAAGAAAGTCTAATTTTTCTTTTAGTGACTTGGTTTTGATGCACTTGAAGAAGTGTTTAAGAGGTATAAACTTCTCCAAATTGAAAGCCAAGAAAATGGGGCCTTTCAAAATCAAGATTAAAATTAATGATAATGCTTTTAAGATTGATTTACCAAATGATGTTGGTATGTTTTTTATTATTGATATATTAGATCTTGTATACTATCATGGACCAATTGGTGAATAGATCAGACAAGGTAGAATTGATAAGTTGAATGGGACTATTGATTAGTCCAAGTATTTGATGGAGAGGAAGGCTATTGCACTCAAGCAAAGGGAAGCTTCTACCACTTGGGGAGTCAAGAGGCATGAGTAATCAATCCATTGGGAGCATTAATCCATTGATGATATTGTATGGATCCATGAGATCAAACTACATGATGTGGAAATTTTTGTGTGTTTTGGTGTTTGTAAAAATGTTAAGTAAAATGGAATACAATGTTGTTTGCATGGTTGTATGATTATTGTGTTTGTAGGAATACAAACACAAAAACCAAGATGAGCTAAAGAGGACAATCAATGAACTATTTAGAGCTCAAGGACAAGGTCATCCATGTGTCTTCAAATGAACATCTGAAGAACGTGGACAAGGACTAGATGCTGTACAGAAAAGTTATCATAATCAAAGCATCTGAAAGATCAAGACTATGAACAAGGAATGATGCATTTAAAAGAAAAAAGTAGATGAAGAAAGACATCTTTGGGAAGCAGCAGACATCTTGTCAGTATTTAAGTGAACTCAGAAATAGACATCTTTAGAAATAACAAGACATCTTTCTCAAACAAAGATGTCTTTCAAAAGGCAAATTCTTCTTTACAAAATGCAAAACATGTTTAGAAAGATGTCTTCCAAAAGATAAAGACATATTTTGAAAGACACAGATGTCTTCTAGAATGAAGACTTTAGAAAAAAAATTTTCAGGAAATCAAAATGTCTTCCTAGCATTGAAGGAAAATTTAGAGAGACATATCAGGCATGAGAAAGATGTCTCCCTTGACCATTATTAATCATTAGGTAGTTGTTGCATGAGTTACGAGATGGATTTAGAAACATGATAGCTATAAGAAGACCTTGATGTGCATTGGAAAATGTGCAAGGCTTGTTGTATTCATTATATAATCATTCATAATCATTAAATACTCTATTGCTCCTCATTGTTTTATCATTTTGTCTTTATAAAGTGTGTTGTACCTAATTGTACAAGGATCAACAAGCTAAGTTGCAATTCTCCCTTGTAATTCTTATTCTTCTTGCCTTGCAAAGTTAATGTACTTGAGTTTGTCAGGATCTTGCAGGATTATGTTGTTGGTGCTTTAGTACAACACTATGGTGTGGAACTCTAGATTGTAAAGGTTGTGGAAGCCTTAAAACCACATTTACAAGCTTGATAGGATCTTGTAAGGCTGAGTGATTGATGTTATGGTACAACACTTCGAAGTGGGACATGAAGACTATATAGGGTGTGGACCTTTCAACCACATTCTAAGAGCAACAAAGTTCAGAGGTGTGCTTTTAATCTACCCTTTGAGTGTGAAGTACCCAAGTTGGGGAACCATGTAAATTCATGTCTGTGCTTTGTGTTATAAAGGTTCATTTTGGGGAACTTATTCTTCTTATCATTTTTTCTATTCTTATCATTTTTTTGTAACTTGTTATCATCTTTTTGTACATATTTTTGTTGATTTTTCAAATAAAGTACAAGGAATAAAATAAGCTATAGTCCTAATAATGTGAATATTACCCTATAATATCAAATCATTTAAAGACTGATTTTATATACAATGAGACCCCACCATCATCCACTCATTCCCAATAATAAGAGGTTCTTACCATGGCCATAATGATATTCATTTCGCAATAAATCTAAAATAGACTTGTGATCATTATGCTTGGATAGAAAAGTGAAGAACCAACTGAAAGTGTGTGACATCAAGGGCATTTTTGGATTCTTTAAGCCTACTATTGTAAGTTATATCTTGTTGTCAAGGTTGTCTTATTTACTTAAGTTCTAATAAAAAACAAAAGTATGTATGCAGTTGATAGTGACCGTTTGGGACGCGACCACCAACAAGTATCCTCAAACAGGATTTAGGTGCCTGCTGGTCTCTGGCAACACCAAGGCCTAGATACCTCCAAATAAACTCAGTAGTTAATATGAATATGTGTGTATGCTTTTGCGGTGTGTGGTTGTGTGAAATGTAACGATTGCGTTGTGTGTAAACTACAAATGACTTACTTTAAAGAGATTCAGCCAACTTTGCCAAGTACTGTGAGTTGTTGAGAGTTTCCTATTTTGTTCAACTACCTAGTCTATGCAGTCCTTATAATACATACTTGTAACAAATAAAATTTTGTTAAAACATTTGAGCACAACTCTGCAAATCTACTCCTAATTTTCCCCAAAGAAAGAGATAGTTTCACAAGAAAACTAGAAATAGAGCAAGATTCGATGGAAATAGACAGAAAAGAAAGTAGATTTGTGTAGACCTCAAATATTTTAACAAGGTAAAATGACACAAGTAAACACTTCACAATAAAGCTATCCCAAATTAAATATCTACAAATTGTTCAAACTTCCAAGGCTCAAACAAGAAATTTCTTCAAGACAATCCTACTATGCTACCAAAAATTACTACATAAACTACCACGTATTAAGCTACATTTTGGCTAGATAATAAATGTCAATGATTGCATTCAATAGAACCTTCGAAAGACTTGACAATTTCTAATTGAAATACCATGGAAATTCACTTTAAAGATAAAAAGAAAGTATTCTCGTCCCATCAAAATACCAAAGATTTTTTGAACCCTCTTGACTACTGAATTGTTCAACAGCATGACTACAAGAAGAGGCTCTCTTACAATAATCCCAATAGCAGTTCCCACACGTTGCACAATAACAATTTATTACTAAAATTATCTTAAGGCTTTTAAACACAAGCGCTTCTATGGCAAAATTTTAATAGAAATTTCTATCGGGCAACAAGAACGATAAGAGCAATCTATAAATCCCAAAATTACTTGCCAACGATGATACTATCTAAAACACTAGCTAAACAATTTAAAAAAAAATAAAACATAACTCATAGAACTATGACAAAGAGGCTGAAATCTTTCCTTTATCAAGCCATCATACAAGCAATTGTCTTTACAAATATTCTTTATAAATGCTCTTCTCAAGACCCCAAAGTGTGTCATCAAGTGAGAGCCTAAGTGCTAGCTAATAGCTTTTCAAAGTATGATCTCCAAAAATGTGATGTATGAGACCTCTGCCTACCCCCCACCCCCCCTTCCCCCCCCCCCCCCCCCCCCCCAAAAGTCCTTTTTCTCCTTGACCCCTGAAGCCTTTTTATAGGGTTCCAAGGTAGGTAGGGAAGTTACATATTCAAAAATATCTTACCTAACTTCTCTCCCAAGTAACTTGCCCAACAAGTTAGGGAGTATTAACTTAGGAAGTTAGGAAGTTAGGAGATAAATATTACTTTTGAAAAATAAATCCAATAATTTCATATAATTGTTTACAATTATAGCTTTAATAGCCTTTCATTTTTTACTTGTTTTAAAATTCTAAAGAATTCTTATTGAAGTTCATAGTGATTTTATAAACAAGGTGATAACATAATATCTACCTTGACATAAATGTTACTAGTACCTTAATCCTAAATAATTCATGTGCACTTTCACCCATATGAAAATGGCTGGAAAATTTAAATTTGAAATATTAAGACCAAATGTGAAAGTGCCAGGCCTCGACCTGCTAGCAACTATTTCAAATTATCTTGCCCTGCCGAAAATTATTACCAACAACTGCCATCACAGGAGAAGGCTCAGCCACAGCGTTAGGAAATGTCACCCTCTGTCCCATAAGATTCTGCAACCGTTCTAACCTTTGCCTCTCACAAGTGCTCTTCTAGTTTTGATGATTATATAGAAATTTTGCAAGGTGTTTTATCCTTGAGCAGAGCAAATTTGTATCCACTGATGTCGCCATCGAAGCTGGCATTGTCGTGCTTCAAGGAAAGGCTTCCACTGGATCTGTGAAACCTAGAACTGCCACCGCCCTTGATGTATGCAAACGAGGCATCTCTAGGTCGATCAAACCCTCAGTCACACCTGGAAACCTTATCAATCTCAGATGAGGTGAAGACTTCCTCCTTTGCCCGCTGGCTACGCTTCCCTCTACCAGATCTGTGTCTCCCTCAGCTAGATCTGGCCAAAGCTGAGGTTGTAGCCTCCACGCACGCGACTGAGGGTTCTTTTCCATCTACCACTAACTTCTCATCCATTGCTGTGCATCCTCCCACCATTGGCCATCTATCCTCCGCTCGTACATAGTCTTCCCTCGCCAGTTCTAGAAGTATTCCTTGAGAATCTGGAGCCATTTCTAGCGATGCCAATGCCCAGGGTGCTGCCCAAGCCCAAGCCGATATCGACATCTCTAATATTTTTGTTGTTTTATTCGGTCTTTTATGCAACGGAAACCTTCTCATCCTTTGTTAATTAAATTTACCAAATGAAATTTGAAACCTATTGGTAATCCATTCATGAGATCTTCCGCACGCTTCCAACTCTTAAGTGGATCTTAATAATCCATTATCCAACATTAGCGGGGATTATGCTTTTTACGATAAAAAATTTCATCCTTTGTTTGCTATTCTAATCTTCAATAAAGGCATTTTAATCTTGCTTTCCAAGAAGGCCTCAACATCAAAATTATTTACCAATGAATGTTTCTTCAAAAATACCCATCAACTCACAATACTAAACTGCAAATTTACAACTAGGGATTGTGCCAATTTTAAATAAAATATTCTAAATATTCCATGGAATGGCCAAATGTGCCAACATTTCTGCCCCCTCATTTCAAGACTAAGACATACTAAAAATTTTACTAAATTTTTATAGCTGAATAAAAATATTTTTTGAGGAAAATTCCCATTTCACATTAGGTGTGNAAATAAAAATATTTTTTGAGGAAAATTCCCATTTCACATTAGGTGTGATGGGACAAAAACCTCATTCCTAAGCAAAATCAAACTATACACAACAAACTATACATTATCAAGTCCTTCATGGACTATTCTTAGGATGGAAACTAAATTGTGAGGGTTACCCTAGTCGGAATCCTCATCTCTCTAACTATTTCATAGGAAATCTCTGATGTGATGAAGGCGGTCCTATTACTCTCGGGCTTGTAGAGCTCTCACCTTGATCTACATGAGCTTTGTCTTCGGCACTTTTCTCATTTTTCTTTTCGGATGAGAACTTCTGTTCTTCTCCATTAGGTCCTTCATTTTTCTCTCGGGAGACAAAAGCTTCTCCCCATACCCATGATGACTCTTCATAGGTTGGTGGCTCTTCTCCTTTTTCTTCTTCTTTGGAACAATCTTGATATCACCCCTAAACATTGGACTCTATATCAAAACCTCTAGTGAGAAAAGAAAATTCATCGGACAGCCAAGCCATAAAAGGACACTCCTTTGGAGCTCCACAAGATCTAGCCTTTAGATAAGCCTTCAATACATGCTCAGGGCAACATGCCATCACATATAGAATAAAAGGCTTTCTCATTGCTCTCTCAAACTCCATTAGCTCTTGCTAACCTTCACTACTAAAATTGAATTGAAAGATGATGAAATCTCAAGCAATCTAACCCTCTTTT
>MNCI01037585.1:989-21086 GCA_015680685.1 Gnetum montanum
AACGAGGCACCCAACGGCAACGCTGATGTCAGCCATGGAGTGCGGGAGCACTCGCTGATGTGACACCGTAGCCAGGAAAAGAGATCCACAGCAGCACCAACAAGTTACCCATTAGCCGTTAGCCAAACAGATTTTTGATTATGTAACAGCAGCCCCAAGCAACGCACAGGTAACAGCAGCGCCCATGCGTAGCCGACGGTAGCATTAGGAAAACGTGATGCCTGCACCATGACGGCCACCACCGATGCTTAGAATACTTTCTGATTGACAATGACCACCATTTTAACCTTAGCAATATTAGGTTATTACGTTCTATGTTGAACCCTCCAAGGCCTCTTTTTCCCATAAATAACAGGACTGAGACTTTTCAAATTACAAGTTTTCTCAATTAGGCCTTTTTTTAAGGTTTTCTTAATTATCATAGACCTCTTTCTCTTAGGCATTTTTTTTCCAGTAACTAGGTAAACTCAAACTTTTCAAATTATAGGTTTCTTAATCTTCATCATCATTTTAGTGAGAACAGGTCTAAATTAAAATTGACTTGAACTTTTAGATGAGTTCTCATTATATTGCCCCATCTCAAATATTGAGCGCTTCTAAGTACAATTTGTCATTTTTTTAATAATATTTGGATGCTTTATCTAGGCCATAAATATGCATTCAAATTAACATTTAAGGTATTGGAATTGGGATTTGAACTTTTAAGGTACAAAACATATGACCTTATTCGTTTTAGTATTTTATAGATTATCACTCAAAAGTCTAATCTCTTCAAGTGACTATGTCCAAGCTTGAATAATTTTAGAACTTTATATATAGTCTAATTAGAACTTTATAACTCAACATGACCTACTAAAATCTAACTTAGCATTTTGTTGCACACCTAGGAGGTTATGGATTTAAAGTATACTCATAAAAAAGAGTTTTTGGATTCAAAGCCTAATGTACTTATGATTTGGGTAAAAATGGAGTACCCTTGTGGTGGGATGTACTTATTTTTTTCTATAGTCTTGTGTTATAGTTGAGTGCAATAGAAGGTGGTGAACATGCTAGTATCTTCCAAATGCAAATTTTTTTAAAAACTCATCTCTACAACTCACAGAGCATGAATAGGATCTCATCATCTGAGTGTTGAAATAGGTAGATGGCTAAACATTGCTTGTAAAGAATGAATATATTAACTATGCACTATAATATTATTGTAGATGAATCTAATATTTTCTTGTAATATACAGCATTGGAACATATTAGACAAATGAGAAATTATAATTGAAATTTTGGTTGATTTATTCCAAATGTTATTAAAAATACTTGGTAATTTTCTTTATGATATTTTCATAACTCATAGCATGTATATTTTACCTATCCAATAAATCTAGAGGATTTACTAATGTAATAAAATTTGAATTTAAATTTCAAATTTTATTTACTATGCATTGCCTAAAATTAGCCTTGGGCAACAATAATTTCTCTTATATCTTCTAAATTATTGTGCATCATCATGAGGGGCAACTTCAATCAATAATAGATTATAATTTGTGTGAGAGGGGTGGTTATTCATTAGATTGTAATTGAGGAGAGAGTTAATCAAGAATTCATGGTTGCAAGAATATGATTGGTGGGGCTTATGGAGTAACGTTAATTGAAANTAATTGGACATTGTTGAAAACCTAACTATCCCTCCTCCAATGCCAAAACCTAGCGTAGCCTATTACATCCATGTGCCAGTCCTCATTATTAGTGTCATGGGCTATGAGGAACTCATTCCTTGACTTGAGAGCCTCCACCTCGATGTTTAGGTCAACCTTCCTTTGCTCAACTTTTTGGACCTGTTTCCACAGGTCCTCGTTGATGTGCTTATACTCCCACAAGGAGCGTGCCGAGTGCAAAGCGCATTTGCAAGCCTCGGCATACGCATGACAAGACACCTCAGTCACTTCAGGTGGGAATATAGGCACAACACCAACCTTCAAAGGCTGTGTCATGTCCCATTTAAGCCAAGAGGCTGCCATGACACAAATAGCGTAGCAATCACATTTTCATAGAAAGATTAGCAAACTCAAGAAACTCTAGCATAGCAACATGAGGGTGCCTGACACTACTATTTACCTACATCAGGGTCCACCTACTAAAGGCAGCTGATCATGTCGTCAACGATTCCTTGCATGTACAGAAGCTTATCAAGGATCTTGGTCCATGATTCCACATGAGTCAGATCAGGTCCTGCAGCATCAACAGTGGCACCTATTACATAACTAAATGTATCAGCAATGGTTGAAATGGGCTATGACAAGGAAAATACATTGCCAAACTCACTAGTGTCCGATTGTGGTCTCCCTTCTTGTTGATACAAGATGATGGCAATAGCCTTGGTAGAGGTCCCTACCAAGTCTATACGAGCCTCTTCTTCATGTGCTAGTGCCTTTTCTTTTAGGACGCCAGCATCTTTTTTATTCAAGGGAGACTCCTCTTCGTTAGTAGGAGGATTCTCCCTAATAACAAGAGCCCCCACCTTAGCGATAGGGGTTCTTCCCTTCTTGACCGGGGCCCTTTCTTCCGAGGTTGGGGCCTCCGCGTCTTTATTCATTGCCCCCGTCTTAGGGGCCGACACCTTTTCATCGCCTTCTTCTTCTTCTTCTTCTTCCTCTGCCAATCAAGAAACATGTTTTTATTAGTCCAAAACAAGTTAGCTTAAAGCGGGTGCTACGCTATGCTACACCACCTCGCATAGCATAGCATGGCAAAAAATAACAAGGTTGGCATTAAAAAAAAGTGTTTACCAATGGGGGATTGCATCCTCTGTAGCTCAAGCCGCAACTGTTGCCCCTTCTCTTCCTCCGTGTGAAGGGTTTCCTTAGCTGGAGGAGACCTCTTCCACAGAAAATTCTTGAGCATAGTCTCGGCTATGAGATGCTCCTCCTATGACACGCTACCAGCTACAACAGGGGGCATCTCTCCTACACTATATCGGCCATGGAAGTTGTGGGCCACGTGATCCTTAGTCGTCACAGACAGTGACTCCCCAATTATTTCTGGGGGATCTTGAGCTTGGATGGTACAAATGGTCTGGCAGATCCACAATCTAGAAATATGGTTGTGGTTTCACATGATCTAGACTCCATTCTCTTAGACCACCAGAAACTCCATGAAACTCCTCATACAAGCTATGTAGAAGGCATAATGTATGTTGGAACGGGACTCCGATTTCTTATGGAGTCCCAAGATTCCAGCCTGCAAGCCTTTACATAGAAACCTAGCCCAATTGTAGTGGGCCCCCTCTTCCATGACCTTCCCTTAGGTAAGTAGCTAAGGGAAAGAGTGAGCACAGAAGATAGGGTAAACCTCCTTGGCGGGTCCTGCTTTGAGCTTCTCCATGGGAAGCCCCTTTTGCTCCTTGGCAATCCCCAACCACTCCTGAATGTCCTTCTTACCCTTCGACCCTATAGGAATGCCATTGGCAGGGACACCGAATAGGTCTACAAATAGTTGTTCATTGATGTCATTGACCACCCATACATCTTGTATGCACGTGTAGAAGCGGCCCACCTTGTCGAAAAAGGAGTTGACCAGGGAGAGCATCCCGACAATAGGAATGCTCAGATTTGAGGCCAGGAATAGATTCATAAGACCATCCTTTTGGATGTTGTAGACCAAGGAGTCCAAAGCCACACCGTTTATCCATCGTTGGCTTGCATCTACTTCTCCATACTTGAAATGGATGTTTGCCCCCTATGTCTCGGTAGTTACCACTGTCACCTCCTAGGGCTTCTTCACCCCTATAACAATTTTTCATAAAAATGTTTAGCATAAAAATGCACAAAATCGAAATATTGCAAAGACATTTAAGTATGCAATACTTATGGCTTGGCCTACCGAGTCTATACTATAATAGGAACCGTGGAAGACTAACTAGAACTTGTTCAACCATGATTGGTTTGAAGGGTTCTGTCCACTTCTCATCTAGCCAACCAGACCCCTTGCACTGATCATAAGGAATGGAGTATAGGTATGAGTAGGTGTGGTCTTCACCCCCGCATTGACCAATCACACCTACACCTAGGTTCTCAGCAAAAGAGAACTCCTGTAGGACTATATGCACTATAGTCAGCAGGCCTGGTCGGTCATGAACCCCGTCCTGGTTGATGTAGAACCTGGTAACAAAAAAAAACATACTATTAGCATTTGGCCAATATGGTGAGTGTCACACAACACAGCCAAACAAGGTTGCAGAATGCACCCACCAGCATAGTAGATAGTTCCTGGTGGGTTTTGGAAGCATGTTACCATATGACGTGTAACAAACAATGTGTTGTAATGATGGTAGTAGCTATACTCAGGCATATCCTAGATCCAGGACAAACACCTTAACCTTGTGGGGCATTGACTAGATCCTTCTCCCTGCCTACTCATGATTTTCCTATCTGTCAAAAACCCCAGGAAATATGGCTTCGGTTATGACGGCTGCCTCCTCCTCCTCTAGGGATGACCAAACGATCACACTGAAGTGATCAAGGAGGTATTGTAGGAACTCCTATGCTCCTTTCTTGAACAAGGCCCCCCACTCCCCCACATGTATCTGGGGAGAAGAAGCGTTATCCACAGGTCTACCTATGTGACATAGGACCCCTACAATTTCCAAGATAATCAAAATCAGCCTTAGCCCCATCCTGCACAACACAACAAGCAAGTGTTAGCATTATGTCTAAGTGCAATGTGCACGTAACATAGCAATACCTAGCAGTTCATGCATATAGCGTAGCATAACCCTCTTTCCACACATAGCATAGCGAGAACATGAAAGCGCTAGCACAATGAAAATAGCCTAGCATAGCAATAGAGCAATTAACCCCAACAGGACGATTAACAATACGCCCTGACAGAACACATGTCGCACTATCACATCACGCATGGCCCAACCCTCCTCAGGGTCCTTGCATACAACTATGGCATAATGTTTATGCACTCGTCGTGGCCAAGAATGCACCAATAGTGATGCAAAGGCCAAAAAAATGCGATGACAAAAAACATAGGTGGCTAAGACTAGGATACAAAATGAAAGTAGAAAAAAATAGAAGCAAAAATGATAACAGAATTGCAAAAAAGTAGAGGAAGCATGGTAGCCTACCGATTCAATGGCATGTCCTTCCGTGCTGTGACGGGTGCTTGTGTCTCATAGTCTAGGGTTTTCTTTGCCTCATCAAACTTTGCAAGTGCCAAATTCATGCATTCCTTCTTTGGAGCCATCATCCTGCTTGCAAAGTTTTCCTCATTCCTATGCAGAAGATCGCTTTGCTCGCTATTAACACAATTGCTCCATGCTCTAGAATCTGAATATGGGCTCTGCACTTTTACGATGAGAATGACAAGCTTACCAAGGTTTAATCCCTATTTATAGCCATAATGGTGAAAAAGGGAAACTTATCGCTCTCTCTCTCCATTTAATGCGAAGTACATTGTATAGCATAACATGCTTGCCACGACATCGTAGCACTATTGGCATTAAAACCTTGACATGCTCCAAGCTAATTTCTTTCTTTCTCGAAAAACGAAAAAATATATTTTCAATTATACTGGTATGAAAAGATCTTAAACTAGCAACCCCAATGCAGTTGTCACCTTCGCAGTTTGAAAAGACCTTAAACTAGCAATCCTAGCATAGCAGCGACTTTAATGGTCCAAAAAGATCCTAAACTAGCATTTTTAGTCTATTATACGTTGCAGTCTGCAATGACACTAAACTAGAAATCTCACGTTTTCGCATTGGTAGTTATGCATTTCTTAGCAGTTTCACATTTTTGCATCAACAGTTTTACATTTCCTATTTTAGTAGCTATGCATCTTCATGCCATAGCGGTTTGCCATGACTTTAAACTAGAAAAATTTCAATGTTTACATTATGCTTCACTAATTACATCTTGTCATTGCTTCACAAGTTCTCTTCATACATGATTACTACCAACAGATGCCTCTTAACCAGCCTTTCATCTCATCTTGATAGGTTAAGCAAAAAATGGAAATCCAGCATTATCTCTCCACATCTTTAGCTTTAGCAGGTCCACATGGCAAGCTCATAAGACAATTGAACCCCGACCTAATCAACTGGGGGTCTGCTACAACTAGCACCATAGCGTCCTTGGAAACATCCCCAGACTAGCTCAAGCATCTAGTCTGAACTCTAGATTTGGAGGCTAGGGATGTAACTGAAGATCCTCTCATTGAGATGCCTGTGGCCACACCCAAGGGGGATGTAAAAAATTTAAAACTTAGCTCCCTCCTAGATGCACAGATGCACGAAAACATAGCCAAGATTCTACAAGACAACATCAAAGTCTTCGCATGGTCATATAGTGACATGCTAGGTTTAGATCCGAGGCTGATACAGCACAACATCATCCTAGACCCATGCATGAAGGTAGGAAACTAGAAGGCTCGTAAGATCAAACTAGAAATTTCATTAGCCATAAGGGATGAAATCACCAAGCTATACCAAGCTGGTTTCATCCGCGTAGTTGATTACTCAGAATGGGTGTCCAACATCATCATAGTTTCCAAGAAAATAGGATGAATATGAATCTATATAGACTTACAGGATCTAAACAAAGAAATAATCAAAGACGATTTTCCACTTCCAAGCATCGATCAACTCATCGACATTATAGCCGATCATGCCCTACTATCCTTCATGGATGGCTTCTCTGGCTACAACCAAATTTGCATCAACCTAGAGCATCAGCTAACAACAACCTTCATGATCCCATGGGGGACCTTCTGTTACACCATGATGCCTTTTGGGCTCAAGAATGCTAGGGTAACCTACCAATGAGCCATGACCTACATCTTCAGCGATTACATCCTAGAAACGTTAAACAACTACGGGGATGATATAGTAGTCAAGTCCAAGAAGGTAGCTGATCATCCACACATTCTAAGGATAGTCCTCAAATGTTGCCAAATGCATGACCTACGTCTTAATCCTAAGAAATGTTTCTTTGTGGTAAAAATTGGACACATGTTAGGTTTCGTGATATCGAAGGCTGGAATACGGGTGGACCCTGACAAAGTCAAGGCCATTGTCAACCTGACACCTCCTACAAACCTTAAGGAGTTACGTGGATTACAAGATAGGGTACAGTTCATCCGAAGGTTTATAGTAAAGTTGACTGACAAGTTACACCCCATGCAACATCTTCTAAAGAAAGGGGTTAACTTCAAGTGGATAACCCAGTGTCAACAAGCCTTTGATGACTTGAAGGAAGAGCTCTTGCACCTCCCAACTATGCACTTGCCACAAAGGGACAAGCCTTTCTTTATCTACCTTACCACCTCCAACACATCTATCATAGCACTACTATGTCAGAAATGAGACGAAGGATCAAAGATACTAGTGTATTATTTGAGTCATGCATTAATAGCGCATGAGGTGAAATACAACGAAGTAGAGAGGAATTGCCTTGCCTTAGTGTTTGCGTTAAAAAAGTGGAGGCACTACCTATTTCACAGTGTAGTTAACATCATTTGCAAAAGCAACATACTCTAGGCTATCACTAACAACCTATATGAAAGTAGTAGGATAGCCCGATGGAAAGCAATAATCGCGGAGTTTGACTTACACTATGTAAGCCAGTTGTCAACTAAGGGTCAAGCCATAGCAATGCAACTTACGGCCTCACCCATTGATGACCACGCAACCATAGATCCAAAATTCCCAAACAAGCATGTTGGCACTGTCACCATCGTCCCATCGCATCTAGAAGCTACTTTACACTTCGACGGTGCTTCAACTGCATGGGGAGGTAGTTCAAGTGCCGTCATTACGTTTCCCTCTGGGGAAATTCACCCGTTTGCTTATCATTTTGCGTTCCCCTACACCAACAACATGGAAGAGTATGAGGGGCTACTCAGAGGCCTCTCAGCTATCCAAACACTATGCTACTCAGGTGGGACACATGGACACCCAAGAGTTGTACGCTAACATTAAAGCCTACCTACAACACGGTGAACCCCCACACAAACTAACATCTACCTAGAGAGATGCAATCCGTAAGCATGCCCAACAATATATGCTCATGGGAAATGATGCCCTATGCCAACGATCCTATGATGGGATATTACTTGCATGCGTGGGTGGGGAGTAGGTGCAGAAAGTAGTTAATGAAGTGCATGAGGGACTGTGCGGCAGACACATAGCACCTAGGGCTATGGCTGCAAAAATTAGATGCCTAGGGTATTATTGGCCCCACATGGAGTGTGACTAGTTATCAAAATTCAAAACATGCGACACATGCCAGAGATATGAAAATCTTATACACGTCTCACCTACGGACCTGCACCCAACAAAAATCACGTGGCCTTTCCAATGATGGGAACTAGACCTCATAGGACCTATCACGCCTAAGTCCTCTGAAGGACATAGCTTCATTATCATCACCACTAAGTATTTTACTAAGTGGGTAGAAGCCATTCCCCTAAGGAAAACGATGTCCCATAAAATATGCCATTTCATCCTAGATAACATCGTGACAAGGTTTGTGCTTCCAATGACTATTGTGACCGAAAATGGACCACAATTTAGTAGTACGAAAACCTGAACCTTTTGCAGTAATCTAGGCATCAGGCAATCATTCGCCTCCCCATATTACCCATAGGCGAACAGATAGGCAAAGGCTACAAATAAGTCCATCATCAACTTGCTGAAGCGGATGCTTGGCAGCAGCAAGAGACGGTGGCACGAGCAAATCCTCTACATTCTATGGGCCTATAGGACGACATGCAAAACTGCAACAAGTAAGACTCCTTACAGCCTTATTTATGGATCTGAAGCTATGTTTCCTCTTGAGTTGTAGGTACCATCACTCCAGATGATCCTCTCGGATGTCGTAAGAGAAGCCCAAAACAACGAGTCATGGATCATCGACCTTGACTTAGTAGAGGAGGAGCGCACGCAGATAGTAAGCTGCATAGAGCACTACTGGAGCAAGCAATAGCAAAAGCACCATGCAGACCTGCATCGACAACCAATATAGAAGGGAGACCTTGTCCTCAAGGCTATCCATGAGCATGTGAGAAAATTCTCAGCCAACTGGGAAGGCCCTTCACTAAAGCCTTCAGGAATGGAGCCTTCAAGCTGGTGGACATGGATGGCAACAAGTTCACCAACCCGGTGAATCACTTGTATCTTAAGCCATACTACATCTGAATCATGAAGAAATCAAGCATCATCCACAATGATGTTAAAATAGTAGCATCGATCAATGTCCGCAATGATGTTAAACTAGTGGCATCAAGAAACGTCCGCAATGACGTTAAACCAAGAAAAGTCCACAATGACGTTAAACTAGCAGCATCGAGCAGCATTTGCTACAACGTTAAATTGGCAACAATGGCATCAAGTAGCATCTGCTATGATGTTAAACTAGCAACAACAAGCAGCATCTTCTATGACATAAAACTGACAATAATGAGTAGCATCTGCTACGATGTTAAACTAGTGACAACTGTCCGCTACGACGTAAAACTTGCATAGCTAGTCCACTATGATGTTAAAATGGTATGTATAGTCTGTTGGGACCTTAAACTAGCACAACAGTCTACTAGGAACCTAAACCAGCACACGGTCTACCAAGATCTTAAACTGATTTTACGTCACGTCCCCAGCATGCATCTGCGCCAAGTACACATCGAACAAGTATGCATAGTGTCAATGTGGGGGTGGGACGTTGTAGCTCCAAAACATAGTTCACGACACAATGGGAACACGATCTGGAATGTATGCAATGCTACCATCCTTGGCATCATGCTGAACCTTTGGAGATGTCGTATGACATCACACTAGTTCTCCAAACCTACCGTTGCCATGGCCCATCGCCCTGACGGTAGTTCCTTGGCTAGTGCCCACCGCTGGAGTTCCAACAGTATTGTGGGCTAGCCACAATATTGTTACCCTACATCTCCCTACCAACGACTAGGCTCACATGATGTTTAGCTATGTGGTAGCTGATCCCATACTTGAACTAAGAATGCATGCCTTTGGCAAGGATTCTAGAACATCTACACTCACAGCAGCTCCCAGTGTCTTCGACGATAGCTCCTCCATGACAATGCTGCCAAGGCAACTACTGGCCTTCCTACTTTGAACACCATGCACTAGCATGGATGTCCAAGAGCTTCAATAACATCTACAGTAAGTACAACCTTTTCCCTCACTTTGCATTGTGGTTGTTTCACTCTCCATCATGCTTACAGGGTTCGACCAAAAGTACAGCTTGCCATAACAGCAAACGCTATGGCATCGTGAAGTGAGTGTCTCAACTAGCTTGGCTACTTGAAGGTGCAAGTTCCATGATGTGCATAACATAGCTTGCCACATGGGAAGCACCTGTAGGCAAGTCAAAATCCCACCCGGATGTAACATAGCTCATCCTAGGAAGGAACACCTGTTCTACAAGGGGGGTCGAAGGATGGCGAGAGTAAAGATAAAAATGTGAACAAGTCCCTCACGAGCACTCTGATGAGGGACTCTACTAAACCTCATCTTTACCCTTCTGCTGAACCTACTTCCCCCTTTCACTCTCAAGTGTAGCCAAGCGATGTCCCAGCAATCACCGAGCGCTAACATTAGCCTCGCATCTTCTGTGGTGTTTCGTATTCTTTGTCAATGTCTCTTGAGCCCGTCCTCCAAACATCAACAAAGAGGGTACAATGAAACATCCCAAAATTCAAGGGCATGCTTGCTTCACCAGGTATTTGCAATTTGTGCAGTATTATGACATTTCTTCAGGAGATGGATGCTCTGAAGTTTAGACTATCAAGTTCGGCAGGTTTTCTACCCCAGCTATCAACAAGCTAAACAGATTCTCTAGCCTGCCAACCTGAGTAGTTCATCCAGCCAATAGCATGCTTAGGTGTAGAGCGCAGAACACGCAAAATGCTTCAGCAAGTTTTGTAAGTCAAGGAGTTTTACTATGCTATGCTACATTAGGTAGCATAGAAAACTTCAGAAGACATTTGTAGAAGCGTAGTGCTACGCTATGGTGTGCTACACAGTGTAGCGTGGTGTAGCATAAGCTTGACAATCATCACTATTTCTCTCCTTTCAGCACTTTAACTCCTTCAGCACTATTTCTCTGATAGCACAATTACAGCATGGCAGGCTTGTAATTATAGCATGGTAGGTTTGCCCAACGGTCATGTAAGCACATGCAGCATAGACGGGTCAGCATAGGCCCAAGGAAGGTGGCGTCCAAACCACAGATTTTGTGCACCCTTGGTCCTATAAATACCCCAATGAGTGACACTTAAAGACTCTCTGGCACTCTCTCTAGCTCCCCTTTTTTCAAAATTTTCAGCCCCCAATCCATTTTCTTAGCAATCTGGTTGGCTAACAATTTGGTTGGCTGACAAGAAAACGTTAGCACTATAACCTTGAGCATTGTAAGCTTCCTGTTTTGACATTGTAAATAGTTAGCACTCATAGTTGGCATTTTTGTTCTACTCCTTTCTACCACCTTGGTATCACTTCGCATTGTTAACAACTGAACCCGTGTTCAAGGACACAATCATCTTGCTCTACACGTCTTGGTTACTCTCGAGATCTTTGCACTTCTCAGTGTTGTGCAACCGATTGTATCCATCTTGACAGAGCGAACTTGTAGCTTTGAAGAAGTGCATTTTTCTAACTACATTCTACTTTATCTCCTAATTATTATTGCATTTTACACTATTTTTTGTCTCTTTTAAATTTAAGCATTACTTCGCACTATCAGTTTCATTTTCAAATTACACGTTGCAAAAGGTTATATTAACACTGACTAAGTCCCTTTCTAATCAACCAGACCGTTCAGGATGCCCCATTTCCTTCCCATCTAGCACAGCCCTCTTGTAGAAACGGGGTTAAGACTATCAATGGCCGACAACTCCTCGGTGTTTTCCAGCCATTGCCATTTTCGGTCGCTGCAATCCTTGATGAGGATAGTCCCACTTCTAGTCTATGCTTCCTATTACAATCATAATAAAATCATGAATTAGTATGTAATGTATAACACATAGTGGTTAAATGTCTTATCTTGTTGATGGTTATAGTTGGCTAAGTTGTGATTATGATAGATTGGTTCCTTTAGTAGTGTTAGTAGGAAGGCTAACAAATAGGGTAGATAAGATAAGTGATCCATGAATTTTGAACAAGTTCAACACAAGGAAATAGTTCAAGAGAGTATAAGAATTCACAACAATAAAATCAAAAATTTATTAAAAAATGTTGTGAATATGTGCACAATTAGATTTCATTGATGGGCTAACCAAAAGAGAATTTGATTGTAAAAGTGTTTAAGGATAAAGAACTTAACTAACCCAACCAAAAGATATGCAAGTGGCTCTACCCCAAAGTAGGCATAGGCCTTTTATTCCCTTGCATAACTTTAAACTAAAGAGTCTATGGACTCCATGGATGATTAATGATTATAGAAGGTTAAGTACAAAAACCTAGAAGTAACTAACTAAGAATCCCAACACATCAAACTAGGACGTTGAACTAGAATATGAAATTGGTAGTGAGGTAAGACATGGAAAGCATAGATGGATGAGAGAGAGAGTGGAATGGAGTTTTTAATTATGGTCACATGAAGTCCCTGTAGATTTTGTGGTTAAATGACTTGATAGGATCCATCCTCATTCCATACCAAAACCAACCACCTTTAGTGACTTCACATTATCATTCTAAGACCAATCCATCCCTTGAGATACAAGAGTGCTTCCATAAAACAACCACCATTCCTTACTAGAGAAGAAGTAGGAAGTGAGGAAGGGCCTTAGTTAGAAGGGACTAGTTCCATAATTAGTGGTTGTAGCCCATTTATTCTATCTAAGGAGTATGCTTTGAATTCCCATTGTTTTTTTTCTTTTGAAATGGAAACAACGCCATGTAAAGACACATGCATTTATTTTGTCTAACGGGTGTGCTTTGAATCCTTATCATTTTTTTTTCTTTTTCTCTAATGAGAACCATAGCATGTGAAGATGTATGCATTTATTTTGTTCAAGGGATGTGCTTTGAATTCATCAATTTATTTATTTATTTATTTCGATGAGAACCACATCATGCAAGGATGTATTCAACTTCCTTTTATTGGATGACATAGAATGGTAAGAAGTCCATGACAACACACATGCACCTAGGCAAATAGAAAATCACAAAGAATATCGAATTCCCTTGAAGCCACATCCTATTCAAAACTATGAATCCTTCACAATTCTAGAAACTACCAAAGTCACAAATATATTAAATTTTATTAATGAAAAATGGACTTCACATTTCCAAAACAAGGAAAACCATAGAGTTTGTGGATGAATGGATTTTGTGGAGTTACTACCTATTGCATGAAAATAAACCATGTTCTAATCATCCGTAATAAAATTCAAAGCCAGAAACTAGATACCAATAATCAAATAACAAAAAATAGTACATACCACCATCAAGTAATGCATTACCAATGTACTTGGCACTTATTAACAAAAAGTTAAAAGATCACACCAATTAAAATAAAAGAAAATACAAAAGAAAGTGTAAAATATTCAATAAATAGCAAATGTACTAACGATGGTGTAGAAAGAAATTACAAAAGATTAATAACATGAAGACAAAAAGATGTAAAATAAAGAATGTGTAAAACAAAAAATTTGGAAAACTAAGGAGCCACTTGTATGGTTAACATGGTTGGCCATCTTCCCCATGACTAAGTTGAAAGGAGAAGATCCAAAATATGGAGCATGGTTGTCCATACGATGAGGTTATTGTTGTGTTAGCTAGCTTATGCTCATGGAAAGGTTTAATTTATTGGATGTTGACCAATTGTTTCTTGTTTGGGCTCTCAGGTTTATAGATCATCATGGCCCTAGAAGAAAAGTCTCATAAATAATGTAAGGTCCTTTTCAAAACATTTGGGACTTAGTTCATTGAGGTATGTGCATGGGGTTCTAGTAGAGAACCTTGTCTCCTAGTTGAAATTTGACTTTTCTAATTTTCAAGTCATGATGCTTTTTGTTATAAGCCTTGTGCAACTCATTAGATGATAGGGCTACTAATCAATTTTCATCTAGTAGGTTGAGATTCATCAGTTATTCTATTTGGGCTAAACTCAAGTCAAGGTCAAGGTCACAAGTTGTTGAAAGTGTACAAAGTTTGGATTGAATAGAAAGTATTGGTAATTTTTTGTACATAAGTTCATAGGATGAATAGCCTATAGGAAGTTTCCAGGTTGAGTGGTAGGCCCAAAGGGCATCATTGAGTTTTGTGCTACAACCCTTACTATACTTACTAATAGTTATTGTTAGTATCCTTGTGATTTCCCTATTAGTAACCTCAGTTTGACCATTAGCTTAGGGATGGTAAGGTGTTGTGAGTTTATGTTCAACCCCCAAGCATTGCATGAGCTTCCAAAAAGTACTGCTTGTAAAATGAGTTCCATTATCAAAAATTAATGCATGTGTCATACCAAATGTATTTACAATATTTTTTTGTACATACCAAGTGGCAGTAGAGGATGTACAGTCAATGATAGTTACTGCTTCTACCAATTTCATAAAATAGTAAACAACAACTATGATGTAAGCCTTTCTGTTTGACATGGGTGTGATAGGACCCATGACATCAATGCCCTAGATGTCAAAGGATTCTAGTGGTTGAATCCATTGTTGAGGTCCCTCCATTTGATTAGTAATTCCACCATCTTATTGGCATCATTCACAAGAGCAGACATAATGATGAGCATCCCTAAAGAGTGTTGGCTAGTAGTTCCCTACCATTAGTATTTTAATGATTGTGCATCTCTAAGCATAGTTTCCTCCACAAGGACTTTCATGGGCATCTTAGAGAATGCGTAGTTGATTAGCATCAGGGACACACTAATGAACCAGGCCATCATTGCACATCTTGTAGAGGTGTTTGTTGATCTCCATGAACTACTTGGTAAAGAAACTATTATTTCTTCCAATGGTCCAACCCCTATGGCATCTCCTAAGTAAGAAGATAGGTGAGAATGCCATCATACCATTTTGGTTCATTAGACATTCATTTAGTTATAGCCCCAACAAAGAGAATTTCGTCAAGAAACATATTTGATAATGGACTTTCTTCTTCTTGGTCATCCCATCACAACCAAGACAAGTGATCAATGACCACATTCCTAGTGTTCTTTTAATCTACCATCGTAAGATCAAATTCTTTCAAGATCACTAGCCATTATATAACATAGGGGCTCACTATTGGCTTGTTTATCAGGAAGCAGATGGCATTGTATTCCATCTGCACAAACACCTTGTATCCTAGCACATAATGCCTAAATTTCTAGCTATCAATTTGGGATTCAACTACCTCTCTAGCTATCATTTTGGCTTTATGGCTAGGTTAATGTAGATGTGATGCTAGCATATCCTAGGATTAATTCCTATGAGTTCAAGATATGACCAAGCAAAAGCTATTGATCATCTTTCAACTACTTTCAATAGCATCTTTTTCTATTCTAGAGCAAGTTTTGCATTGATTATAACTGGCTTCCCATTCTTCAAAAATACATATTCTATTCTAGCCAATAATATTTTTAGCTTAAGGGGCTCTTATTTAAATTTTTTAGGAATTTCCAACTCTCCCTAGTAAGTATCATCATTTGTGTCATTATAGAGTTTGTGATGAACTTACTCAAGTTCATTCATGCTTGTGACATATACATATGCCAAGCTCTCAGTTGGTTCCATGCAAAGTGTGCTACTTTTAGAATCAGTGGTCAACCATTGGGTGTCCTCCTATTTTGTGGCTATTGCACATAGACACCTTTTAATTTCTACTTCTGGTGCACACTTCTTGCATGTAGAGATAGATGATTGGTTTATGGCCCAAGATTTTTGCACATAATTGCATCAGGTATCATTGTACTTGATACATGGAACTCTCTTCTTCTAAATTTTTTTGAATGCATTTTCTTTAGATATTTCTAGGGAAATATCTTAGATGCCCATTCTTGCATCGATGGTGCTTAGCCATACCCTTCCCATGATGATTGGGAAATCCCCTTTGCAATTCTCCACTTTGATTACTAGGAAATCAATAGGATAAGACCACCAATAGACAGTGGTCACAATGTCCTCTACTAGTCCCAATGAAATAGTGATTGAATGGTCTACCAATTCTAATCTTGTGTTGCTCTTCTTAAGAGGAGGCAAGTTCCAAGTAGCGTACATATCATGAGAAACTAGATTAACACTAGAACCTAAATTAAGAAGAGCCTTGCATAGTTCATTTCTAGCAATCTAAAAATAAATTAGAGAAATTTTAGGATCAACTAATTTCCTAAGAAGGTTACCTACATGGATTTAGTTAGATATAGTATGAGTGAACATTGCAATATGGATCCTAGGTAGAGTTTGGTTTGAAGGAGACTTGAAGGTATTAGGTATAGAGGAAGATGCAGGAGAAAGGTTGTCAATTGTGGGTATATGTGAGGGTTTAGGTAGACTATAGGGTTGAAAGAAAGGTCTTTTTTTTATCAGGTATTTGACCCCTTCCATTGATGATTTAGTTGTAGATTTATAGCCCTCATAGCATTGTGTTGTTGTGGTCAGGTTGGTAGTTCACCATGCATAGGTGAAGTAAGCAATAGTTGTGCAACTAGAGGAGGAGTATGTGCAAGAATAAGAGGAGGATAAGGGTAAGAGGTGGTATCCCTTCTTTCATGTGGAGAATGAGCTTGATAACAATTTGATAGTTGGTAGTTAGGAAGAAATTGGAAATGTGACTAGAAGAGTCACATGGAGACATGGTTTGCTAAATGTAGTAACCATATGGATCAGGTTGTCAGTAAGGGTATTGTTGCCTTGGTGGTGCTAGCACCCATGATTAGGGTTTCTACCACTATTAATATTATTCATATGGATGCAATGGAGCTCCACTTAGATAATCTAGTTTTTGCTAGTGGAACTGCCTAGGATTACCTTTAGGATAAGGTAACCTTCTAGATGTTTGCCTTTATGTAAATTGTGGATGTAAGGTGTATACCCCAAACTCCTATATATCTGACATAATGAGGCAAAATCCCTTAGGATGAACATACTATTAGACATCACACCCACAATCATCATTTGATTCACTATCTATAACCTCTTCTATTGTAGCAATCTTGCACTTACCTTTGTGATATACACATTTAGCTTCCTTGGGCCTCTTGAGCTCATGGTTACTACCTTGTTCTTTGGACTCCTCAGCAATTTTGAGGATAGCTTATAATTTTTTGTTTATGGAGTCCCATAATTGATCAACCTTTTCCATAAGTTTAGATTAAAATTTTTGGAGTGGCAAGGTTTTCTTATTCACCCCCTCATCAAATACAAACTTGTCCTAACTATTGCAGAATCGAACCTACCTCTTGCGAATGGAAGGATTACAATTATACTCTTCTACACGTTCACTTTTTCTTAGTTCTTCCTCCTCTTTGGCAACCTACTCTATTAATCTTTGTATATGATGGACATCTAGTTCTAACAGTCATCCTTTGGCATAGACACCAAGGATTCCCATTGTTACTAACCGAAGCTGATCTACTATGTGGTGAAGTTGATCTAGTTGAGAATAATCATGGTGTGGATATTTTTGCATTAAGGCATAGTATCAACCAATGACAACATCCAAGGATTTAGGTCTTCCTTATTTTCATTCTTAAATTTGCTTCCTTAAGTTGGACGCCCTAGAGTACATTTGATATTTATCATTAAACAATTCCAACATGGTACTCCACTATCTAATAGATTCTGCTTCTAACGATCAGTACAAGTTTTTTACTTCTTTCAGCAGTGTCTTGGGGAACAACTTCAATTTCTACCATTCGTTCTCTATGTTCTACAAGGCACATGCATGTTGGAAAGCTTGAAGATGATTTTGCGGATCAAAGTTATATCCTCCTTCAAATTGGGGAATATTGTTCATATCTAACCATTTGATCCAGCTATCCTTCACATGTCTTCTTGGAATTCTCACTACCTCTACAATGTTAAGCATACTTTAAGTAGTAAGTAGAGGCTCATCAAGGCCTTGATCATGGGGCCTATGATGCCCTCTACTACCCCTTCATTCATGGTGATGTGCCTCTCTTGAACATCTATGCCCTTGATCTTACCCTTCCTAATAATCCCTTAAATCATTTTGGTCATTTTGATCCCATCAATTATTTTTTTCATGTTGGTCACCTCCACCATGGTCTCACCTTCTACAATCATGTTTAGAGCTAGAAGAAGAAGATGATGACAAAGGGAAAGAGGAAGGAGAACTAGCATTATCATAATGCCTACTTGCACCTCTTTAGCAGTTGCAACCATGATCACAATCTTGCTTCTTATCTACATCCCTATCTTGACTTGCCCTTTTGAATCCTTCTTTGTCATTGGATCCCTTGTTACTAGAACTAGGATTGTGAATTGTGTGGTGCAAGTTCTAATTTTTACCTTCATCACCAAAGTCAAAGAGAGAAGTTTCATTGAATGGAAAACCCCTAGAGAAGGGTTCCCCACTAGCATGTTTGTGCAACAGGAATGGAGAATCATTAAGTTATTTTCCCTTCAAAAATTCATAGCACTACTCTAGCTTCCAATCCCAAAGATGTTGTGCTTCAATGGGATGATAATCCCTAGCATTAGTCTCTTCCATAATATAATCCCCATGGAAATCTTGAAGACCACANCAAATGTTGTGGACCTATAGTTATCTAATGCACTAGCGCTTCTAGGAAGTGTAATGGATGTTGAGAGTATTCATTGTCTTCCCAACTACACTTATGAGGCTTAAAGGTATGATTTAAGTGTAATTGAGGTATATGATTTTTTTATTGTTTTATGTTTTATATATGTGATCACCTACAACAACATTGAAGAGTGGAGTAAATTAAAATCTAACTTACTTATTACCTATCTAGCCTAACACAAGTAACCATCCCACTTTCTTAGACACATCCTAAACACATATAGCATTTCTAGGCTACCAAATGTTAAGTGTTGATGGGTTACCAAGTACTATATGAATGCTTGAAGTGGTCATGCTTGTGTTCATTAACTATTGCAGATAAATTACCTAATTCAAATGCATTTAAGTAGAAAGCATGAATGTAAAGTGCATTAAAAGAAATAGAAATCTATTCTCAGTGTTACAAGGATTTTCAAAAGAGTTCATTTTATTACCGTCATACTACTGCACTTAGGTACATCAATTCTTGAACAAAGAACCATACACACTTAGACTCCTTTTGCAGGCACTCAGAAAATATTCTAACTCCAAAAGGAAGAAATGACAAAAGCTCAACTACTCTAAATAGAAAATGATAAAAATTGATGTAAAAACTAGAGCCTAGGCATAGTATTTCTAGACTCAAGGCATATACCCCAATGTCATGTACATGACATCACAGTGGAAAACATAAATGTATTCATTAGGTACCATCTAAAATTGCCAAAATCCAAGAAACAATAAAACTAAGCTCTAATACCAGTAACACTAGAGTAGGTTTACTTCACAATTAAATCACCTTCAATGTACTAAATCTAGATATTATGCAAAGATGAAATTAATTTCTCGAAAATAAGAAAAATAGCTATTTTTAGTTAATTTATCAAATGATTACATGAGGGTTCACACAACCCACAAGCATCCAAAAACCTATCACACACAAACAATATTGCAAGGCATGAGGCTCTACAACCACATAATGCTTGTTCTCAATGTAAGACACAACAAATAGAAATCTCTCCCATAGCCTAGGGTTGAGAGCTCAACTCAAAAGTGAGATACAAGAGAATAGAACAATAGATCAACACACCAAAAGCTAATCTTGGAGCTACAATTACCAATTGCCCTCATCCAATGTGGTCACCCACTCTCTCTTACACAACTCTCCTTGCATACTAACTCTCCTCTTTTCTTCTCATGGATGAATGCATACATAATTATTGAGATCCAACATCCTATGAAGCTTTCTATTTACATCCTTAGATATTTTCTACATAGATCTGGAGTGTTTTGGATGTTTCCAAATAAAAACACAACATCAAATCTTTTTTTATTCACTAACA
>MNCI01037591.1:22272-32469 GCA_015680685.1 Gnetum montanum
AAGTGAATGCTGCAATGATGAAGTAATCTCGATCTTTATTGCCGGTCATGTGCGTGTCCAAGTACGACACACTCGAATAAAGACACCGTACAATTACATTCACCACATTGTGGGCAGACATGGGAAAAAATCTAACTCTAGAGGGATCAAAATGCCAGAGCTTCGCTACTCTAAAACTGGGATGTCAAATGAGGGAGAGCAGCCTCTTATTTATAGAAATTACGGCTGACTGTGATATCACATACGTGATATCGCGGCCCATGATATATTGCATATGCAATATCGCGACCCATGATATAACGTGGGTGTCTTATCGTGGGTGCCTTAACACGACCACCAGTAATATGAGCAATTTCATGTCTCATCAGCTATGTTAATATTTTGAATTTTTGGTCCACAACTGCTTGCTTAACTATTAGTAGTGATACATGGATTCTTCTGTCTCTTCATATTGATAGGTTTATTGTTTCTATCCTATGTTGGAGTGGTGATGGTTGTTGGCTTTTGCATATGACTAGGAGACATTATTTTTGTAAGGAAGGGTGTTGTACTAGATTGTCCTTGTGTGGGTTTTGATGCACTAGTAGGTTTATGAGGTTTATGCTTGTGTGAGGAAACTACCCTAAAGAAAGGATGTTTCCAAGGTTGTGGTTAAGATGTAATATCATTATCATTTCCACATATGTTCATAGCACAAGTGACATTCTTTTGTTGATGTTGTGGTGCTGAACCTTCTTGTGTTATTGGTGGTGACATATGGTGGAGGGAAGTATGAGAATATTAAGGATATGATGGAGGATGAGAGGCATGAGGTAATGATCCTTTAGAAGATGTTGTAGGTTGATGATATTCAAGAGAGTGATAGTAGTGATTTGAGGTAGATAAAATAGAACCAATAGGGAAAACAAGTTGTTGAACATAATATTTGTATGAGTTTCATTGACAATAAGGGTAGTGTTGGTTTGATCATGGCCTCCCCCACGACTGTGGGTTTTTCCATTGTGGTTGATGATAGTGTTGAGGCTAGTAAGAAGTCCCATTAGGATAGTATGATTGGTTGTAAGACTATATATAATTATCTTATGAGAAAGGTAATTTCCTAGGCATTTGGTTTTGTACAAACTTGGGATTCAAAGAAAAAGCCCAATACTTATGTAGATGTAACATGACTGGGCAATATCCCTTTGGATGAACATATAAGTAGATGTCACATCCATCATCTTCTTGTGTGGTTGAGTCTATAGCCTCTTCTTCTATAGTCATTTTCCCTTTTTTTCGATAAGTGTTCCTACCTATTCCTTGGTTCTTTTTCCTTCTCTTGTTTTGATCACTTAATTTGTTTTGCATTACTTTCTCCTTTATGGTTTTTATGTTTGTTGCAACTTTGTCATTCATCAACTCCCACATCTTATTTAGCCTTGCTTCAAGCTCATCAATAGACTTTTGTATTAGCAAGGTTTGTTGTGAAATCACCTCATTGAGAGCAACCTCTTTTTCCTCATCATAGATATGGAACCTTTTCTTTTGAAGGGTTGGATCCAAGTAATTTTCCTCTACATGATCTCATTTACATAGCTATCCTTCTTATTTTGCCACCTGCTTGATTAGCCTTTGTATCTAATGAGATTTTAATTCATAAAATTAACCTTTGGCATAAATACGAAGGGTCTCTCTCATATCATTACAAAACCCATTTATGATGTGGAAAAGTTGCTCTTTTGGAGAGAAATCATGGTCAAGACATTTATGTAGTAGCAAATAGTATCTATCCAAGGACACATCCAAGGGTTCATGATTTTCTTACTTCCACCCTTGGATTTTTCTTCTTAGGTTGGACACTCTTACATAGGTTTGGTATTTTTCATTGAAAAGCTTTAGCATCATGGACCAATGATCTATATCAACTTTCAGCTTCATCTACTAGTGTTCTAGGAAAGAGCTTAAGGTTTTTCCACTTGCATGCAATGTTTTGTAAGATGCAAGCATCATGGAAGGCTTGTAAATGATGTTGTGGATTAGAATTATAACCTCCCCTAAATTTAGGAATGTTATCCATATTAAGCAGTTTGATGCGGTCGTCGCATTAATTCCTTTGGGGTATTTGAATTGCCTTCCTAATCTATGTCATATCCCTAGTAGCCAACAATGGATCATCTTCATCAGACATGTCATGTTGATAATCTCTATTTCTATTTGTCTAATAGTGATGATCTTATCTATGTTCATTTTGATGTCTTTGATTTTGCCCTTAGGTTCAATTTCTATCTTTATCTTGATCCCATAGTGAAGCTCTATCTCCATACCTACATAAATCTTTGTCAGAACTAGATGTTGATGAGGAAGAGGAAGAGGAAGATGAGGAACTAGGAGAATCACCATGGCTCTTATAGTTTTCTCCATGGTCCCTTGATTTATCTTTCTAGGTTTAGAGGAGGTCCTAGGCCTTGAGACCCTCATTGATCTAGAACTTACTCCATCTCCTCTAGGATTGTTTGCCTTAAGTGAATGTAGTCCTTGAGTATAGTAAGAGTGGAGATGTGCATATGAAATCCTTGGTTGAGGTTGTTCACTCCAATTCTCTTTAGTGTAGATCCTATTAGTTCTCCAATTAATGTTTTCATCATATGATGTGTTATTGGTCCTATGTAAAGAAGACATGGTTTCAAAGTGTGTGGCTTAAAATAAAATATTAATATTTTTTAAAAGATAAATCATTGATACTTTTACAGCAATAATGTATAATATAACTAATCTAGATAACTAACACCATTCCCTGGAAATGGCATCAATGATGAGTGGTGGATACCCCCTATGCCTAACCATATGAATCACAAGCGTTCACATATGATTCAGTTGAATTCCATGGATGGGACTAGTTGTGACATTTAGATCATTATGCCTTAATCATAGTCCACTTTCTTCCCACTTGGACTAGTGGTAGCTTGTCATATATGATTTAGTCCAAAGTAAGGCACATGATTCTTGATGTTGTTTTGGCCTTATGCTACTCCTAATGATAATAAAGAAATCAATTATTTAAACTAATTAACACTAGAAATTAAAGTCTAAAATAGCCTATGAGTGACGAGTGTTCATTTCTAGCTTACCATACATGTCCTAAGCTCATGTATGCACTACTGGAATTACCAAGTGTTATGCTACTAGGTGAACCATGCAACAATGTTGCTAGAATTACCAAGTGAATACATGTTTATGCTCGAAGCTGGTCACGTTGATTCCCCCAATTCATTAATATGCATGAAAATGTAAATGTTAACTAAGTACATGAAATGTAAATTGCATGGAAAGTAAATATAATCGAATTCAAAGTGTTGCAATGAATAAGAATCAATCTCAATATTGTTGCCATTTATGAAATGTGTCTAGGTACATTGCCACTCGAATAAGACACCATGCAACTAACTTAGATCCACATTGTGGGCACTCACTAACTACTATCTAAGACTACAGAATAAAAATACAAGAGTTCGGCTACCCTATTGACAAAATAATGCCAATACATAGTGGAAGCACATGTATTGATAGGCAAAAATAGACAATGTATCAACAAGGTCATGTTAATGAGTCATTGCATGCATCAATGGGGCTGCATCGATAGGGTTGCTTTGACGGGGTTGCATCAACTTGATTACCTCAAAGTGGTTGCCTCGAAGATTCTACATTGAGGTAGCTTCCTTGAAGTGATTGCCTTGAGGTGGTTGCCTTAGAGTGGCTGCATTGAGGAAGCTATGTCAAAGCGGTTACGTTGAAGAGGCTGTGTCGATGCAACCAACTAATGCTTCATCAGCTAGTAAAAGTTGTGGATAATATGTAGATAAAAAACTTATATCTTTGTTACTCCAAATAGTTAATACATTAAAAATTGTATGTCCATTGATAATAAGACTCTAAATGGCTTTTCAAACATATATGTTATGCCACTTTTTAATTGAACTAGAAATTAGAGAGCTTTATTGTAAAAAATCCAAGTACCAGAACAAAAATTAGAGAGCTTTATTGTAGATCACAAAAGATTATGTTAATGTAAGGCATGGTGGTGGATCTTAAGATTCAAAAAAATATTTAATTCTTCAAAATTTGATCTTCAATTTGTTTTTGATAGACTATGATTTAGGCACAATGTGCAATGGGGGTTGTGGCGAGTCTTTAGATTTTCTAATTAGTCATGTGAAGTAACTACAATTGGATAACAACTTATGGTAGTCAAGCACAAATTAACTATGACTGAACTACAACTCACAATCTTCAAATTTCTTTTAATCGTGATGGAACTATAACTTGCAGTAGGTATTTTGGCAACTTTTGTAACTTGTCTACAACTTGTGTTAATTAGTTCTAACAATGCTACAACTCATGGTGGAATTGTAATAATTATTGTAAGGAGGTTGTTGATGAGCATAGGAGTATCCAACATCCAACCATACAAGATATGAGTGTTTTTGCATGATCTTGATTGAACTCTATAGATAAGGAAATGTGATTATGTGTGTAATTGGTTAGAGTTTGTGATTGTTGTCTTCCCACATGAGCTAGTAAATTCAATGCATATGGTTTAACTCATGATGAGGAATATGATAGATGATGTTGTATTGGCCATATTGCTCTTGGCTAACATGAAGTAAAAGTAATGGTTTCTAATCTGAGTGACAGTAAATGAATCTAATCTAGCCTATGTGAGGTAGCTAGTCCTGATCTTCTGTTCACACATTGGACTTCATGTGACAACTACTGGGATTACCAAGTAATACACTACTGGGTGTACCAAGTGATAGTACTACTAGGTTACCAAGTAGCTACACTTAAGTTCTTGAGATCAATTGTACTCATTTTGCTTAACGACAGGAATAGTAAAGTGCACTAAAAGTAAATAAGTAACTATAAAAATAGGAAATATTAAACTAAATGAAAGTAGAAATAAAACTAAGTGTTATTGTAATGATGGAAAGTAATCTCAATCTTTGTATCTGGTCATGCAATGCATCAAAGTACATCACACTCGAATAAAGACTCTATTCAATCACTTAAGTTCACACTATGAGCACACATTGCTAAGTACCAAAAGCTAAAATTATAAAAATAAACTAAAGAGTTCTACTACTATGTTATCAGATCTACTATGGATTTGTGTGCGTAAGTGTTACTTTTATAGGCTGGCATGCATACCTTGATATCATTTATACAATAATGTATCTACAAAATCATACATATAATATCGTAACTACAATATCATCATGGTAAAAAATTTGGGTTTATCATACTCACGATTGACTAAGAACTCTTCCTTGAGTTAAAAATGAGGACAAAGTCCATTACAAAATTGGGAGATAGATTTATATGACACTAACTACTTTGTACATGACTCTTAAGTGGCGTAGTGGTGTTTTACAAAAATGACACATTCATGACATGATAAAATTTACAATACAAAATGTTTTTTTTGGCAAAGCTAGATGTAGCCTTATGTTATTCTAGGTGGTAGTGGCTCTGCCATTGGTTGCTTCCCTTTGTTGTTAAACTTTTGAAATTGGTAGCGGTTCAGGAGTGCTTGTAATTTATCCTCTTCCATTTTTGGATCGTGAACCATCCATGTTGATGAACCAATGTTTGATGGGGTTGGCACATTCCATGGACATGGTAGTTTTGAAAACATCTAATTAGCTTTAACATACCATGTCACAAATTGTTGTTGTTCTTCTTCAAAAGCTTTAGCCTTCTCTCTTAATTCATGGTAACTTGTTAGTCTTCTGTCTAGGTTCATTGCTACATCTTTTTGCCCTTAGTAGCTAGCCTTAACTACTTCTAGTTCTAATTTTGCTATTTGAAGTTTTTGTAAATCATCCTTGCAATTTACAAACTCTTTCTCGTACAAGGCATATGTGGCTGCTAATTGTTGTTCACGCTTATTTTTGGACCTACCTGTTGTCAACATGGCCAAGTTAGCATAATAGAGGTTTGCTAACCCTATGTATTCTTTTAAGTCCTCAATCTATAGGTGTGAGAGATGTCCCAGAGTGGTGGTTCTCTTGGGCTCTCCCCATGGTTCGGGGGCCATGGAACACTCTGAGGCACCCTTGGGTGGTTCTCAAGTGTTACAAAACCCACCCTGGCTTGGTGGTACCAAGCTAGCAATAGGACATCCTCCTATTGCAACTTTCTTCTAAGTCCTCTTCATTCCCCTCTTCTCCGTGGAGAACTACATGGCCCTGATTCTACGGTGGTTATAGATATGTAGGAAGCCAAGACTGGATAGTTTTGGTGCAGTGCTAGGCCACACCTTGTACCAAATCATGAGGGATCTGGGGGTGAGGCACCTTCCCTTGTAGGTGCATCGTCTCCCCTTCCACCGATGTGGTCTACAAGGTTGTGTGTGTGCTTGTTTGCTTGGTCCTCGTTTTGGAGTTTGGTTATCCTCAATGAGGTGTGTGGTCATGTACGTTAAGAAGCTGTGCTTCTACTTGCACTCACTCATGAGTTGCTTGCTTGCTTAAGGCGTATTCCCTAGGTCTTCCACCCCAGATCCATTGGATCTTCATGAATTCCTTGGGGTGCCAGGCAATGTCGGGGCAACGTTGTTACAGATGGTATTAGAGCATTTTTGAAATTTTGTTGTGATATGGTTGTGCTCTTTGGTTGTGTTACTCCATTGAGCTTGTTTGGTTAATGGTCCCTCCGGATTGATACCTAGGTGATCTAGGGTCATATCCTTATGTATTTTGGAAGAGTTTCCTGATGGTAATGTTCTCTGCTCTTCTTGAGGGGACAGATGAGAAATTGTGAGCAACTGATGTATGTTACTCTTTATGGGGATATAAACGATGGCGGCGTGGTGATGTCCTCCACTTGTTTACTTGTGGTCAGACTAGTTGTGATTGTATGAAATATGGTTGAGAGGAGTTCTACTGGCAACTTAGGAATTTTGTTGCTCAAGGAGCTCCCATCTCAAGTCTCCAGTGATTCATCTGGGATGAATTGGACCGAGTCTCAACTTCAGTTTCCACCCAGATGACATGCTTCGAGATGGCATTTGTTGAATCGTGCAGGATATGATATCCTTGGCACTTCCACTCACCCCAGATACAGTGAGTATGGGAAAATACAAATGGGGATAAGATGGTTCCTAGGTACCTCAGGATGGAGGTCTTTTGGACATGTGCTCTTGGTGAGCCTTGTTCTGGGTGGACTAAGACCATTGCTGGTAGACTTCGTACGTTCATGTTTGCGATTGTATGTTTGTCTATTTGTGTATGCATGTCTTCTTGGTTGCACTTTCAAATTCTGCCTACGTGTTATCTTGGTCGTGTCTATCGTTTGTAATGCAAGGCTTAGATGTTTTACATGGTATGATGACTTATTGTTGGAAACATTGAGGTTGCAGTGGTTGTTTGTGTCATCCCAAAGCCAAATGGTTGTTGTCTTGTTTAACAACTTCTTGTGCATGAGGCATGATTGTCCTTATTGTTGATCCTTGTGAGTTATGCTCTTTGTTGAGCTGGTGGTGTTGCCCTTGGGCTTGTGGCATCACTATTTTGATTGTTGACATTTCTTGGTCACTTTGATTCGAAGACTATTGGTGTGGGTCATTCTATTGTTGGTTCTTGTTGAGACCTCATCTTGTTTGATGAGAGTCTTCTTGTGAAAGCATCCTCAGTGATGTTGCTTGTTGTTGCGAGAATTGGTTTAATGTAGACTTGTTGTTGGATAGACCTTGATCTTCCTCCTTATTTTTGGGTTGAGTTGACAATTGTCTATTGCCCATGACTCATACGAGTGTGTTGAAATTTTGGTCTTGGTTGAGGCTAGTGTTAGTTGCTGGGAATGATTATTGTGCATGAATCTTGAAATTTTGAGAGTGTGTTATCTCTCACTTGGTGTGTCTCATGATGAAATCATTTGTTTGAGTGGGGATCAGATTCCTCCATCAATGTTTTGCATGATTGATCTCTATACATGTTGTTGAGGTCTTGAATTTTATGATGCGCAAGAGTGATATCTCTTTGTTATATGATCATGCTTGATGGTTGTGAATGAGGCTGACGTGCTAATCGTGTTCCTACTAACTTCTATGTTTCTGAGCTTGTGTCTCAGTGTTTGCAGGTAGCACAGGTACAAAGATGCAGCCAGTGGTGACCTTAGTTGATTCTATGAGCACTATGTCTATGGGGAAGATATGTGCTCCTGAGACCTTCATGAACTGATTATTTGGTCTCAGAATCCCAACATTGGGTTGTGGATTTATCAATACCTTGGCTATGATGGATCAGTAGGTACATCATGATTTGTTTGCCTCTTAGTGCTGGGGGAGCACTAACAGAGGACGGTGATCTATCCTAGACCCTACAGATATTGGGCTAGCAGATGGCATGAAATGGTATCCTTGGCCATGCCAGATACTGATGGCCCATGAGTGGCCAATGCAATGAGGTCCCACTATGACAAGATGGTGAATACTCAGTTGGTGTGTTTCGTTATTCGATCGTTGCGTTCATGTCTAGAATCATTTTTGTTCAAGGTTACCCGTGCAGTGGGTTCAATGTGACGGTAGATCATGTATCTTTTGAGATAGTGGTGCAATGATAGATGATTGTTTATGCTTCGTGACAGAGACAGGTTTCTCTCAGAACAACATGGTTCTTCATGGTATGCTCTTGGTGGCCTAAATCCTCTAGCCTAGGATGGGCTTGGGTAGTTTTCTTATAGCCTTTTAGGCTTGGGTAGCATTCCCAAATACCATGTATGTTCACATATATGAATGTAATCCGTTCCTTGGGTGTGAGAAATGTATCCTTGTGATATTCTCAATTTGATTGTATGCACTCAAAAGTGCTAGATGTATTGCCTATGTGACTCAGTTGTCTCTTGGTTGTAGGCCTATGCCACACACTGTGACAAGGCCAAGCTTGATGTGTGGTGCTTGTTTTGGGGCACCCTTGCTATATGTTGTAAATGGCCTTTATGCCTTGATGTATAATTCTACTGAAAACATCATGAGAAATGCTTTAGTTGTGATATGGTGTTGTAATGAACAGACCAGGGCATGTCCTTGCCCATTATGATCTTGAACTAGTGCCATGTGTTCTTGATGATGTTGGCATGCCTGGATGGTGTGTGCTTGGTGAACGTCCTTGTGACAGGACAAATCTTAGGAACACATTCTCTTGTGTTCCTAGACTGGCAAAGATCTTGTCCACAGATGATCGATGGTGACTGAAATTCACATCAATGTGATGCCTAACGGTGGATTTGAGTAGAGTTTTGGGTAGTGGCACCTAGACTTGCTCTTCCATGTTGGAGGTGATCGTGGAGTAGTTGTCCAAATGTTGGGATGGTGGTCCATCCTTGAATATACGATGTTACAGATGCAGAAACTATGATTTCTCCTAGTGGCCTTGCTTGGTGGGCTTGAATGTGTGCTTGAAACACTTGATCTGATGCTCTCATGATTGGGGGTTTCTAATGATTTGTGCATGTTGGTGGGCTCTCGTGACTAATTTCCTTTGGTGCTTTGGAGAGCTATGATGCACTCTCATAGATTGGGACTTATTGGTGCATTTGTTGTCTATGGTGTGATTCTGTGATTGGGGACTTGTTGTGCCTAATAGGCTATGGTGTCTTGCTGAATTGTCCCATGTACTCTGTCCCTTATGTACACTGATGTATCATGCAGTCCCTCTCGGATGTATTGTTCCATGTCTCTGGTGTGAGGTTAATTCATGTTGGTGTTCTCACCTCCCTGGTGGGATAGCAGAGTTGATCATGAGTGATCATTCTCCATTTCAATGGATGCCCTCTTTAGTTCTTGAAATAATAAGGCAGGTGATATTGAGATGGTTGTCTCCTATAAGTAGTTGATGTTTGGGACTTATTCCTAGTTGTGGTCCTATGTTCTTGAACTCATGGGGCTTGTTCTCAGAGATAGGATGTTTTCACCTTGGTGAAATTCATGAAACCTCCTTTGTGAGGTCATGTGTTGATGTAAATTAAAGATACATATTGCTCTTCTTGTAAGCAAGGCATGATATTGTGTACTCTCAGTTATGGGGTCTTTAGAGGAACTTCCTTGTTGGGGTTCTTTGGTAGACCATCCTTATTGTAAATCCTTTGGGGATGAATCATTTTGTGTTTGAGTTGTAAATGATGTTGATGAAAGCCCATTCCATGTAAAACTATCTTGAGGAC
>MNCI01037591.1:32743-69267 GCA_015680685.1 Gnetum montanum
AGAATGTTGATGTTCCTTGGAGAATTCATGATCTGGTTACTCTCTAAGGTGACTCTATATTTGTTCCTGGACCTTGTGTTTAGAAAATGGTGCTTGTCCCATAACTTGGAGTTGATGGATAGCTTGCATGTGGCAGTTGTGGGTGATCCTTCTCCATGAATGAGATATTATGGCTGCATTCGATGGTGTGCTTATGGATGATATGAGATAGGTGATGCAGGATTTTCATGGGGTTGGCTACCCAATTGACCCTCCCTTATTCTAACATTCGAGTAGGCATTCTTGATGTTGGACAATCACAAGAGGTGTTGAGGATAGTTGGGGCTTGTTATATGTTAGCCTCCTGGAGAAGTTTCCAAACAGATTTTTGGATCTTCTCTCTTGTTGGAATGATGAATGATGAATTGAGTCCTGCGATGCTGGTGTTTGCAGAAGGCATGGTCAAGCTCAAAAGATCTGCCCTTGTACCTTGTTTGTAAGGGAGAACATGCTTGACTCCCTTCATACCAGCTTGAACAAATACGATGAGAAAAAAGAGAATGTGCATGGTACCGATGCATGTGGAATCAGTGCTTAGATGGTTGCACTAGTGAGACCCCATGGGTCTCGATGCGAGTAGCAGAACATGGAGTTCTAGCAAGCATGAGTTACTTGCGGAGACATGGCTTTTAGGAGCATGTCCTCCCTCTCGGTGTGATGTTCCCAAGTCCCTCACCATGGGTAGTGGCCCTAGTGAGCCCTCAAAAAAAATCAATGGATGCTGAGATGCCATTCACAGAGGAACTCAGTGGGACTTGTGGAAGAGGAGCTGTCTTCTTGCATAAGTGTGGGCTTACACAAGAAGATATGTCTCTAGATCCTTAGAAGGAACGGATCTAGGGGATGCCTTAGAGACGTGGGCCCTTTGGGTTGGACTCTCCCGCTCGTATAGAGAAGGGAAGTCTTGGGATTCCTCCAATTGCCCTTACGTTTCATGCAAGGCATTGGATGGAAGGACGTATCAGGTGTTGGGGTTGGTACCTTCCTTCAAGCCTGGCGTCTAAGGAGTTGACGGATCCCCGGAATTGACAGAGTTCTAAACCTATGTAGAAGTGTACATTCGAAGCTATCCTAGGCTCCACTCCGAGGACGTCACTTCTTTGTGTGGGGGAGGATTATGAGAGATGTCCCAGAGTGGTGGTTCTCTTGGGCTCTCCCCATGGTTCGGGGGCCATGAAACACTCTGAGGCACCCTTGGGTGGTTCTCAAGTGTTACAAAACCCACCCCGGCTTGGTGGTACCAAGCTAGAAACAGGACATCCTCCTATTGCAACTCTCTTCTAAGTCCTCTTCATTCCCCTCTTCTCCGTGGAGAACTATATGGCCCTAATTCTACCGTGGTCATAGATATGTAGGTAGCCAAGATTGGATAGTTTTGGTGCAGTGCCAGGTCACACCTTGTACCAGATCGTGAGGGATCTGGGGGTGAGGCACCTTCCCTTGTAGGTGCATTGTCTCCCCTTCCACTGATGTGGTCTACAAGGTTATGTGTGTGCTTGTTTGCTTGGTCCTCATTTTGGAGTTTGGTTACCCTCAATGAGGTGCATGGTCATGTACGTTAAGAAGCTGTGCTTCTACTTGCACTCACTCGTGAGTTACTTTCTTGCTTGAGGCATATTCCCTAGGTCTTCTGCCCTAGATCCATTGGATCTTCATGAATTCCTTGGGGTGCCAGGCAACGTCGGGGCAACGTTGTTACAATAGGTCTTTATTTTTCACTTCCACTTTATAGGTGTGGGCCATGCTATTCAAGATGGGTTGCCATTCTAGATTTATTGTTGACATAGAATTAATTTTGGCCTTTGCCATTTGGATCTCTTTATCATTGATTTTTTTATACATTTCCACCTTATCTTAGAAGTGTTCCTTGAGCAGTTCATGCTTCTTTGCCTCATTCTATGATGTGCTAATCTTGATTGCGAACTTCTAATGGATGACATGTACCTCCTCCATAGAGAGGATTCTATTTTCTCTTGTGAGGTGGCTCATATCCTGGTTGACACTCACCAACTGTTCCCTTAGTTGGTGGATGCTCTCTTCCAAAGTGGTTTTCTATTTTTCAATAGTGGTTAACTACATGTTATCTACATCGAGTTGTTTATTTTCCTCTTGTAGGGTAGAAAGTGCTTTAGCATAGACATAAGTTTGCGCTTTGGTTGCTGAAGCATCCCATATTGCTGTTTCTTTCTCATTCTCCATATCTTTATTGTTCTTAAGAAGGTAACTAATCTGCTTAGTTTTGAATTATTCTAGCTATTTTGGTGCAATGAACTAAGTTGGATCTCTTCTTTCTGCTCTTAGGGATATGAGCTCTTCTTGTAATAAGAAGCTCATTCTTAGCATTCTCTACCTTGGTTTCGGTCATGATCAGTTTTCCTTTGGTGGTAATCAATTTGGATTATGTTGTAGTGACATTATAGGAATGTTAAAGAGATTTGTCATAACCTTTCCTATTTGCAACAGTCTATCTAACACATCTTCATGTTCTATAGGAGTCATAAAGGTACTAGCTAACATTTGAACATATTTGATTCTAGAAATATTGGCTGGTGACACAATAGGTACATTGAAGGATTCTTTAATGTGATCCATGATCACTTTTGTAGCTCCTGATACATCATACTGTTGCATGACTGCAACTATGGCTACTTCTCCAAATTCAAGCACCACTCAAAATGATATGACATTCCCAAAAATCTATTATGACCACTAGGCCTCTCCTCCTATATATAATGATATTTTTTTGCTAGCAATATTTGTTGAGATGGTTCGCCTAACTGCATCATCAATTACTTTGAATAAATTAGCCTCTTCCCTGCTTCCCCAACTAATGGTTTCTGCAATTTGCTGCAAATGACTCATTAAAGGCCTATAATCTTATGGTGGTAGTGGTGGAACTTGCAATTGCTACTACTGTTATCTTATGGTTTGGGTAGTCTTCTCAATGCTTGGTTGTTCTTCTATTTGGTCCTTTTTGGAAGGCATTGGCTTGAGCATTTTGACATAGGAAGCATTCTTTTCCTTCCTTAATGCATCATTTGTATATCCTAGGATACTAGCATTTTTACATAACTTTTGAATAAGGCAAGGGAATGGAAGTGTTACCTTCCTTGCCTTCTTCTCCTCGAATTGCCTTTGGATTTTTGTGAAGTAGAGGTGAGCAATGTTTGCATTAAACTTTCCCATTAATATTGCACTACCTCTAGTCACATATGTAGAGATTTAGTTCAATCTCTTGGTAGGAAATAGGTGATAAGTGTTAATTTTAAAATAGATCTTTTCTTTTGTAGTCAATTCACTATATTCTTTATTATCCTTGCCATATGCTCGCTGCAACCATAGCTTCTTGGCATCTATGTTAGATCTTGTTGATATTTGTGCCATCTTTGCTCCTTCATTGAGTGCATTCAATACCTCTGCAATATCCTTAACTAAGTAAGACACTGAGATCCATCCAATTTTTATTGTAGCATTTGCTTCTTGATTTTGTCAAAACTAGAGTGTTTCTTCTAAATACCACTCCCCATTTGTTGTTAGAGTAGGCCACAAAGGAGATGACTGAAGTTGGGCCTTAACACCTTCTAGAGAAAATTCAAAAAATGAACCAAAGTTAAGTTCCATAATTACTGTCGACATAATGGATTTTTCCTAAATAGCCTGAAGGCATTCAGGTGATAGTGTGAGTTGCTATCTCTAGATGGGCTCTTGTGGGATGTCTACTTATGCTTGAGTAGATTACTTAGTGGAAGGAGTTTGTTGATGAATGCTGAAGGATTATGCCTCCTACTCTCCTTGTTCTACTTGTGGGTTTTGCTTGCTCACTTGTCCTCTTCCATCACCTTGTGATCTTTTGCTTGCTAATCATGGAAGTTCTCCTTGTCCTCCTCTTTTTGGGGCCATCTACAATCAATCAAGGGTTTGGAATTACTATAGTATTCTTATATATGAGAAACAATTTGGTACCTTACTCATACCCTTAGTTATATCAAGTTATTAGTTCATTATGGTTGCAGAGTTAAAAAATTATTTTAAGAACAACCCCATTAGTACTTTTCTATGGCATAAAATGAGTGGTATGATCAATTAGGAGTCTTATTAAAGTTATTTTGGCCTTAACATGAGTGATTTATTTTAAAAATTCTTGATATGTCCCCTTAATCTTACCCTTATAATACCTTTCAGTCATTGGTAATTTTCAAAAAATTAACTTAGAGTTTCCCTACTAACACCTCCCATGACTAAGATGATCATTCTAGGATCACATAGATTTGGAAATCACAAAAATCAGAGTAAGAATGTGCAAGTTATGGGCACGAGAAGATGGGGTGTTAGAGCATTGAGTGACAAAGAAAAATTGGCAACAACTCTCTTTTGACAAAATTTAGAAATAACTTTCTTTTTAACTCCCCCATGCTATATATAGCTTTTATGGATGCAATATCATAAATATGACATCATAAATATGATATTGTAGGTGCATGTGATATCGTAACTACAATATCACCTTAGAAAAAATCAAATTTTCTTAAGGTTTTTGAAGGAAACATTAAGTCCCACTGCATGGTTGGAAGATATACATCATGTTGAAAGGATCCTGAAATGGAGATGATGCTTTAGTTGTGAAAAATAAGCATTGGAAGTCTATGATTAAAGAATCTCAGGCTATGAAAGTGTATGAGGTGTTTATGGAATGAATGAGATAGAAAATGGTGTTGTGTCATTAGAATGGATAGCGTGAATGATATGGGAAGTATTTATTATCATTTATTGGAATTCGAAGGCTCAAGATGATGTGGAATTGCTTGGCAGGTATAAGATACAATAGTTATATACAAGTGGGTCCTTCCCAAAGCAAGATCCAAACCTTAATGCCCTTGTATAACCAAACCTAAAAGTGTCCTTAGGCACTTAAGGAGTTGAATGTAATGCATACCTATTTAGCAAAACACACATGTTAGTACCACCAAATTGGGAAAATAACTCTATGTTATACAAAATTGTAAGTTATAACTATTCAAACAGTGAGATGAAATGAGTTTAGAAGGGATTGTAGAAATTGGGATGTGAGGTGTCTTACCATATACATAATGAATTATTGTGTTTTATTAGTGATTAAAGTAATCATTAGCCTTTTTGTCTAAGATTCAAACCAAGTCTAGACCACATTCTAGTGACATTGCATCATTTTATCTCTTGGGATTACAATTGTAAGACTATCAATGTTACAAGGGGTGTTGTCACTTAGTGTATTATCCAAGGGAGGATTTTTATTCATAACACTTTATTTTTATTTTGAAATTTCTAAGAAATTTCCTACCTTTAGGCATAAATAACATGTCTTTCCAGTGGGACCTCCAGAAATTTATTTTATGTTATTTTATTATTTAATTGTGTCAACCTTTTAAGGTAGCACTTATTTGACTCTTATTCCCATTTTTCGTTAGATTTACAAGGATATAATATAACCTTAGTAACATGATAGAAATTACAACAATAATCCGAGAAGAATTCACAAGTCCCCTTGATGTCACACCCTTTTCATTCCCCCTTGGTTCTTTACTTTTTAATTTAGGCATAATGATCACAAGTTTATTCTTAGTCTATATGATGGAAAAGAATGTCATTATGGCCATGGTAAGAACCTCTTATTAATGGAATGGATGGATGGATTATGTGGGCTCACTGTGTAAATAATCAATCTCTTATGACTTGATATCATAGAAAAAATCTTCACCTTATTAGAGTACATCTTACCTTTATTTGAATGTGTTTTATTAAGAATCAAAATTATTTACAAAGGGTTTGGAAAAAAAGTATGAAAGAATTGGAAAAGATAGTAAAAATTGGGAAAAAGTGTAAACAATGAAACATGTGAAAGAATATGGAAAATTGAAGAAATGGAAAAGTATAAAAGAATGATAAAATGTCAAAGAACATAAAAAGATGGAAAAAACTGTAAAAGAAAAAAAAAAGAAAAAGAAAAATCACTTATTAATTTTGAAGTTAAAGTAAGTATCTTCTCCACGACTGATCTCATGAGCAAGTGTTTGAAAAATGCTCCCTAAATCTCTTGGGTCATACACTATAGGTGGTTCACCTACCATCTTTAGTGATGTATCTTTTCTATCATTATCTCGTATAATTTTGATAGTAGTGGAGTTATCATTGTCTAAATCCTTGCTCTCTTTCCCTTTTGGGGTATGATTATGAGTTAATTATTTTGTTTTTGGGCTCTAAGTTGGAGTCATTTTCTTGGTTTGGGCATTAGTAAGTGTTTCAGATGTTTCCATGCATGTATGAGATAGATTCATGTTATTAGTTAGTGGCCATGGGGTGTCTTTTGGTTTTTTGGCCTCTACTCTTTTAGTTGCACACACTAGTGGTTTATTGTTGTTATTATGGATTGGAATGGTAATTGTGTTGATGTTTTGGAGTGTCGGTCCACTATTGCACCCTTTACTTTTAGCAATTAATTATGGAATTTGTTACGTGTGTATGGCTCCATGTGCATCTTCTTTAGAAATCTCAATCAAATCTCAACTGACAAATATCTCATACTTAGCTTAGTGTTGATTGTGCTAAGCCATGTCATCCCCATGATTATCGTGAATTCCTTATTAACATCTTTCATATTGATAATCAAAAAGTTTTCTAGATATGACCACCCATTGACAATGGTCACTACATCATCTATCTACCCGAAAGCAGTGGTGATAGACTAATTTGCAAGTTCCAACTTGATGTTTCATTCTTCCAATGGTGGTAAGTTCCAAGCTTGATATGTTTTATAGGAGATCAAATTCACTCTAGAACCTAAGTCTAATAGAGCTTTGCATGGTAGATTTCTAGCTACTCATAAATAGATCAAAGGAACTCCTAGATCAATTCTCTTTGAAGGGAGTTTTCCTACCTTAATCCATTATGTGAAAATTTTAGTAAGCATGACAATTTGAATATTTAGACTTGATGAAGATGGAAGCTTATTAATAGTGAGAAGATTTGCTTTAGGAGAAGATGGTCTTGATGAATCTCCAATTCTACTAGCCTTCTCTAGATTTGTCCTAAAGAAAGGACATTTCTTTGTTTGGCCCTTAGCATTTTTGGTGAGATCCTTCACTTGTATATTTACTACCTTTGTAGCTTCCCTCTATTGTGGTTGTGATGACAACTCTCCTTACATCGTAGGTGGTGGCACTGGTGGAAAAGGATTTGAAAAGTTAGCTACTTGTAGATGCACGTACAGGTTTGAATTGGTCCTTGGTGGTGTTGGTCAATGGTATTCTTGTAGATAATACTATGGAGTTTAAATAGTTTCATTTGTTGGTGAGAATGAACATTGGACATAGTATCCATAAGGATTAGGTTGTTGACATGGATATTGTTGGCATGGCAGTGGCATCGCCCATGATTGAGGTTGTTGCCACTATTGATAATATTGCTCTTGCAGCTATGAAAAAGCTCCACTAGGATAGTATGTTGGTTGAAGGTTCTGTTAGTAGTTACCTTTAGGATAAGGTAATCGTTTGGGTGTCTATTTTTAAAAAAATTTTGGGTTTAAGTGTGTATGCCCCTATTTCTTGCAAATGTGTCATGACAGGACAACATTCCTTAGGATGTTCATACTGACACACATTACAACCTTCATCATCTATAGAGCTAGTATTTGAAACCTCAACTACTGAAGCAACTTTGCCTTTGCTTCCAAGTACTCTCTTCTTTCTTTTGACTATACCTCTTGCAAAGAATTTCTCTACTCTTTCCTCCACAATCTTTAATGTTGTTGTACATCTTTCATCAATTGAATCCCACATTTTTGCTACCTGTGCTATTACATTGATGACAAAATTTTGGATTGGTAGTGTCTCTTTTTAGATTTTCTGTTTCAAGGTTTTTTCATCTTGGGTATCACACACCCATGCATCTCTCTTTCTTATTGATGGATCTTTGTTGTACTCTTTAGATGATTCTCTTTTTCTGAGTTCACCTTCATCTTTTGGCACTTGATTGATTAGTTTTTGAATACGATAGACGGTTAGTTCTGATAATCTTCCTTGAGCTTAAATCCCAAGGGTCTCTCTAGTTTTACTTCTTAGCCCATCTATGATGTGCCTTAGCTGTTCCTTTGATGAAAATCTATGGCCTAGGCATCTATGTAATAGTGAATAATATCTACCCAATATCACATCAAGGTTTTGTGAGTCCCTTGTTTCTAGTTTTGGATTTTTTTTCTTGGATTTGACACTCATGAATAAGTTTGATATTTATCATTAAAGATTTTAAGCATGGTACTCCAACGTCTGATGGACTCATGTTCTAGTGACTTGTACTAGCTTTTTGCTTCCTTCACAAGTATTCTAGGAAACAAATTCAATTTTTTCCAATCACTCTCTATGTTTTGAATGGCACAAGTATCATGGAATGCTTGAAGGTGATGCTAGGGATCATTGTTGTAACCACCTTCAAATCATGTTCATATCTAGCCATTTGATTTGGCTATCTCTCATGTGCTTGATTAGTATTTAGATAGCTTCTTAAATATTTATCATAATTTAGGTTATTATTAGGGGTCTATTATCATGATTGGGTTTGTATGCTCTATTGTAGTAATGGCCCTTTCTATGCTCATGCCTCTCTTGATCCTCTCTTTTGTCTCTTCTTCTTCTTCATTCATACTCTTCATCTTTTGAATCAGAGTACCTTGAATGTTTATCATGATGGCTATGAGTTTGCCTTTCTTTCTCATTAGAGTCCTTGTACTTATGTCTTCTCTTGTCAAAGTCCTTTGATGATCACGATGAGGTAGACGAGGTGGCAGGAGAATGGTGACAAGTGGTTCTCCTTTCATGACTCTTGTATGTCTCTTTGTAACATTTAGTAGGATCCCTTGGCCTAGAGTCCCACTGGTATCTTAAGTCAGTAGCCTCCTCCTTGTGTGTCTCTATTAGAGTAGAATGAAGTTGGGCTTTGATAGGTTCCTCTAGTCTGATGAAAGATGTCTTTGAAGGCTCCTCATAGTTTTGGTGGAGTTGTTTTGAAATGAATTGATCAACACCAAGTTCTTCTATGACAACAGAAGTGTTAGCCTGCTTCCCTTTGCTGTGTATATGTTTGATTTCCATGGAAACATCTCTTCTCATTTGGTCCTTTATGGGTTCATAGGGTCTAGTCATGTGTTGAGTCACATGATACCCTTCCTAAATTTGGTCCAAATGCATCCCCTTTAGAGCAGTTTGTAGCATGTTCAGTGCTACACATTCTGGAGGTTGGACAATGTTGCCTTGTATATCTCTCCACCTTATTTACTTGTCCTAATGGAAGATGAAAGTAAAGTCTAGATGGTATAGATCAATGTGAGCATAACTGATTTGTGTTTGCATTGGCATCCACCATTTTTCTTCATCAACAATTCTATCACTATTCTTCTTGTCTCCTTGGCAGGTGATGGTTGATCATTATGTGAAGCCATGTTATAGTTCTTAGATAGTTTGAGTTAAAATTGTGCTTTACTTATGGTTGTTAGATTTGACTTTAAGTTTTAGATACAATGAACTTTAAAAAATTAATTACTTAACATAACATTGACTTATCCCTGGCAATGACACCAATGATGAGCGGTGGAGTATCCAACACCCAACCATATGAGATATGAGTGTTCACGCATGATCTCAATCAAATTCTATAGATAAGAAAATGTGATTATGCAAGTAATTGGTTAGAGTTAGTGATCATTGTCTTCCCACATGAGCTAGGAAATTTAGTGCATATGGTTTAATTCACAATGAGGCATATGATAGATGATGTTATATTGGCCATATTGCTCTTGGATAACATGAAGTAAAAGTAATGGTTTCTAATCTATGTGATAGTAAATGAATCTAATCTAGCTTATGCTATGAGTAGTTAGTCTTGATCTTTTTTTCAAACCTTGGATTTAATGTAACTACTACTAGGATTAGCAAGTATCACACTACTAGGCGTACCAAGTGATAGTACTACTGGGTTACCAAGTAGCTACACTTAAGTGCTCGAGATTAGTCATACTCATTCTGCTGAATGATAGGAATAGTAAAGTGCATTAAAAGTAAATTAGTAACTATGAAAATAGTAAACATTGAACTAAATAAAATCAGAAATAAAACTAAGTGTTACTACAATGATAAAAAGTAATCTTGATCTTTATTTCAAGTCATGCAATTTGTCCAAGTACATCACACTCGAATAAAGATTTCGTTCAATCACTTAAGATCACACTGTGGGCACACACTGCTAAGTACTGAAAGTTAAAATTACAAAAACAAACTAAAAGAGTTATACTACTATGTTATCAAATCTAATGTAGATCCGTGTGTCTACGTGTTGCTTTTATAGGTTGGCATGCACCTTGTGATATCATTTATACGATAACATATCATGAGATACGATAATGTATCTACGACATCATGATTAAAATATTGTTATGGAAAAATATTTGGATTTATCAAATGTGTCTCATGATCTTAGTAGAAAAAATAGGCCAAAACTTAATTTCTTTCTTAAGCGATATAAAATCAACTTCAATCTTTTTCTTTCCTTCATAAATTACTCAGACAAGGTGTTAGAGTTTAGTTTTACATCTCTTGAACAACTTTACAATACTAGAATATTTATATATAAGAACAATTAATGGTAGATCTAACAATTTAACAAAATAGTAATCTTGAATGTATTCATCATTCTTTGTAAAAACATTGTTTCATATTCTCTAGTCTTTCTTAATTTGATTTGGTTCTTAGCTAATTCATTAAGAACCTAGCTCTTCTCATCTTTACAAGGGAATACTTAATTGGTTGAACTTAATGAAATACCTCTTCATAAGTCTTCGTTTCTTTTCTTAACTTTACTAAGCTATTTGTGAATTAGCTTCATTGGGCTTTATGAAATCCTTCTTCATAGACCTTTTCTTTTTCTTAGCCATTGTAACCTTTTGGCTGACCTTTACTTCTTATTTAAGAACTTGGACCACATTAAGTATGGTATTTATTAAATTGTCATTTCCTATTTAGGAAACAAGATCCTATGCTGTAGAGATTACTCTTGTCTTTTACAACACTTACTCATTAATCTTATGAATAGGACTAATGGCTACTTTAGCTCCTCAGGGTTCAATTTGGAAGAGATGAGAGGATTCTTTCTTATGAATTATGATTGATATTGTTTTCTAAAATTCTTCAATTATTACTATTTCTTTTCATTCATTATGAATTGGTTCACGATGTTATTTTTATTGTGATTTGGCTCATGAAGTTTGATACATTTTACAAACTCTATTATTTTTTCCTACTTCATCATCATCATGGTCCTTCTCATGTTTTTCACTAGCAGGATGTTTCTTCATCTTCATCAATTGTTCCTTCACATACATATCTTTCATAATTGTTTCTTGATTTTTTGTAGAAAGGTTGTGATGGTTACTAGGTTATGAATCAAAACCTTGTTATTATGGACTTATTAAGAATAGTTATGAATAGCCTTGAATGATTATGAAACTAAATATTGTACAATTTTGACTTGTGTAGCTTAACACAAGGATTATTTGACTCTTAAGATAAGTCAAATATTGACTTAGAATTATTTAATTCATTTTTTTTGATGCCTTTTGTGTTCATTTAGTTAAGAAGATCTTGATAATTCATGCATGATAGTTAGACTATGAACAAGGAGCTTTCTCCATGGTGTGTAGTACTTAAATCTAAATCAAGTTTCATCCCATCTTTAATCCTCAACCTTCTCTAAAGAAAGGTATAAATCATGAAACATGATTTGAAGGAAGGTACAAATTGCTACCCCATTATAAGTTGTAATTTGAAGGAAGGAACAAATCATGGGTTGCAATTAGGTCACATTCTTTTGGAAATATAAGAGTGAGATTAAGAAACTTGGTTTGATTATGCATATGATGATTTATGATGTGTTGATGATTATCTATGATGTATGTGATATGCATACGAGGTCATGTGTCATGATAATGATTCATACATTCTAAGTGTTTTCATATGCATATGTTAGAAGCTATGGTTGAGGCTCATAATGGGTTTGATGTGCTATGAATGACTGTAACCTCATAACTAGTCATTGGCTTATTTTCCTATGATGTTATGTGTTAAGTGTGTGATGTGATATGAGGGGTCATATAGCACAAGTTATTGTGACCATAGTTTTTGTGCATATATGTGTGCAAGATATTGGTACATGTGAATTGGTAGGGCTTAAGCTAGCCTAGTATGGATAGCTGTTGAGTTGGGATGTGTGTTATGTTTTGATAGTAATGTATTTATGTTAGTGAGAATGTGGTTAGCATGATGATGGATTATGCTTTATCTACTTTATGTATATGTTACATTTTGAAACAAGTTATATGATATAATAATATAGTTTCTACTTGTATTTTGGTAAGCTTGTTATGATATTTTCTTATGTTAATATTTTTCTGCAGCTATATTATTGGATTGACCTTATGGATTATTTAATTTTCTAATTATTGGATGTAGCATTGTCCTAATGTAGGCACATCAAGTGGGCTATGACATTATGGTATTAAAGCAAGGATACTTCAATATTATTTTATTCTTACGATAGTTAATTATTTGTGTTTCAGATCATAGAGATGGTAGGTAGTCATGATTCCAATGCTTATAGAACATGAGATTTTGATGAGGTGGTGTCATTTGAGCATCATGTATAGTCAAACTAGCCTCTAAAAAAAATTTGCATTGGGCCTAAGGGTAGTTAAGCTAAGGTTGCACAATAGTCATTACAGTTTCTATAATAACAATAGTTGGTTATGCTTCCTCTTTGGCTATTACGAAGGTGAAAAGTGGCAATAGTCATGCAGTTGATTAGACTAAGAAGCCTATTAATAGGAAGCTAGTAGAGTAGTTTTACAAGTTAGGACATTCTACTTTTTTTGACACCAAGGATCCTACAATGATAATTGAGTGGCTTGAGAAGCTAGGAAATACATTTAATTTGATGACTTGTACACTAGCACAACAAACTAGGTTGACCATGTATCACTTAATGGGCATTGCACAACATTGGTGGAAAATTGAAGACTAAGTTAAGGGATATATAGATAAAAAGGTGGAGTGGACTAACATTTTGGTAGCTTTTAGAGCTTAATATATGTCCAACCAATATATCCCAAGTTAAGAAGGATGAATATTACTAGTTGTACTAGGGTAGTTAATCTATGGCAAAGGATAATGTCTACTTTTCTAAGCTTAACAATTATGTTTTACAAATGGGAATAGATACTATGACTAGAGCAAATAGACTTATTAGAGGATTGAAGCTTCATTAAATAATTATATTCTACCATTGAAGCTAACATCATATGATGAGACTAGAGTCATTTCTATGGACCTGGAGACAAGTTAGCAAGTGAATGCTACTTGATGGGATAGGAGATAGGGATAGAAGATGGGATTTTCACTTGGAGGTAGGCTTGATCCCTCCAAGTAGGCTCATGGATGTGGTGGAGGATGATAATAAATGTTAGTTAGTGATAGTACATCAATTGTTAGGTGAGATATCCCTATGTGCTCTATATGTGGATACTCTAGGCATGTGTAGAGGAATTGTTAGATTTTTTATTTCTGCATAGAGACAAGACATTATGTTAAAGAATTGTTAAGAAAGATTGGTGAAGGTAGAGGAGAAGGTGATTGAGGTTAGTGACCATTTATGTATGGAGAACATTGTGTATTTATGACATAGTGATGTGGTGTTGGGTAGAGGACCCAAGGATGGATGCATACTTTGATGGATTAATCATTAGACATGCAATCCAACATGATAATATGGATAAGAGGTACAATCTTAGATATTTCTATGTTTTTATTTAAACCTAGTGTGATAAGCATCAATGTGTCACGTTGACAGGCCCCTATTGATGGGGTCCCATTCATGTGGTGTTACATCATCGACAAGGCCACGTCGATGTAGCATTTGCTATGTCTATGGGGCCCCGTTGATGTAGTATTGTAGCAAAAACTATAAATATGAGCTTCTAGCCATGTTTATGGGCATTCAAGTCATAGTAGTAGCTGAACTCTTGTATTTTTTACATTCAAAACTTAGAATATTTTCTCAAGTGCTTGCAGTAGGAGTCATTGAGTGTATGGATCTTTATTTAAGAACTGTTGAACCCTAAACCATACCAGTATGTATGGCAATAAAGACAAGCTTCTTGATAAATGTTGTAGCATTTTGGATAGCTTTAATGTCTTATTTATGCATTCATTATTTTTATTAAATGTTCAATCAATTAAGGTAAATTAGAATTTAATCAATTAAGTCAAATAGGTTAAGTACATAAGTATGACTGCTTCGAGCATAAACACATATTTGCTTGGTAATCCCAGTAGTGGATACGTGGGTTTAAGACGTGTACGAAAAGTGGGACTGGATGCTTATGTTAGGACTAGCTAGAGACTAGTTAGTTAGTTAAATTAAATTAGTCATTAAATTACTTCTTCTCTTTCTTTAAGCATCAAAACCATAAAACATAAAATGATAAAAATCATATGCCTCAATTACACTTAACCATACCTTTGTAATTCACAAGTGTAATTGGGAAGAGAACGAATGACCTTAGGGTAAGATTCACTTCCTAGAAGACTAGTGCACCAAAAACTGAAGAGTCCACAGAATTCAACCAGATCATGCATGAGTGCTTTGTGATTCGTATGGTTGGGCTTAGGGATACCTTCACTACTCATCATTGGAACTGTTGCCAGGGAACTCTATTGGTTGAACATGCACTATTTAGGTTTAGTGGATATTATCAATATCATTGGATGAACCCCAAGGTCAAAATCATTCCCAAATAACATAACTACAAGAGCACATTGTTATTTTATTGTTTGTAAAATGTCTTCTTCTCACAGTGAAATGATACAAAACCATAGGTCCCACAAGAGTGCAAAGTGATATATACTCATCTAAATGAGTATGTGCCTAATTTCACCTTCATCCTACATTAAGATGAGAAACTATGATGGTGTGATATGGATGGCAACATTGTATTGCACTTTGATCAATTTGTGCCTGGGATGCTGCTTCAAACTTTGAAGAAGTTAGGCATCTTAGATCTTCAAGAGGAATATGTTGTGACTAGTTATGACACTTGGGACTACTGTCCCACTAACACACAATGCAGGCAAGATTGACATTAGGAGAGGCATTATGAGGATGTTAAGATGAAATGGTTCACTAATCTGTTATTCCTATTGAACCAAGATGACAATGAGAACCTTGCCTTTGAGGGCTCTCAGCATGAAGATTCTCTACCCTTTGTTACTAGTGACGAGGGTGTGACCCTAAATTTGTAGTCTACAATTCATAATTCAAGTTCAAGGAAAGATGGCAATCAAGGCAAGGGGTCGAACAATAATCAAGATGATACAAAAAAGAATGAACATGACCATGATAACTAAAGGGGAGTTGGTAGAAACCATGGTGGTGGTAGTCCTCCTTCCTCTTTGCCCTCTTCATTTGAATCTTTCTCTTCTTCTTCTTCTGATTCTGAGAGATGTTGTAGAAGAAACAACTGTGATGTAGGTGATTATTGAGGCAATAATACTAATCACCATGCCCACAATAATCAAAGGGTTAATAGAGAAAATTATTATTTAAAATGAAATATTTATGATGATAAGCCTTTTTTAGCAACTCAAAGCATGCTTAACATTGTAGAGGCAGTTAAGATCCTAACTAGGCACATGAAGAATAGTCAGATTAAGCACTTAGACATGAACAATATTCCAAGATTTGAGGGGGAATATAACTTTGATTAGTAGACACATTTACAAGCATTCCATAATGTATGTGCCTTACAAAACATTGAAAATGATTGGCAAAAACTCAAACTCTTCCCTAGGACACTTATCAAAGAAGCTGAATGCTAGTACTAATCCTTGGAATTGGAATTCATTTGTAGATGGAGTACCATGTTAAAGCTATTTAATAATAAATATTAGGTGTACTCTAGAGTGTCCAACCTTAGAAGGTAAATCCAAGCCTAGAAATAGGGAACACCTAAACCCATGGATGCTTCCATAAGTAGATACTATTCTCTCTTCCATCGATGCCGTGGTCATGGCTATTCTTAGAAGGAACAACTCCACCACATCATAGATGGCCTCAGAGTAAAAAATAGAAGAACTCTTGGCATTTATGCCCAAGGGAGATTATCCAAACTAAGATCTCATCAGATTCAAAGGATAATAGAGAAGGTAGCAAAAGAAGAAGATGAGTTGTGAAAAAGGAAAAGTGTAGAAGAATATAATAGGAACCCTTTCATTAGGAAACAGGAGGTTTGATTTTGTGATGAGGAGGAGTCATCACTCAATGAAGTGGTGAATAGGAAAGCCTTGCCCATACAAAAATCTATTTATGATATTTTGCCAAAGGTTGAAAAATTATGGGGGACTCTCTGGATGAAAAATTTTAAACTACTATGAAGATTACTAAAGAATATAAAGGGAAAAATAATGATCATAATCGTAGGAAGTGGAAAGAAGATGAATGTGCCTACTAGAGAGGTAAGGGTAAATCTATTGCAATAGAAGAAGTTACGGAGATAGACTCTAATGATGACGTTGGTTGTGAAATTTTTCAATATGAACATCCTAAGGAATGTTATCCTATGATGTCACACTTACAAGAGTCTAGGATGTATACGCTGAATCCTTGACTAGCATAGAGGCAAGCACCCAGACAATTGCCTTATCCTCACGGTAGTCTAAGGCAATTCTACCAGTAACAGTAAGCTTACTATCCAAGTGGAGCTCCACCACAACCATATGAACAATAGAAATAGTGGCACCAACCACAATCATGGGGAATGCCACCACCAAGACAATAGTAACCTTATAGACAACTAGATCCATACGGGTACTATGTTCAGCAACTTGTCTTTCCAAGAAGTTTTGCTAGCCATGCCTCATTTCAAAATCACTATTACCCTCTAGAGTATCATCAAACTCATTCACCATGTAATTGAGGGGAGAACCCATATCGATACCACCCTTTGCATCCATCTGCACACATCCCTCTACCCTCAACCTAGTTACCTCCTACTCTGTCCATGCAAGGTAAAATTCCACCACATCCACAACAACAAAATGCTATGAGGGCTATACATTCATAATCAGCTTTCCAATCAAGTGGTTTGGATAGTTGATCTAAAAAACAACCATTTTTTTCAACCCAACAGTCCTTCCAAACCCTCACAACCTAATGTTGTTGGTTGTCCTGTATCTCCAACATCCTCATCCTTTGCATCAAACACATTTGAGTGTTCTTCAAACTAAACATCACCTCAGATTTGCATTGTAATGTTAACTCATGCTATTTCCTATTGGATCAAGGTTGGTAATCTTTCTATGAAAATATTTGACTTGAGAAGTCCACTCATTTACTTACAGATTGCTAGACATAAGCCATGCAAGGCTCTTTTTGATTTTGATTTTGGTGTCAATCTCATCTTCCATGACATGTATAAAGCTTGAAATCTACCACTTCTCAAGTAGAGAAACATCCATTTAGATTTGGAAAACAAATTAATTACTATTCCTTTAGGATTAGTGGAGGACATTATGATCACAGTTTGCAAGTGTTCCTACCTTGCTAATTTATTGGTGATTAAGGTTGACAACTATAAAGGTGACTTCCCCATCATTATGGAAAGAGTATGGTTTAGCATAGTAGATGCACATATGGATATAAGGAACCTCTCCTTGGAAATCTCCAAGAAAATGAATTTGAAAGGCTAGAGAAGAAGCATGTTCCATGCATCATGTACAATGATAATGGGTGCAATTGCATGCAAAAGATTTGGTCCATCAAGAGTACATTCATTATAGCATGAAATCAATGTGCACAAGAAACAGATATCCAAAGGTGTCTATACGTAGCAGCCACAAAATAGGAGGGCATCCAATGGTTGACAGCTAACTTTGATAGTAGCACATTATGCATAGAACCTACTAAGTGCTTGACATACGCCTATGTTGAAAGCATGGATGAACTTGAGCAAGTTCATCACCAACTCTTTGATGATGAAGATGATGATACCTGTTGGGGAGAGTTGGAAATTGCTGATAATTTCAAGCAGAAGCCCTTAGAGTTAAAAACTCTACTAGTTGGCATGGAATATGCATTTTTAAACAATGGTAAGCTAGTCATAATCAATGTAAATCTTGCTCCTGAAAAAAAGGAAAGCTGTTGTAGGTCATCAACAAGTGGCCAACAACATTTGCTTGGTCATATCCTAAACTTATAAGAATTGATCCAAGGATATGCTAGCATTTCATCTATGCCAACATGGCCATGAAGCTAAGAAGGTAGCACAAAGGTGGTTGAACCCCAAATTGAAGTAGATCATCAAGGAGGAAATAGAACAACTCCTCAAGGTGGGGTTCATCTATTCCATTGTGAATAGTGAGTGGGTTAGCCCACTCATAATTGTGCCAAAGAAAGATGGTAAGTGGTGGGTTTGCATCAAATTCAAGCTATTGAACATGGAAATATTTAAAGATCATTTTCCATTTCCATTTGTGGACCAAGTATTGGATACTATCTCTAGGCATTGCTATTTTAGCTTCTTGGATGGTTATAGTAGCTATAACCATATCCAAATTATGCTAGAAGATCAGGCCAAGAAAACATTCATGAGTCCTTGGGGGACTTTTGCATATTGTAAGATGCCATTTGGTTTGTGCAACATCCCTACAACATTTCAACACTTGGTCTTAGTATTTTTCAATAGCAGATTGGTAGCGGGGTAGAAGTCTTTATGGATGACTTCTCTACCTATGGGGCTACATTTGAGCAAGCCCTAGATCACCTTAAGTAGGTATTGAAAATATGTGCTGCAACAAACCTTAGGCTCAATTGGAAGAAAAGCCATTTAATGGTCTAGGAAGGCATTGTATTGGGGCATAGAATTAATTAGGAAGGGATTGAGGTGGTCCAAAAAAAAAGGATCATCTAAGGCATTACACGTTAACCAAAGAGAGTAAAAAATTTCCACTCATTTCTTGAACATACTAGCTACTACTAGCATTTCATAGAGAATTTATCTAAGATTGCAAAGTCATCAGTCAAGCTTACAAAGAAAGATGCTCCATTTATCCAGACCAAGGAGTGTGAATATGCATTCCAACTACTAAAGGAGAAACTCATAGAAACTCCAATTCTATAGGTGCTAGACTGGTCTAGACTATTCCATATAATGATAGATGCATCTAATTATGCCTTGGGAGTAGTACTTACATAGTTGGATGATAAGAAATATCCATATTACATTCAATGTGCAAGTCGAAGCATTGTGGATGCATAATTGAATTACACCATAATTGAGAAAGAATTGATGGCTGTGGTGTATGCTCTCAATAAGTTTACACACTATGTGCTTGGCTACAAAGTATTTGTGCACACAAATCACAGTGCCATCTACTTCCTAATGAACAAGCCAATGGTAAGCTCCCATATCATACGGTGGATTCTGATCTTGTAGGAATTTGATCTTACAATGGTAGATCAAAAAGGGACTAACAATGTGATCACTAGCCACCTCTCTTAGTTAAGATGGGATAATAAAGAGGAGGAGAGTCCACTCTTTGATCAATTTTCAAAGAAACTCCCTTTTATAGGAGTAATAAATGACCAAGTGCTTGTTGAACCAAAATGGTGTGATGGCATCCTCACTTACCTTCTTACTTAGGAGATGCCACAAAATTTGGACTTTTGAAAGAAATAACAGTTTCTTCATCAGGCAAAGTATTTCATGAAAATCAAAAAACACCTTTACAAGGTGTGCATTGATGGCCTAGTTCATTGGTATGTCCGTAATGTGGATCAATTATGTGTTCTCCATGATGCTCATAAAGGTTCTTATAGATGCCACTATGTAGGGAGGTGTATGGCCATAAAAATCCTAATGGTGGGATATTATTGGCCTACAATCTTCAGGGACTCTCATCAATTTGTCCAATCTTGTGAGTGCTATCAAAGAGATGATGGGATGATCATTTGAATGGAGGATCCTCAATAGTGGATTCGGCAACTAGAGCCCTTTGACATACGAAGCATTGACTTCATGTGTTCCATCACATCCATGTCCAATGGAAAGGCATACATCATAGTAGTAGTTGACTACTACACGAAATGGGAAGAATTAGAAACCATCATCGATTGTACATCATCCACTGCTACTAGATTTATATAAAAAAAATCATTGTAAATAGGTTTGGTGTGCCACATGCACTGAGTTCTAACAATGGAACTCATTTTATAGGTGCCACTTTTAGAAAATTGATGCAACGCTTGGAGGTTGAACATAAATTAACAACACCCTATCATCCCCATGCCAACGGTTAAGTAGAGGTAACTAACTAGGAGATCACAAAGATCCTAACAAGGACCATAAGCAAATATAGGAGAGATTGGAGCACAAAACTCAACTATGCCCTTTGGGCCTATTGCTCAACATGGAAACTCCCTATTGGCTACTCTCCCTATGAGCTAGTGTATGGGAAACTTCCAATGCTCTCAATTCAATTTGAGCTTTGTACACCCTCAATAGCCTGTGAATTGAATCTTGACCTAAGCCTAGCACAAAAATAAAGACTGATTAACCTCAATGTGCTAGACAAAAATTGACTGGTGGCCCTATCTTTGAATAAAGTGCACAAGGCATTCAACAAATTATGACGTGACTTAAAAATACAGAAAGTAAAGTTTCAACTAGGAGATAAGGTTCTCTATTGGAATCTCACACATGTATCTCAAAAAACCAAATTTCAAAAATTATGGAAAGGACCTTATATAATTGACAAAACCTTTCCTTTTGGGGCCATGACCATATACAAACCTGAGAGCCCAAATAAAAAGTAGTTGGTCAACATGCAACAAGTAAAGCTTTTTCATGAGCCCAAGCAAGCTAGTGCAATGAATACCTCAATGGATGGACAATAATGTTCACTTTTTTAGATCTCCTCCTTCCAACTCAGTTGTGGGAGAGATGGCCATCCATGCTAATCATCCATATGGCTCCTTAGTTTTTCTATTTTTTGTTTTTCACATCTTTGATTTTGTAATTTATTTATTTTACAACTTTTTGATTTTCAAAATTTTTCCTATTTTTATACTATTTTTTGTTTTACACCATCGTTAGTACGTTTGAATTATTATTGGATATTTTACACTTTCTTATATATTTTACTTTGTTTTGTTTGAGTGTGATTCTCAAATTTTTGGAAATAAAAGTGCTTTATTGCCAACAAGACATAGTGGTGCTGTATCTGTTACTAATGGTGGTTTGTGCTTTATGTTTTGTTTGTTAATGTTTGGTTTCTATTTTTGAATTTTTGTACTAATGACTCAGTTATGGTTTCTTTTTCATGGATCAGGCAATGAGTTCATGACATCCACCCATCCACAAACTCTATGGTTTTCCTTATTTTGGAATTGTGAGGTCCCTTTCATTAAATAAACCTTAAATAACTTTGTAACCTTGGTAGTTTCCAGAATTGGAAAGGATTCAAAGGTTTGAATAGGATGTGACTTCAAGGGAACTCAATACTCTTTGTACTCTTCTACTTAATTCAGTGCTTGGGTATTTTCATGAGCTACTTACCATTCCATGTCATTGACTACAAGAAGTAAAATAAAGTCTTTGCATGATGTGGTTCCCATCAAAAGAAAGAAAGAAAAAAACTTGATGGGAATTCAAAGCACACCCCTTAGATACATAAATAAGCTACAAGCACTAGTTATGAGACTAGAAAGACATGTTAATCATGCCTTAAGGTTTCATATAACTAAGGCACTCTCTCACTTCCTACTTCTATTTTCTTCTCTTTATAGAATGGTGGTTTTTTTATGGAAGCACTCTTGTGTCTTGAGGGGATGCATTGATCTTAGAATGATGATGCGAAGTCACTGAAAGAGGTTGGTTTTGGTCTAGACTAAGGATGGATCTTCTCAAGTCATTTTAAACATGAACTTCACAAGAGACTTCTCATGACCTCAATTTGGAATTTGATTCCAACTTCTTCATCATTTGTCTCTATTGACCGTAACTCACCTCACTACCAATGTCCATGTTCTTTAGGTAGAATCTTCTAGGTCTTGGTTCTTAATATTCATCGACCATTAGTCACCAATGGGCCCATGGCCTCCTTAGGTTAAAGTTATGTAAGGGTCAAAAGGGCATGTGCCTAATATGGGAAGGATCCACTTACATATCCCTTGGTATTATTAAGCACCTTATCCTTAGGCATTCTTGCAACTAGAATATTTTGTACACCCATCTTCCACATTAGCCCATGTGCTCCTTTACATATTTTTTTCATTAAATATGTTCTTCATCAGTTTTTTAATTTTTTTCAATTTTTGAGCTTTCAAAGACCCTCTTCAATTATTTTATCATATTATTGGCTTTTCTAGGATTCCATGGATCCCAATTTCATTGAAAAATTCCTTATATTTCTTGAGATATTCAAATTTCAAAATTTTTGCCAATGGGCCCTGTATACGGGGCCCCATCAATAGAGTAGATTTTTATAAGAGGCCTTGTATATGGGGCCCTATTGATGTAAGGGAAAAAGTGTATGAAAAGGGATGACCCCACTTGGAAAATTTTACATTTTCTCATAAACACCAAAGGAGTTTTACAATTTTTTAGAGCCTAAAATCTTCTAGAGCCCATAACTCACAAACTGTTTATCCAAATCACTCCATTCTTTGACCTTGTAGCTATTGGAGGTAAGCTCTTTGCCATGGAGGCCACAAATGTACCACTTTTGATAGAAATTTGTTTTGCAATTTTTCTAACTCCCACAAAGGTTTCACTGAAAAATCAACTATTAAATACTAAATTACAAGAGTTAAACCTTGCCAACAAGCTTTAGTGATAATTATAATAAATAATTAATAAAATAATCAATTTACCATGGTCCAACCTTAGCCAAAGTGTTCTAACTAACTAATAAGAAAAGGTATTCAAAACTTTAAAGTTACACATTACATCTACTAATCCATGGATGTGTTGTGATTGTAGATGGCACCCAAAGGAAAGCACACCCAAGAAGCAAGACTATCCCAACCAAGGGAGAAATGGTCTAGAATGAGAAGGGACCAAGAATAGCTTGCCACAGGTCCTTAAGGAAGAGGCAGAAGTGGAATCTATCAAACAAATTCTAGAGCTAGCAGTAGTAGTGATAGAATAGTCCCATTAGGATGATGTGCCAGCACAACTAGCAAACCTTGAGGTGACCTTAATAGAGGCCTCCCTAAATTAAATAAAATTGAGGAAGGTTCAAAAATTGGTACTCCAGGAGTTAAACTTTGGTCCTTTCTTAGAGCATGCACCAAGAGAAGAGTAGGACTAGCTAAAGGCATCTCCCATGTGGCTAATCATCACTTCCATTGGGGAGTGGTACATGGGAGAGATGTTTTTATTCTGGAGTAATGGGCAGCCTAGATGAACAATGAAAATCAAGGACATCGATGTCCTACTTGGTGCAAGCTATTACTATAGTGCTTAGGTTGCCCGAAATGGGGATGAACCTTATTGAGATCCCAATGTAGGTGGATCCCAGTATCAAGAAAGAATGAGTGTAATGATGCTATGGTGTTGTCTGCAAGGAGTTTGGCATGCTCACACTAGTAGAGAGGATTTACTATAAAAGTTCAACCTTCTACCTCAATCCCATGATGAGGCCAAGCAAAATCACTACCTTATCTACTTGAGCATGTGCCACTCTAGGTGGGAGATTCCCAATCAACCTTCTATAGTTGATATATCTAGAGATGGAGAAGCAATTTAAAGAAAATGAACATGGAAGGAAGGCACTTCCAAAAATCTTTGGGAACACTATGACCTTCTTAGTGTGCTTGGAGGAGGATGAAGGGGAAATTGTATCGGTGATGCAGCACCAAGGGTAGAAGATAATAGTAGAAGTAGTCACTAATCATATTGATAAGACTCTTAATGCACCTATAGCATTTGCACCAAATATCACTACACTCAAAGATGTGTAGATGTTTGCAGGAATAACAAGTGGGAGAATAAACGTAGTGTAGCATGAAGAATTGCTAGATTGACTGGTAGGAACTGGGCAATTACTTCCAGATGTGTTTGATCTTTTGGACAACATTATTGCAACCTATTCAAAGCTGCTAGAGGTAAGGGGAAAAAACATCATATTGAAGGGACAACATGAAATACCCAAGGAGAAAAATGAACACTTGACTATGAAAGTTGCTAAACCAAGAGCCTAGATTGCCGATCCTACATTTCTCATTCCAACACTAACAAGAGATGAAGTTATGCAGTAGCTTCACACCAAACTAAAAGGGCTTGAGGGTGCAATGGAGATGATGATGTTCTTCTATCAATCCTTGGCAAAGGCCACATAGCATAAGATTTAGAAGGCCTTGGATCAGACCCACCAGGAGAATGTCCAATTGACCATAGAAAATCATCACCTATGAAATGTTGATGCACACAAGTAATAATTAACTGATTTCATCCATCAACAGTAGGGGCAACTGGCCAGAGCAAACACAAAACTGAGAAAATTGATAGTAGAAAATAGGAATCTCTTCATGAAAGAGGTGTGTGCCCTTCGCTAGAAAACTATAATCGAGGTAGTTGTTTGGAAATCAAAAGCTCTCAAATTTGAGAAAGTCAAAGATCATTACAAAGAACAGGTTGGTCTATAGAAGGAGGTAAATGAAAAATACATCTAGTTGATGAAGGTGAAAGAAAATAAAGCCCTCCAACAACTCCAATAAGGTAGAGAAGTTTGGCAACCCATTATTGATGGGATAGATTCCTACAACAAGGTAGAAATCCATACAAAGGAGTTGTAGGTTGAGGAGATGATGGAGTATATGGAGCTTGCCAATTTCCATTATGTAAATTTGGGCATGTTGACTATCGGATGGTCACAGTTAGAGCTTGAAAAATAGGTGGCTAGCTTATACTTGCTATACAAGAATGAGTTCAAGCACCACAAGGACACCAAGGATAAGCTTGTGATGGCTAACGCTGAACTCAAAGTTCTTAAGGCACGATTCATTGATCAATGATCAACTACCAAGAACTTGGCTAGAAGGATGAATGACTGCCAAGAGCTACAAAATGTAGTTAGGGCATTTGACCTTGAATGTAAATACTTCACTGCTTGGTTTCTCAACATGAAGGAGATGTTCACAATCATGTCCTATTTGTGGGATGTCCCCATTCCAACCCACATTGGTGATGTCATGTGGAATGTGAATGATCCTCAGAGTAACGAGGAGAAGATGAAGGCATTGCTAGATGCCTTTCACCTTCCACCAGAGATTGTAGCTGTAGTAGGATATCCACAGTCACCTCAGCTACTACATGTACCCAAACTTGATGAAGATCCTTCAGAGCCTCAGGAGCCATCACCACCACTTGGGATTATTTATCCACTCCATCATCTTCATGCAATCAAAGGATGTGTTGTCCAAAGTTTTGTAGATTCACGTCATGGTGTTCAATTTTGTGTCATGAACATCATAATTTTTTGTAATTTGTGTGATCTACTTGGGCACTCAATTTTTTCAAGTTATTTTGTTTTATTAAAGAGTCAGTCAATAATACCATACCTTTCCAATTTTGTAAAGGAACTCGAGGATGAGTTTTCATTTAGCTGTGGGGATATGATGAGCATCAATGTGTCATGTCAATGGGCCCTTGTTGATGTGGCCTCATCAACGGGGCCCTGTTTATGTGGTGTTGCCTTGTTGATAGGGCCATGTTGATGTAGCGTTTCCTACATTTATAGGGTCCTGTCGATGCAGTATTGTAGCAAAAACTATAAATACAAGCTCCTAGCCATGTTTATGGGCATTTAAGTCATAGTAGTAGCCAAACTCTTGTAGTTCTTACATTGAAAAGTTAAAATATTTTCTTGAGTGCCTGTAGCAAGAGTCATTGAGTGTACAGATCTTTATTCAAGCATTGTTGTACTTGAACCATACCAATGTGTATGGCAATAAAGATGAGCTTCTTGATAAACCTTGTAGCATTTTGGATAGCTTAAATTTTTTATTTATGCATTTATTATTTTTATTAAGTGTTTAATCAATTAAGCTAAATTAGACTTTAATCAATTAAGCTAAATAGGTTAAGTACATAAGTAAGACTGTTTTGAGTGTAAACACAAATTCGCTTGGTAATCCCAATAGTGTTATTGCTTGGTGCACCTAGTAGTGTAGCACTTGGTAGCCTAGTAGTGGATATGTGGATTCAAGACATGTACAGAAAGTGGGACTAGATGTTTATGTTAGGACTAGCTAGAGACAAGTTAGTTAGTTAAATTAAATTAGTCATTAAATTACTTCATCTCTCTCTTTAAGCATCAAAACCATAAAACATAAAATGATAAAAATCATATGCATTGATTACACTTAACCATACCTTTATACTTCACAAGTGTGATTGGGAAGATAATGAATGACCTTAGGGTAGGATTCACTTTCTAGAAGACTAGTGCATCGGAAACTAGAGAGTCCAAAAAATTTGATCAAATTGCACGTGAACACTTTGTGATTCGTATGGTTGGACATAGGGGTACCTTCACAACTCATGATAGTGCTAGTCATACATTTATAAACCTTAGAATTATACATTAGTTAAATCTTGTAGGTCATGTTCTTTATCTTGGATTGTTGGTATTTTCTGTTGGGGATCATAAGATCCAAGTTGATTAGATGTGTAGAGGTGTGCTTGTAGATTTTCAAGGGGGGTATAGTGGATTAATGATTTATATGTTATATATATTAAGGAGTATGGTGTGACATTGAACATGAATTATCTAACAAGGTTTATCACTAGTTTAGATTACTAGTTGAAGATTTTTAGATTACATGTAGTAAATGATGCATAGATTGAGGTGTAGATTTGTTCAAGATTCATGTAGCTTCATTTGATATCTTCCTATGTGTTTCATAGAATGATTTGGAAAGGGAATATATGCTATGTAGAATTAGTATATAGATCACAAATAATGGAGATAGATCATGTCCTAGTGAATTAAGAATTTCTAATGTATTATGTTTAGAGTTTCTAGAGTTATTGTTAAGATGTGAGGTTGAGTTTGAGATTGAGCTCAAGCTTGGTATGAAGCGTATCTCAAAGAATTTTCATAAGATGCATGTCTTTAGTGGAGTTAGTTGAGTTAAATATCCAATTGAAGGAGTTGAAGGATAAAGGTTTTATTCATCATAGTGTTTCTCTGTGGGATGCACTAATGCCATTTCCCATGAACAAAAATGGGAGTTTGCAGTTGTGAATTGATTATAGGTAACTAAACTAGGTGAATGTAAATAATAAATGTTCATTATCATACATTAATAACTTTTTTGACTAAATTTGATAAGTTGATGTACTCTCAAAGATTGATCTCAAGTCTAGTTATCATCAGGTATTTTTGTTTGACTTGAAAAATACACTAGTAGTTTGTATGCATATCATGAATAATGTGTCATGATTATTTGTAGATTAATTTAAGATTATATTTCTACATGATATCTTGATGTATTCTCCAGATAAGCAGTTACATGTAGAGCACTTATAGATAGTGCTATAGATTCTAAGGTAGTATTAGTTATTTGCATAACAATCCAAGTGTTCCTTTTGATAATCAAAGATCTAATTCTTAGGGCATGTACTATTAAAAGTTGGTATCTCTATGGATCTAGCTAAGATAGAATTGGCTTATAATTGGGTAGTTCCATAGTCTATAGTATAGGTATAAAGTCTTCTAGGGATGGCAATGTATTATTATAGGTTTATGAAACACTTCACCAGGATAGCATCTCCTTTGACTTATTTGTTGAAGAAGGAGAGTAGTTTTGCTTAGAGTTTAGCATGCTAGGAACCATTTAAGGAGCTGCAATATAAATTTATGGAAACTCTAGTATTCATATCACTGACACTAGGATGTTCATATGTTGTGTGCATAGATACATTAGGTGATGGATTTGATTTTGTGCTAATGTAATATGATAAGGTTGTGGCATATGCTTCTTGTCAACTAAAGCCTCATGAGACACAATACTCATTGCATGATTTGGAGTTAGGTGTCATGATGTTTAAGTTAAGGATTTGGTAGTATTATCTCTATAAATAGTAAGTGACAATATGGACTAACCATAATAGTCTTCAGTATCTTATGAGTCAATCATAGTTGAATTTGTGGTGGCATAGATGGGTGGACTAGTTAGTAGATTTTTATTTTAACATCTTGTATAGGCCTTGGAGGATCAACTATGTGGTGGATGCATTGAGTAGAGTGTCTAGTATATTTTAAAGCCTAACCTTATAGTTTGATATACATAGGGAGCTCTAAGAGCAATAACAATGTGATCCATGGTGCCTGGAGTTTAGGTAATAAACTACCATCATTCTATCTTTCATTAGTAATGGCTAGGATGTGTTACAACATGGTGATCATGTTTGTGTACCTAAGGCTCTATGTTTCTAGTTGAGGGACAAGGTACATATGAGTAAATATTAGATGTATACAGGTAGCAAAAAGATGTATCAAAGTTTGAGGCATATGTATTGTTGGCCTGACATGAAAACAATGGTGGTGAGTATGTTTCTAATTATTTAAAATTTTAGTAGGTGAAGGTGGAGCACTAGAGGTTTGCTGATTATTTACATTTCCATGAGATTTATCAATGGAAGTGGAAGGTTGGTATGAATTTTATTAGTAATGTGTTGTAGACCTAGTGTGGTCATGATACTATTCTTATTAGTCTTGATCTATTAATGAAGTGTACTAATTTTATTGCTACCCATGCTTTAGTAAGTTTAGAGGAAACTATGGATTTTTTAATTATAGATATCATGAATTTAAATTGTGTGCCATTAAAGATTAGTAGTGATTAGGATTTTTGACTTACATTAAGTTTCTGACAAGAATTTTAGGCAAAGATGGGGACACAATTGAATATGAGTTTAGTGTATCACCTATAGATGGATGATCTAATAATGTGGATTAATTAAATCATTAAGGACATGTTAAGAGCCTATGCATTGCAATACTAGGATAGGTGGAATGGGATGTTCCCATTGGTAAAGTTTGCATATAATAATAGTTATTAAGAGAGTTTGCAAGTAGCACCATATGAGGTGCTATATGGTAGTACATGTCAAATATCATTATGCTAAGATACCATTAAGAATTGCTAGCATGTAATCACAAATGTGGTACTATAGATCACAAAGTAGGTTTGGATTATCTAGGACCAATTATGAGCTACCTAGGATAGGTAGATAATGTATGTTAATGAGCATAGGAGGCCATTAGAGTTTTCTATTTTAGATCATCTATTCCGTGATGTTTCTTTCGAGAAGTACATTATGTGATTTAGCTAGAATGGAAAGTTAGCTTCAAGATATATTGGATCCTTTTAAGTTTTACAATTAATTGATAACATGACTTATCATTTATCATTACCTTCATAGTTAGCTAATATGCATGTTGTATTTCATGTCTCTATGTTAATGAGATATATGCTTGAAAAGTGGCATGTGATTGATTATTTTGATGTACAAATATTATTAGATGCTTCTTATGTTAAGAGGTTCATACAGATTGTGGATTGCATAGTTTGAAAGTTATGTAGCAGAGTAATTCCTATGGTGAAATTATTATAGAGAAAACATGAATCCTAGAAGATGACTTGGAAGATAAAGATAGATATGTGAGCTTCATACCCAAAGATATTCCAAGATAGATATTCTCAAGAGAATAAGAGTGCACCTTGGTATAATATGATGTCTTATTATGTGTATGTATGAGGGTGATGAGAAGTTGGGTATTCCAAGACTCCACCATACAAGTCACGAGTGCACACACATGACCATATCATAATTTATGGATGGACAATATAAATTTGCTAGTGGTTGATAGTTGGTTCATGATCGCTATCTTCTCACTTTGAGTTAGTGAAGTGAAAGTTGTATGATTTAACTCATAGTAAGGCATATGATATTATGATGTTCTGGACTAAAATTAATTCTAAGTGCTTCAATAATGAGAATGAGAATAAGATTTAAATCCAGGTGATAATTGAAATATAAATCTATTCTAGTCTATGACAATAAGTATCCATTCTTGGCTTACTGTACACACCCTAGGCTCATGTAACTGTTACTAGGATTACCAAGTGAATTCACTACTAAGTAAATCAAGTAAAGTTACTATTGGATTACCAAATGATTATACTTAATGCTCAAAACTAGTCTTACTTATTTCACCTTATTAATGAACATGGGAAAAGTAAAGTACTTAGTAAATGTAAAGAACTAAGCTGAAGTAAATATATTAAAGAAATGAAAATTAAACTAAGGAAAATGACTTAGTAAAAACAAAGAAACTAAGTGTAATGTTGCAATGGTGAAAAACAATCTCAATATTTATTTCTGGCCATGAATTGTGCCTAAGTACAATTCACTTAAAACAAAGATTCTGTACAACTATTCAATACCACATTTTGGACATTCACTTCCAACTCTAACTCTAAGTTACAAAAATAAACTATAAGAATTTCACAAAGTGTTGAATGAAAGTTGTTCATTTGATGCAAATAAGGGTTGGTATTTATAGTATTGACCAAGATCCTCTACATTGCATCAATAGTGATGTATGCAAGGTTACGATGTCATAGATACGATATCGTGGCTTATGAAAAACAAGTTTTATCATACCCCCACGGTTGACTAGAAACTCATCCTTGAGTTAAAACAAAAGGAAGATTGAGTTATTTTTAAATTTGTGAGGTGTACTCAGACTTTAACATGACTACTTGACTCTGAATGCTGCATTGTGGTTTGAGTGGTTCTTTACAAAATTATCATGCATTGCATGATGTACACACACATGATAACAAAATAAATAAATAAAAATAAACTGGTAAAGCTCAATGTAGCCTCATGTCCCTGGTGGCGGTGGCTCCTCCATTGGATTTTTTCCTTTATCATTGGGCTTTTGAATTTGGTGTCTATTGAGCAACACTCAAAGCTTCTCCTCTTTTGATCTAGGATCATGTACTGCCCAAGAAAAATTTGCAATGTTTGCTAGCATTGGTACTTTCCATGGGCATGGTAGTTGTGGAAACATCTTATTTTCTTTTATGTACCAAATTGCAAACTACCTTCTTTCTTCTTCAAAAACCCTAGCCACCTTCTATAGTTCTTGATAATCTATCATTCTATGGGCCAGGTTTGATGCTACATATTTTGGGTCTTGGTAGTTGAATTTTACTATTTCAAGCTAAGAGTTTGCAATATGAAATTTTTGTTGTGCATCCTTCCTGTTTACAAAGTCTTTTTCATACATTGTCTACATTGCAGCTATTTGTTGTTCTAGCTTATTCCTTGGCCTACCTATTGTAAGCATGGCTAGATTAGCATATTGAAGCTTTGCTAATCCCATGTACTCTATAAGGTCTTCAATTTGTAGGTTCTTATTCTTAACTTTAGCTTGGTGGACATGGGCAAGGCTATCCAAGATTGGCTACCATTGAGGTGTTTGAATGATGATATAGCTAATTTTGGCTTTAGCCAACTAGATTTCTTTTTCATTAATTTGTTTGTACATGCCCACCTAGTCTATGAAGTGTTCTTTAAGCCTCTCATGCTTTTTAGCCTCATTTGGCCATGCGCTAAACTTAATGGCTAACTACTAGTGGATTACATAGACTTCTTCCATTAATAGGATTCTATTTTCTTTGGCTAGTTTTCTCATATATTGTTTGACCCATGTGAATTTTTCTCTAAGATAATGGATGCTTTCCTTGAGAACATTCTTATGTTTCTCTATATTTGTCAACCTTATATTTTTTTGTAGCAATCTTCTAGTTTTCTTCTTCAAGGTTAGTTAGTGCTTTGACATGTGCATATGTCTATGCTTCTGTCACAGATGCATTCCATGTTTTGTTTTTCTTTTCCATGTCCACTTGTATGTTCCTAGCTATTAGCTGGGTTCCTTTTTCAGTTTTGAATTTATCAAGCTGGTTTGGCACTATGTAATGTGTAGGATCGTTTCTTTCTACTCTTAGGATTGCTAATTTATCTTGTAACCTCTACACTTCATTCTTGGCATGTTTAGCTCCTGTTTCATTTATTACCAACTTACCCTATGTTGAAATTAGATTTGATTGGCTTGTAGTAATATCACTAGGGATATCAAAGAGATTTTGCATTACTTGTCCTATCTATAGTAGTCAATCTAGGTTATCTTCATGTTTTTCTAAAGGCACAGACATATTGGCTAACATTTCAACATCTTTGGTTCTAATAATATCTATCGGTGGCACAATGGGAATATTAAATGATTCTTTTATATAATATGTGATAAGATCTACTTCTCTTGTTGCATCTTGATGTTGCATTATCATTACTATGGCTCCTTCTCTTATTCCTAGCATGACCTGAAAAGATTTAACATTCTTAGAGATTTGTTGTGCCCAATCTTCATCTTCTTTTACCTATAAAGATACATGATCACTAGGGGGTCCTATTGATATTACAAGCCTCATGGAATTATCTCTTACTCTATACATTGCAGATCCTTCTTTGTTTTCCTAACTTATGATTTTAGCAATCTATTGCAAATAGCTTTGAAGGTTAATAGTCTTATTGTGTTGGTGGAGCACTTGATTCGAATCTATCACTAGCTGGTGTTGACCCACTAGGTTCTACTTGCTCTTGTCTTGTTTCTAGAATGTTGCCTTGTAGTGTTGATCCTGTTGCTCCCTTAGTTCCTACTAGCTTTTCTAGCTAATCTTTCTTTGAAGGCAGTGACTTAGACATCTCAGCATAAGATGCATTCTAGGCCTTGCATAAGACATTATTTGTATAGCCTAGAATCCTAGCTTGCTTGCACAATCTACTGATAAGGCAAGGGAATGGCAATGTGAGTTTCCCTACCTTCTTCTCTTCAAACCTTCTTTGAATCTATAGGGATAAAAAATAAGTCATGTTTGCATTAAATTTCCCCATGAGAATAGCACTTCCTCTTGTAGCATTCATGGAAATTCTGTTTAATCTTTTGGTAGGGAAAAGATGGTAAGCCCAAATTTTAAAATATATTTTCTCTTTAGGAGAAAATTTGCTATATTCTTTATTTTCTTTTCCATATGCCCTTTGTAGCTATAACATCTTTTCTTCTATGTTGGATCTTGTAGATACCTATGCAATGTTTGCTCTGGCACTTGAAATGTTAAGTGCCTTGGCAATTCCTTCGACTCAATAAGACACTGAGATTGTTTCAATTTTTATTGTGACATCATCCTATTTATTTTTCCAAAATTGGTATAGTTCTTCTAGGTATGATTCTCCACTACATGATAGAGTTGGCAATAGAGGTAAGACTTGTAGTTGTTCTTGGATGTTGGTAAGTGCAAATTCCATGAATAGTTCAAAGTTTATAACCACAATAACTATGGACATAATTGATTTTTCCTGGATGGCTTTGAGATAATTTACTGATAGCGTGAGGCACTATCCTTGCTCTAGAGTTGGTGGTGCTTTATCCTCAACCTACATAGGGTGTTCTATTATGGGTGTTTATTAATGGATGCTGAAGGATTGAGCCTCCTACTCCACTTGCGGGGTTTATTCTCTAGCTTATTCTCTGCCTTTGCCTCTCAGTCTTTTTCTTTCTTATTGCAAGGGTCCTTCTACTATTGGTCTCTTGGGAGCTATCTACAATCATAAAGGATTTGTTTAGATTACCTAAGGATTTTAAAAAAGCCTCCAATGGTTTATGGTCCTCTCTCAGGTCCTTGGTTTTGATCCATTTTGTATCCTTATTATTACTTATAGCTCTTATTATGATTGCAGAGTTAGAAAAATTTCAAAAAGAAACCCTTATTAGTTGTACTTTTAATTGTTAAGACTTCTCAAAGTTATTATTTCCTCGTTTATTGTGTAATTGGATGATTGGCTAGGAGAATTAGTTAGGTTTATTAGCTTTTATTTAGTTAATTAATTAAAATATGATTATTTGTTCTTATTTTTACCTTTAATATACTCTTCCAACATTAGAGAAATCTAATCCAATTTGACATATTTACCCTTAACATGCTCTTTCAACATTAGAGAAATTTGATCCAATTTAACTTATTTATGCACAACACTCTTTCCCATAACTAAGTTGGTCACTCTATGATAAAAAATGTTTAGAAATCATGCAAATAAAAGCTATGGTGAGGGAATTATGATGCTTGGAAGTTTGGCTACTAGAGGGTTAGAAAAATAGCATGAACTCCTCTTACTAGAAATGGGAAAAATGAAAAATTTTCTAACTCTCGTATATATATATATATATATGGTTTATATCGGATGCATTGTAGGTACAACATCATAGCTGTGACGTATTAGGACCTAATACATCATAGCTATGATGTCATCATAAAATTTTTTTGGATTTTAAGTAATTTTTGATGGAAAAATTGGGATAAATGGATAGTTTGAAGGATGTAGAGGTGGCCTAAAGGATGTTTGATCATAGATACTACTCAAAATATGAGTATTTTGGTAGTGAAAGTTTGTGAAAGAAGGAATCTTTGGCAAAGAAAGTTAATGAGATATATGGGAGATGGTTGTAGGAATTGCAAAAAGTATGATCAGTTATGTGAATGTAGGAAAGTGAAAATTAGTGATTTAAGTGTTTTGAAGGTGCAAGATGATGTGGAATTGGTCTTTAGGTATGAAGTACAAGAGTTATACAAGTGGGCCCTCTCTAAAGTAGGCTTCATCAAATAGTGCCCTTGTATAACCACACCTACAAGTGTTTGTAGCCACTCAAGGTAATGAATGTGAAAGATACCTGTCTTGCAAAACACACATGTTAGTATCACTTGAATGAAAAAATAACACTATATTATATGAAAGCATTGAATTATGATGATATATAATAGTGAGGTGGAATGGAAGTAGAAAGGATTGTAGAAATTGTGATATGAGGTGTCTTACCATAGGCTTAATGGATTATTTTGTGTGATATGTATTTAAAGTAATCATTAGCCCTTCTATCCAAGATCCAAACCATGTCCATACCACTTAGAAATGACATCACATTGTAGCATCCCAAAATTAACAACCACAAGACTACCACTATTGCAAGAAGGATTAACAATTGGCAATAAAGTTCAAGGAAGAAGTTTATTAATAGCATACTTTATTTTTTAAATTTTTGAGTAGCCTCCTTCAAGCATGGGTAACATGTATTTCTAGTGGGACCTTTAGAAATTTTTATTTTATACATTTATTATGTTTTTACTATGTCAACCTTACCAGAGGCCTACCTTCAGGCATGGGTAACATCTTTCTAGTGACATGGTGAGGTAGCACTTATTTTAGACATACTTTCATTTTTCGATAGTACTCAAGTAAAGAATACAATTGAACATTAGGATAAAAATTATAGTAGTAGCCATACGAAATCCAAAAGTTCCCTTGATATCACACCCTTTTAATTCCCACTTCGTTCTTCACTTTTTTTTTATCTAGGCATAATAATCACAAGTTTATTTTAGATTTATTGAGAAGAGAATGTCATTATGCCCATGGTAAGAACCTCTTATTATTGGAAATGAGTGGATGGATGATGTGATTTGATTGTATATAGAATCAGTCTTTCAATAATCTGATAGTATAGGGCACTATTCACATTATTGGGACTACATCTTGTTTTATTCCTTTCTCTTTATTAGAAAATTCAACCAAAATATATACAAAAAAGATGATGCAAAATCATAGAAAAAAATAATAATAACTGAAAAATGCAGCTAGAATTTAAAAGATATCAAAGAAGAAAAAATGATTAGGAAATGGAAAAAGTATAACAGAATGCTAAAAATATTAAAGAATATGAAAGATCAGTAAAAAATTGTGAAAAGCATGATAAAAAATTGTAAACCAAAAAATTAAAAAATAATTAAAAAAATTTAAAATGCACTTATCAGTTTCTAATTCAAGATAAGGTACATCCCCCATGGCTGAACTCATGGGCGTGTATTCAGAAAATGGACCCTAGATCCCTAGGATCATACACTCTATGTTTCTTATTTATCATCCTTATTGATTTAGATTTTCATTTATTATTCCATGTGACATTGATGATAATCATGTTTTAGTCTTTTGGAGATACATATTCTATTGGACTAGATGGTATTTTTATTTTAGAAGATCCAACTATGTTTTCTTGTTTATTCTTAATATTAGGTTTTAAGTCTCCATGTCTCCTACTTGTTGTTGGCGTATGATCATGGTTTAGGATTTCTTTTTGTTAAGTTCTTAATTTGGGTCATTTTCTTGACGTAGGAATTAACAAGTAAATTGGATGTTTCCATGCATGTTTTGGGTAGTTTTATGTTTTCAT
>MNCI01037593.1:28739-49131 GCA_015680685.1 Gnetum montanum
TGGCCCATAAAGGAAAAGTTGCATAAATAATATAAGGTCCTTCCCACAGTGTTTGAAATTTAGTACGTTGTGGCACATGTGTGGGATTCCAGTAGAGAACCTTATCTCTTGGCTGATATTTAACTTTCCTAATTCTTAGGTCATGACCTTGTTTATTAAAGGCCTTGTGCAATTCATTAGATGACAGGGGAGCTAATCGATTTTCATCTAGTAAGTTAAGGATTACTAACTATTGTTTTTGTGCTAGATCAAGGTCAAGGTTGAGGTCACATGTCATGGATAGTGTACGAAGCTTAGTTTGAATGGGAAGCATTGGTAATTTACCATACACTAACTCATAGGGAGAGTAGCCTATAGGGATTTTCCATGTGGAGCAGTATGCCCAAAGAGCATCGTTCAATTTGGTGCTCCAATATTGCCTAAACTTGCTAATGGTTCTTGTCAATATCTTTGTAATCTCCCTGTTGGTGACTTCTACTTGACTGTTCACTTGGGGGTGGTATGTTGTAGTCAATTTATGCTCAACCCCTAAGCATTGCATTAATTTCCAAAAAGTTGCACTTGTGAAGTGTGTACCATTGTCTAAAATAAGTGCACGTGGCACACCAAACCTATTTATGATGTACAAATCGTGCAACTGTAGATGATGTACAATCTTTAACAGTAGCTGCTTCGGCCCATTTTTTTAGGTAATCAACGGCAACAATAATATAAGTTTTTCCATTGGACATTGGTGTAATTGGCCCTATAAAATCAATTCCCAAAATGTTAAAGGTTTCTAACAGTTGAATCCATTGTTATGGACTATCCATTCTAGCAGTCATTCCCCCATCACATTGACAATGCTCATAAGATTAGACGAAACGATGGGCATCCCGCAATAATGTAGGCCAATAATATCCTGCAAGTAGGATCTTGATGGTTGTTCGTCTCCTAGCATAATGAACCACACAAGGACCCTCATGAGCATCTTGAAGAACTCACAGTTGATCTATATTGGGAACACACCATCAAACCAGGCCATCGTGACACACTTTGTAAAGTTGCCCATTGATCTCCATAAAGTACTTGCCTCAGTGAAGAAACTGTTGTTTCTTCTTAAGGTTTGACTCTTGTGGTGTTTGTTGGGTGAGGAGATAGGTAAGAATGCTACTGTACCAGTTTGTCTCCATGGGTGATTAATTATTCACTACATCAACAAAGAGGAATTCATCAGGGAAATGATTAGAAATTGGATACTCATCCTCTTTATTGTCCCATTGCAACTGAGATAAATGATTAGCAACTACATTCTCGATGCCCTTGTGATCGATCATCATTAAATCAAACTCTTATAAGATTATAAGCCATCGTATTATACGAGGGCTTCCCATTGGCTTATTCATGAGGAACTAGATTGTACTATGATCTGTATGTATATATACTTTATATCCCAATACATAGTGTCTAAACTTTTCTAGTGCAAACAATACAACCATTAATTCTTTCTCTATGGTAGTGTAGTTAAGTTGTGCACTAGAGATACTTCTACTTGTACAATGGATGTAATAAGGATGCTTCTAGTCATCTAATTGTGTAAGTATGGCTCCTAAAGCATAGTTGGATGCATCAGTCATGATATGGAAGGGTTTGGACTAGTCAGGAGCTTGTAGAATGGGTGTTTCTACTAGCTTTTGTTTCAAATTTTGGAAAGCTAATTCGCATTCCCTGGTCCACTCGAAAGGTACGTCCTTTTTCGTTAATTCCACCAATGGTTTGGAAACCTTTGAAAAGTTCTTAATAAATCTCCTATAGTAGCTAGTATGTCCAAGCAAGCAATGGTCGAATATCTTTGACAGTTTTCGGTTGATGGGTAATTCCTTGGATAATTTTGATTTTCTCGGGGTCTACCTCTATCCTTGTGTGTGAGATTTTATGCCCTAGTATTACACCTTCTTGGACCATGAAATGACTTTTCTGCTAGTTGATCTTGAAATTGGTTTCTACACATCTTTTTAACACTTGCTCCAACCGGTCTAAGGCTTAATCAAAGTTTGCTCCATAAGTGGAGAAGTCAACCATAAAGACCTCCACGCCATTCCCTATCTGCTATTGGAATATGCTTAGAATTAGTCTTTGAAATGTTGCAAGGGCATTGCACAAGCTAAATGACATCTGTTTGTATGCGAACATTCCCCAAGGACTAGTGAACGTAGTCTTGGCTTGGTCTTCTAAGGCTATTTGTATTTGGTTATATCTGCTATATCCATCCAAAAAACTGTAATAGTGATGCCCTGCGATGGTGTCTAAGAATTGGTCAACAAATGGCAATGGAAAGTGATCATTGAATGTTCCTATATTTAGTAGATTCAAATCTATGCACACCCTTCATTTGCCTCCCTTTTTAGGCACAATAACTAAGGAGCTAACTCATTTTCTATCAGCAATGGGATATATGAACGTAGCCTTGAGAAGCTGTTCGATTTCTTCCTTAACTACTTGCTTCAGCTTAGGATTCAATCACCTTTGTGGTTGTCTTCGAGTCTTCATGGAGGGGTTAGTGTAAATTCTATGTTGGCATATCCTAGGATCTATTTTAGTTAATTTGGGATATGACCAAGCAAAGGCTTTTGACCATTTATTTATTACCTTCAGCAGTTCTTCTTTCTGTTGAGAAGCAAACTTAGTGTTGATAATTACCAGTTTTTCATTTTTAAGGAACGTGTATTCCATACTGATGAGTAATGGTTCCAGCTTGAGGGGATCATGCTTAAATTTCTCAGGGATTTCCAACTTCCCCCAATTGATATTTTCAAGATTAAGACTTGGAAGTTGGCACTGGACTTGCTCTAATGTGTCTATGTTATCGATGTAAGCACAAGTCAAACCCTCAGTTGGTTCCATGCATACTACTATCTTGATTAGCTATTAGCCACTGAGTGTCTTCCTATCATGTGGTTGCTGCATACAAGCATCTTTGTATGTTAATCACTTGTGCACACTGATTGCATGTAGGCAATGCTGAACTTTGTACAAACCATGACCTCTGCACACAATTACACCCTGTGTCACTGTATGTGAGGCACATAACTTTCTTCTTCTCGATCTTTTCGAATGTATTTCCTTTGATATTTCTAGGGAAAGATCATGGATTCCTAGGCATGCGTCGATGGTGCTTAGCCATGCTCTTCCCATTATGATTGGGAAGTCCCCCTTATGATTGTTTACCTGAATCACTAGAAAGGTAGCTGGGTATGACCACCCACAAATAGTGGTAACAATGTCTTCCACCAGTCCCAATGGGATAGTGATGGACTGGTTGACCAACTCTAGATAGATGTTGCTCTTTTTCAATGAAGACAGGTTCCAAGCCTTGTACATTTCTTGAGAAATCAATTTGACACTAGAACCTGAATCCAAAAGAGCCTTGCACGGTGCATTTCTAGTAATTTGTAAGTATATTAGAGAACTCCCAGGATCAGAGAATTTCCTAGGAAGGTGGCTAGCTTTGATCCAATTGATGACGACATGTTTAGCATGATCGTATGCGTTGAGTGCAGTGATTGGGTTGAAGAGGGCTCCAAAGTTTTGATTGATACTGAGGCATCTAAGGAATTAGCCACTTGTGATTGCAAGGGCTTGGTTGGATTGTTGGTTCTAAAGAAAGGTCTTTTCTTCATGTGGTTGTTGGAACCAATAGTAGGTTGAGAACTAATAGCCCTTGTGGCGTTACATTACTACGACTGGTAGGGATTTCACCTTGCATCGCTGAAGCAAGTGGTAGTGGAGCTATTGGTGGAAGAGATGCGACCGGATGAGAAGGATGATATGCTTGCAGAATATCACCTCTAGAAGAGGGAGTCCCATAATACTCATGGGCTTGGTAGTGAGGTTGAGGAGTGATGTGACTAGTAGAGTCACGTGGGGAGATTGGTTTCTGCACATAATATCCATATGGGTCAGGTTGCTGTTAAGGATACTATTACCTTGGTGGTGGAATTCCCCATGATTGTGGGTGCTGCCACTATTGATATTGCTCAATCAGTTGTGGTGGAGTTCCATTGAGATAATATGTTAAGGGTTGGTGAAACTACCTTGGGTTACATTGAGGATAAGATAACCTTTGGGGTGTTTGCCTTTTGTTTAATCATGGGTTGAGTGCATACAGCCTAGACTCTTGCAGATGTGAGATTACAAGGCAAAATCCCTTAGGATGGTCATATTGACATATCTCACATCCACTGTCATTGTCTGTTTCCGAATCCACAACCTCTTCAATGATGGAAACTTTGCCCTTACCCTTGCTATGTGCATGTTTAGCCTCTTTCTTTTTCTTTTCTCACTACCTTGCTCTCTAGACTCTACTATTTTAAGAATAGTTTGAAATCTATTGTCTAGGGAATCTCACATTTGGTCTACCTTTGTCAAAACTTCTGATGTCATATTTTGGATAGGCAAAGTTTTCCTATTCATCATCTCTTCCAGTGGTGACTCTTCTTCATCCTCACAAAATCTTACTCCCCTCTTTCGAAGGGAAGGATCTTGGTTATACTCTTTTGCACTTTCTCTCTTCCATAGCTCACCTTCTTCCGTAGCAAATTGCTCCAATAGTCTTTGAATTTGATGGGACCTAAGCTCGGATAGTTTCCCTTGGGAATAAGTCCCAAGGGTTCTTCTTGTTTCATGCCTAAGCCCATCCACAAGATGGTGTAGTTGATCCCATTGCGAATAATCATGGCCAAGACAATGATGTAACAATGCATAGTATAAGCCCATGGCATCATCCAAGGGTTCATGTCCTCCTTATTTCTAGCCTTGGATTTACTTTTGCAAGTTAGACACTTGGGAGTACGTTTGGTACTTGTCATTAAATAGTTCTAACATAGTAAATGCATAGTATTGGCCCATGGCATCATCCAAGGGTTCATGTCCTCCTTATTTCTAGCCTTGGATTTACTTTTGCAAGTTAGACACTTGGGAGTACGTTTGGTACTTGTCATTAAATAGTTCTAACATAGTACTCCACCTACGAATGGATTCCGGTTCTAAAGACTAGTACCAGCTTTTTACTTCTTTAACTAATGTCCATGGGAATAACTTAAATTTTTTCCATTCATTCTCTATGTTCTATAAGGCACACGCATCATGGAATGCTTGTAAATGATTATAAGGATCAGTGTTGTATCCCCCTTCAAATCGTGGGATGTTGTTCATATCTAATCTCTTGATCCTACTTTCTTTCTGATGCCTTGTTGGAATTCTAACAGCCTCAGTTATGTCTAACATACTTCGAGTAGCAAGGAGGAGTTGATTGTAATCATCTCGTCCATGGCGTCTATGATGCCTACATTGTTCCCTACTCTCCCTTCTTCTATGTTGTGACTCTCTAGAGTGCCCTCATCCCCTTTCTTGGCTGTTTTGTCTATGACTTCCACTTTGCCTACTTTTATCCCCATGGCCTTTTTCTTTATGACTATGTCTAGATATTAATGGAGAGGGTGAAGGAGATGATGAAAGTGAAGAAGAAGGAGAGCTATCACCATGACGGTGTTTGCTACCTTCTCTTCTACGGTCTCGACCCCGATTGAGATTACGATCAGAATGTTCATCTTTATCATGAGTGCGTGTCCCTTTTTGGACCCTTTGTGCCCATGGGTATCAGAACCTGGGTTATGAATAGTGGAATGAAGGTTTTAATACACAGCCTCTTGGCCAAAGTCAAGGGGAGGAACATCATTGTGTGGGCGATTACTTGAAGTAGGTTCACCACCCTCATTTTCGCTTAAGATATGTGGGGCATCCTAGGACCACTTACCCTTCAAAGACTTATGATGTCTCTTCTGTTGCAAGTCCCTTTGACGTTGTGCCTCTATGGAATGGTATTCTCTCAAGTCATGGTCTTGCACAACGTATTCTGCATGTAAGTGCAGCATGCTAATTCGTGTAAGAGCATGAAGAAGCATGCTTGGGACTGAATGATCGAGAAGTAACACTATGTTACCTTCTAAGTCTCGCCAATGCAGTTGTTAATCTTGATGGAGGATAAACGTGAAGTCTGGTATATACTCATCGAGATGAATATATACCTCTCAAACTTGTTGAGGGATTGGCAGATCAATGTCATGTGTATTACGTTGCCGACTGTTTCATGTTTTTCGGACCTACGTGGTGAGGTGCTTTCGTATGAAGAAGGAGACATACTTGTCTGTTCAATGTGCAATGTATTCTTGTTTATTATTTTCTCAACCAACTCTAAGGGTTCGTTCTAATGATGTGAATGATTTCCCATGTTCTAGTTAGTGCACAAACAACTAAGTCCCTGGCAACGATGCCAATGATGAGTGGCGAGGTACCCCTATGCTCAACCATACGAATACGAGCATTTCATGCATGATTTGGTCGAATTCCAAGGACTAAGTGCTTATGTGCCCTTGTGGAACAAGGACGGGTTGGTTGATCGTTATCTTCCCAAGCTTACCTATATGTCATGATTGTATGGTTAAGTAAGCTTGAGGCATATGGATTTTATAGCTTTTATGTTTTTATGTCCTATGCTAGTAGGGAAGGAGAGAGGTAACTATGTGACTAATTTAACTTAACTACTCATTAACTAAGTTCTAACTAATCCTAACACTAGCATCCATTCCCACTTGCTGTACACATACTAAACTAGTGCAACACTACTGGGATTACCAAACGTTAATTGTTATTGGGTTACCAAGCATTACACACATGCTCAAAGTGGTCGTGCTTGTGTAATTTAACGATTTGCTTAATTGATCAAAATGAATTGTTGTGCTAATAACATAAATGTAAAGTGCATAAAATAAAATAAAATAAAATAAATGCATAAGAAAATAAAATAAAAGAAATGCGTAAGAAAACAAATCTCAAGTTTTGCAAGGATGAATCAAAGAGCTTGTCTTTATTGCCAACACAATGGTGTGTTTAGGTACATCAATGCTTGAATAAAGATCCGTCCACACTTCGACCTCTTGCTACGAGCACTTGGAAAATACTCTAACTTTCAAACAGACTACAAGAGTTTTGCTACTTGACTGCTAAAAGACTTCCTCTACAATTGTGCACCTGGGCACTGTATTTATAGGCTTGGGAGCAACTACTTTAATAATTAGAGTAACCGCTCTAATAATTAGAATGACTACTAAAGTAACCACTCTAATAATTAGAATAACTGCTGATGAGTGGCGAGGTATCCCTACACTCAACCATAGGAATACGAGCATTACACGCGCGATCCGGTCGAACTTCGCAGACTAAGTGCCTACACGCCTCATGGAATACTTAAGGTTAATCATTCGTTGTCTTCCCAGACTTACTTGTATTTGTCACAGTTGTATGGTTAAGTAAGTCTGAGGTGTGTGATTTTTATATCTTTTCTGTTTTATCTCCTATGTTGACGAGGTGAAGGATGAAGAGACTAATTAACTAACTTTAACTAACTAACTAAGCCTTAATTAACTTAGTATTAGTATCCGTTCCCACTTATCATTCACACCCTGAACCAATGCAACCTTGGTTACTAAACGTTAGTCCTTGCTGGGATCACCAAGCGTAATGCACATGCTCAAAGCGATCGTACTAAATGCACTTAACTACGGGAGAAGGGTTGAGAGAGATTTAATAAACTAATAAAGAATTTAAATGATAAAAAATAAATAATAGTAAATAAAATCCTATTTAGCCTATTCTATGCACTGCAAGGTTAATTCAAGAAGGTCGTCTTTATTTCCATACACAAACTTGTGTTCAGGTACAATATTTTCTCGAATAAAGATTTGTTCACTTTGGAACTCCTACTGCGGGCACATGGAAATTATTCTATCTCTGAAGAGGTAAAAATTCCAAAGTTTCGCTATGGTCTAGGCCTAGATTAAGAAACAAGGGAGAGCTACCTCTTATTTATAGATTTGACAGTGCACTACGATATCGCGTACGTGATATCGTAGGGGAAGATGCGAGATCGTGTCCCATCAGATCCCCATGACTGAATAAAAACTCATCCTCGAGTTCCTTAAAAATATTGGGATGATATGGGATTATTAACTCAAAATGGAACTAATGGGATGACATGTGAACGGATCATCATTACAAGATAAGACAAAACTAGTGTTCACAACAACAAGAGTAAACACTTTATACATTTGACATCAGGCCTTATTTAGCAGCTGAGAAAGAAAGAGAGGGAAAGAATTTTGTTGCTGCCAACGCCAAGATTGCACCTTTTGTTGTCCATCCATAAGCGCACTATCGATCTTGCTCCTTGCATAGCTGCTTCAGCACCGCTCCATTCGAAGTGTTCTCTTTAGATTTACTCCGTTGTTGTATGTTTGGCATCTGCACACATAACACAGTCTTAATATTAGCAAGGGTAAATGAATCACAATGTAGTTGATACCTTGCTTTGGTGAAAGGTCCATTGGCTGAGTTGTGGTATGGCTGATACGGGTCTGGAGATATATTCATGATAACTATCGAAGGTGTAGGGGTTAGGAGAAAATTGAAAAAATTGGACCAGGACCCCCATGACTAAGAGTGAACCTCCGATAGTGATAGAATGGAGAAAGAAAAGAAACAAGAAAGATACCGAAAAAGAGAAAACTATAACGTCGATGAAATGTATGTCAAGATGGAAATGAACAAAATAATATAGATTGCAAAAATGTTAGGGGAAAGAATTTAACTGATGCACCAAATAGGAATGTTAGTGGGTCCTCCGCAAAGCAGGCTCATGCCCTTAATGCCCTAAAAAACCCACATTCAAAGAGTTCATAGGCTCTGGGAATGTCATTTGGAACAAGAGTTAAAGTCTTAACCGCAAGAATTTATCAAAAAGAAAACAATGCATCAACGAAAATATACACTAATGATACAACCGGCAATGAGGTGAACAATGGAGAGAAGAGAATGGAATGGAATCCCAAGAAGAAGGTGGTGTACAGTCCCTTGTGTAGTTTATGGTTAATGTGACTTAGTAGGTCCCATTCCAAGTCTAGCCTCAAACAAACCACTTCCAGTAACTTTGCATTAATGCATTCGGTTGACACATCTTCTTGAAGTAACAAGAATGCCTTCACCCAAGAGCCACTACCATTCTGACGAAACGAAGGAGGAGAGAATGGGAAGTGAGAAGGGCCTTAGTTAGAGGGAACATTTTTATTTTAGTTCCATAACTAGTGCTTGTAGCCCAATTGATTATTTTATCTAAGGGGTGTGCTTTGAATTCTCACTTTCTCTGTTTTTTTTCTCTTCTTTTGTTTTTTTTTCGTTTTTTTATGTGTTTATATGTGAGAACCACACCATACAAAGACTTTGTTATTTTTATTAGCTCAGCTTTCCGATAATTGGGTAATGTTGAAGCGGTAAGAAAACTCAAGAAGAAAACATCCAAGCACCCAAGAGAATGACCAAAAGAAAAGAATTAAGTTCCCTTGAAGTCACACCCTTTTCAATCCTTGAGTACTTCCTTAGTTTGAGAAATGCCTAGTCACTGATTTGTTATAGTTCTTATTAGAAATGGACTGTACATTTCCAAGTCGAGAGAGACCATAGAAATTTGTGGATGTATGGATGGAGTGAACTCATTGTGTGCATATTAAAAGAACCATATCTTAGTATCAACATCATAACTTAAAGGTAGAAACCAAACATTAGCAACCAATAGAGAAACAGTTCATACCATCATTAAGAATACTTATTGGTGACAAACATAACAAAATGGATAAGTCACACACACACACACACACACAAAATGAAAAAGTATGAACGATGTTGTAAAACAAAAACAAGAAAAGTTAGAGAAATCTGTAAAACAAAAATGTGTAAAACAAAAACGTGTAAAACAAAAAATGTGTAATCTGTAAAACAAAAACGTGTAAAAAAAACTTAAAAAGAACTGAGGGCCCCAAATGATTAGCATAGGTGGCCATCTCCCCCATGACTGAATGGAAAGGAAGAGATCTGAAATAATGAACGCCTATTTGAATTTCTTAGAAGCATCCAACTTCTCCCGATTGATGTTTTTAGGTTAACGGATGGAAGTTGGCGATGATCATATTCCAATGTATCTATGCTTTCATTATGGGCATGAGTTGTTCCCCCAGTTCATTCCATGCATGTTAGTCGGTTGCTCTTTCGATTAGCTGTCAACCATGGGGTGTCCACTTGTTGTGTGGTTGCTACATACAGGCACCTTTGTATTAGAGTTTCTAAGGCACACCGGTTGCATGTAGGAGATGCTGAGCATTCCTTCATGTCATCACTTGATGAGTCACTATATGTGATGCATGGAAATTTCTTCTTCTCGATCTTTCCATAAATTTTTACCTTAGATATTTCCAAGGAAAGATTGCGAATTCCTAGGCAGGCATCTATTGTACTTAGCCATGCCTTTCCCATTATAATTGGGAAGTCCCCCTTGTTGCTGTTGACTTTTATCACCAGGAAATCAGCTGGGTATGACTAACCACACACAGTGGTAATGATGTCCTCCACCAATCCTAAGGGAATGGTGATGGACTAGTCAGCCAGCTCTAGTTGAATATTGCTCTTCTTGAGTGGAGGAAGGTTCCAGGCTTGATACATTTCTCGTGAGATTAAGTTGACTTCGGAACCTGAGTCAAGAAGAGCCTTATGAGGTTTGTTCCCAGTGACTTGGAGGTAGATTAAGGGACTTCAAAGGTTAGAGAGTTTCCTGGGAAGGTGGCCTACCTTGATCCAGTCAGTAATGGTATGTGTTAACATAACCACATGCGTTGAGCTCTGTTGTTGATTTGAAGGGATCTCCAAAGCCTTATGTGTTGGAGGAGCGTACACAGACTCAACCACTTGTGGTTGTGAGAGCTTGTCTAGGCTTTTGGTTATGAAGAAAGGTATTCTCTTCTTGTGGTTGTCAGAACCAGCAATGGATTGAAGGTTTACAGCTCTCGTAGCATTACGTTGCTGCGGTTGAGTGGGAAGTTCCCCTTACATTGTTGGAGTAGGAGGTAGTGGAACTTCCAGTGTAAGAGTGGCAGATGGATTTGGAGGATGGTATGCATGTGGAGTGTCTCCCGGAGGAGAAGGAGTCCTTCTAAAATACTCCTGAACTTGGTAGTCACGTTGTGGAGTTGCGTGACCCATAGAGTCACTTGGAGAAACCAGCTGCTACACGTAATAGCCATAAGGATCTGGTTGCCAATAAGGGTATTGTTGTCTAGGCGGTGGCATCCCCCATGACTGTGGGTGTTGCCACTGCTAGTGTTACCTGATAGGTTGCGGCAGAGTTCCACTTGGATAATACATTAACGATTGGTAGAACTGCCTTGGGTTAACTTGGGGATAAGGTAACCTTTGGGGTGCCTACCATTTGTTAAGTCTCGAGTTGAGTGCATACACCCTAGACTCTTGTAGATGTGAGATTATTGGGCAACATCCCTTAGGATGGTCATATTAGCAGATCTCACATCCACTGTCATTGTCTGTATTCATTTTTCCCTTACCCTTGTCATGTGCATGGCCTGAATCTCCTCGCTTTTTCTTGTCATGGTTACTACTTTGTTCCTCCTTAGACTCCTCTAAAATTTTTAAGATAATTTCAATTTTTCTGTCTAAGGAGCTCCATATTTCATCTACCTTAGCTGATACTTCCGTTGTTAACTTTTGAAGTGGCAAGGTTTTTCTATTCACCAACTCTTCGAGTGGGGACTCATCCTCTTCATTGCAGAATCTCACTCCCCTCTTCCAGAGGGAAGGATCACGATTATACTCTTTCGCGCTTTCTCTTTTTCGTAGCTCCCCTTCTTCTTTAGCAACTTGCTCCAAAAATCTGTGAATTTCATGGGATCTAAGTTCTGATAATCTCCCTTGGGCATAAGTCCCAAGGGTGCTCCTAGTTTCGTACCTTAGCCCATCTACAAGGTGGTGGAGTTGATCCCATTGTGCGTAACCATGGCTCGAGCAACTATGTAGCAATGCATAATACCGGCCCATGGCAGCATCCAAGGGTTCGTGATTACCCTGCTTCCATCCTTGGATTTTCTTACGCAAATTATACACTCTGGAGTATGTTTGATATTTATCGTTGAAGAGTTCTAACATCGTACTCCACCTCCTAATGGTTTCCAGCTCTAAGGACCAGTACCAACTCTCTGCTTCCTTTATGAATGTCCTAGGAAAAAACTTTAATTTCTACCACTCGTTTTCTATGTTCTGTAAGGCGTAGGCATCGTGGAATGCCTGTAAATGATTCTGCAGATTAGCATTATATCCCCCCTCAAACCGTGGGATATTATTCATGTCTAAGTGCACGAAGAAGCATGTTAGGGAATGCCTGATTTGAAGGTGACACTATGTAACTTTGCAAATCTCTCCAACGTAGTTGTTCATCCTGATGGAGGATAAAGGTAAAATCAGGTATATATTCATCGTGATGAGTATATACTACCTGATATTGTTGAGGAACTGGCGGATTTTGGTTATGTGTTTTAGACTACCGACTATTTCTTGTATGATCCCTAGGTGGTGAAGTGCTCTTATGAGAAGAAGAAGAAGACATTGTGTCTTATTTTGTGTGTTGATTAACCGTTATATAATTTTTCGTTTAATTAATCCTAAGGGTTCGTTTAAGCTCCCAACGATGTGGATAATTTCCTATATTCTACTTAGCGCACAAACACTTAGTCCCTAGCAACGACGCCAATGATGAGTGGCGAGGTACCCCTACACTCAACCATACGAATATGAGTGTTACACGCGCGATCCGGTTGAACTCCGTAGACTAAGTGCCTACACACCTCATGGAACACTTAAGGTTAATCATTCGTTATCTTCCCAGACTTGTATTTGTCACGGTTGTATGGTTAAGTAAGTCTGAGGTATGTGATTTTTATATCTTTTCTATTTTATCTCTTATGCTGATGAGGTGAAGGGTGAAGAGACTAATTAACTAACTTTAACTAACTAACTAAGCCTTAATTAACCTAGCATCAGTATCCGTTCCCACTTACCGTTCACACCCTGAACCAATGCAACCTTGGTTACCAAACGCTAGTCGTTGCTGGGATCACCAAGCGTAACGCACGTGCTCGAGGCGGTCGTACTGAATGCACTTAACTACGGGAGAAGGGAGAGATTTAATAAACTAATAAAGCATTTAAATGATAAAAAATAAATAATAGTAAATAAAATCCTATTTATCCTATTCCATGCACTGTAAGGTTTATCCAAGAAGTTCGTCTCTATTTTCATACACAAACTTGTGTTCAGGTACAATATTTGCTCGAATAAAGATCCTTTCTCTCTGGAACTCCTATTGCGAGCACATGAAAATTATTCTATCTTTGGAGAGGTAAAATTGCCAGAGTTTCACTACAGTCTAGGCCTAGATTGAGAAACAAGGGAGAGCCACCTCTTATTTATAGATTTGACGATGCACTGCAATATCGTGTCCCATCAACTGCTAGAGTAACCGCTACAGTAAACACTCTAATAATTAGAATAACTGCTAGAGTAACCACTCTAATAATTAGAATAACTACTAGAGTAACCGCTAGAGTAACCACTCTAATAATTAGAATAGTTGCTAGAGTAACTGCTCTCATCAATGATCATAACACTATTATTATTTACCAATAAGAGGTGGCTCAAGTGATTAGCTCATTGTATGACCATAGATTGCAATTTTTTTTACTTTTTCATTTTATTATTATTATTATTATTACAAGATGTTTTGAATCATATTAGATTCATCATCTATTGCATGTCATTTTTAAAGGATTAGAAAGAATAAATAGCATTACAATTAACAGTTAGTTGAAATGTAGTGAACAATAGCTAGTTTTAGAGAAAAACTAGTTGTAGGAAAATGAAAAAAAATGAAAATTTAATTTTAAGGATATAACAACTACAATGAAAATAACTAGCCAAGGGACATTATTCCAAGTATATTATTAATTATTGCTTTACCCTTAAAAAGTTAGTTCTAGAAAAGAAAAGGAGTTAGTTTCATTTTCAATTTATGTAGAGGTATATTAGGGTATGGGAGGAAGAGTATCCAAACTTTCTTAAGAACTCATTAATGTTAAGCATTAACATATCATAATATGTTGGAACCTGAAATAATTGTAATATAGGTACACTCCAAGATGTATAGTCCAATTAGAACTTTATAACTCAGTATTGCTCACCAATATTGAACCCATGACTTAGAGGTTTAACATTAAGAGTCTCACCACTAGGCTAGCACATGCATAATACAAGCATTCATGGTTAACTATTTCTAAAAAATTCTAATTATATTTGGAAAAATTAAAAAAAAACAAATAACTAGGAATCCACAACCTCTTTTTCATTATTCAAAGTACATATCACTATTTTATTCACATTGGTTGAGATTGAAAATGTTTGTTTTAAAAGTTATTTAAACATGCATTTCTAAGTTCCACCCCTCCCTACTAACCCACTAGTAGGTAAAGTTAGGAACTTAGGGACACATAAGCATAGTTGATGATGGGTCATCAAATATGCATGCGCTAGCATCATTGCATTAATGAGCTCCTAAGGAAGTTTTTACGCTCTTTTGAATAAGGTTATATGACTAAGAAATGTAAAATTATTATTAAAAAAATAATACTAAAAAATGAATCAAAAAATTAGTTAAATAGTATAAAAGGTTCAAGAGAGCAAAATAATAGTATAATGATTTTGCAATCATAATTGAACTTATAACTTCTAACATATAAGGTAATCAATAATAATATTAAGAAATTTATAATACAATAGATCAACTAAGAAAGAGTCCAAAGAGAAAGCCTAATAGTTTTGGGGATACCTTTTCAGGTTTTCTTTTTTACAACTAAACTTGGAAATTCTTCCCTTTAGAATAGGAAAAGGATTAGGCCTTGTCCTCATTTAAAGGCACCATTACAGGTTTTCACTTCTTATTAAAGGATTTCTTATAAAATGAAAGAGAACACTATTGCTAAATGTAAAAGAAAGCTTCAATTCAAAAAAATGAACAAATAATAATAGAATATGAAATCTTCCCATCTTTGAGCCTTCAAAACAAAAAAAATTAATTCTAAAAGAAACCAATTAATTATTCAACTTTCACAAAAATCTTTTTCACTTGTAATTGTAACTAAAAAGTAACATCTTTGAAAATATGATATTTAGCTCCCTAAAAAAAGGTTGTAGTTATGTTCTTGCTACTAAAACCTTATTACACATTAAAGCTTTCAAATAGAATGACGAACAAGTAGTTGAAGATACTTCTAAATACAAAGAAAGGAAGTAGACAAAGCAGGTTGGTCACTAAGATGATATCATTAATGCTTGGTTAAAAGTTGTTATAGATTCCAAAACTTCATTTCCAAGCATGATGTATAATAGGACACTTTAAAAAATGAGTCTTAAGTTGAACAATAGGACACTATATGTTGAACTTTAAGTTGAACAATAGTGTCCTATTGATTTATGAAAGTTCAACTAAACTATATGTCTAGGACACTTTAAAAAATGAGTCTTAAGCATGATGTACAATAGGACACTTCCACAAAGGGGACATTGAAGAGAAACAATTCCCATATGTTGAAGACATATATAAATAAGTCCTTAATGAATAAGACACTATAAATATGAATTTTTGGAAAAGTAGGAACTCTTCAAATATTTTCCATTTTCTCATCCAAAGGTTCTATGATAATTGCATTTTCTAGGCCTTATTTAATTTTTTATGAATAAAATGATTATTAGTAATAATCTCATATGCAACTTTGGAGTTAAAGAGGAAAAAAATTTATCATCCTTCCAAAAAATGTCTAAAAAAACTTGATGTGAACTATTATCAACTTTAAATAAAATTTTAAAATAAAAAATTAATTAAAGAAAAAACTCTTTTTCTCCTCCTATTCAAACCATAGAGGCTAGAAGCCTCCTTCTATGTAACCTATCTATCGTGCATACATAGATAGGAAATTGAAGTGATACCAAATTTGCTTAATGTGGTACATAATCTAGATGAATTAATAGTTCAAGCTCCTTCATTCAAAGGAAGTCACCAAGGGCTAATTTGCTTAAGAATATTTTCTAAAACTATAATATGATTGTAATTCCAGTACTTACTAAGCTTGCAACTTGTCTTCCAAATTTGTTTAAGAACTAGAAAACTACAAATAGAAATGACTTAAAGAAAAAGAAAATATTGAAGAAAATTAATAGAAGACCATCATTTTTAGATTTTTGTTACATAATTCTATTTCTTAAAAGGAACATCCAAGTATCATCTCCATTTATGCACTTTGCAATCCATTTTTGTTGAAGGAGAAATACCCTAGTTATAATAATTAATGAGGTTAAATACCATAACTAGACATTAAACATATAGTTAATATAAAACTTAAGTTGAACTTTCATAAATCAATGATACCCACTAGAATTGAACCTATAACTTAGAGTTTCTAAATTACGAGTCATACTAGTAGGCTAACACCTCATTGTTTAAATTGGGAAAAATTCTTCTAACATATTATCATTATTCTACTATAATTATTATGAGATAAGTGTTAAAACTTGAAAGAATGACTATAAGTACATATCAAAAAATATAACCAAGATGCTACTTTAGAATAATATTAAAAAAAATTAGAGTACATCAATCATCAAAGAGAGAGTTTAAAGTACAAGCCCAATGGTTTTGAAGATACCTTTTCAGGTTTTCATCTTTACAATTAATCTTGGATAACCTCCCCTCTAGGGTAGAAAAAGGATCATACATTGCCCTTATTTGAAAGTGCTCTTATGGGTTTTCACTTATTACTAAAGTGTTTATTGTAAAAAGGAGAAAACTCTATTTAAAGATAAAAGAATACTTCAGTCAAAAATAATGAACAAATAGCAATAAAAGTTGAAAGCTTCACATCCTAGAGCCTCCAAAATAAAAAGAAACTAATATTAGAAAAAATAAATTAATTGTTCAACTTTAGTAGGAACTTTTTTGCTTGAAGTTATAGTTAAAAAGAAACATCTTTGAGAATATAGTATTTAACTCCTAAAGAGAGGTCATAATTATACTCTTGTTGCTAAAAAATAATTGTACATCAAAGCTTTCAAATAGAGTAGAGAACAAGTTGATGAGTGGCGAGGTACCCCTACACTCAACCATATGAAACGAGCATAGCACGCCCGATCCGGTCGAACACCGCAGACTAAATGCCTAAACGCCCCATGGAACACTTGGGGTTAATCATTCGTTGTCTTCCCAGACTTACTTGTTGTTGTCACGGTGTATGGTTAAGTAAGTTCGAGGTATATGATTTTTTTGGTCTTTTCTGGTTTTATGTCTTCTACGCTAAGAGCAAAGGGTTGAGAGAACTAACTAATTCTAACTAATGTCCTAAGTCTAAATTAACTAGTGTCAGCATTCGTTCCCACTTACCGGACACACCCTAAACTGTGCAACTGTGGCTACCAAACGCTAATCCTTACTGGGATCACCACACGTAATGCACGTGCTCGAAGTGGTCGTACTGAGGCAGCTAACTAGCCTAAGTGTGATGAGCAGCCGATTCCTTGACTAGCTGTACACATCCGTAGATGCTCATAATCAAGTCGTACTCATCCCACGTTCTAGGAGACAAGGGTGAGAGAATCTAATTGCGATGAGTAGCCGATTCCTTGGTTATCCGTACACATTCGTCAATGCTCGTAACCAAGTCGTACTCATGCCGTGTTACTAGGAAAGCAATAAATAACATGTAATAAACCTATTCCATGCACTGCAAGGTTTATCCACAAAGCTCATCTTTATTTCCATACACAACTTGCGTTTAGGTACAAAGCTACTCGAATAAAGATTCGTTCACTTGGGAACTCCTATTGCGAGCACATGGAAAATATTCTATCTCTGGGGTGATCAATTTGCCAGAGCTTCGCTAATTCTAGCCTAGGATGACAAATGAGGGGAGTGCCACCTCTTATTTATAGATTTGATAGCGGACCGCGATATCGCGTACATGACATCGCAGGGGACGACGCGATATCGCATGGGATGAGATATCGCGATGGCCACGATATCGCGTACACAATATCGTAGCTCATGTGATATCGTGTCTCATCATACCCCCATGACTGAATGAAAACTCGTCCTCAAGTTCCTTACAATAATATTAGGTAGGTATGCAATTATTGAGGGAAATGGAACTAATGGGATGACATGTGAACGGATCATTATTACAAGACTTGACAAAACTGGTGTTCATGACAACAAGGGTGAACACCTTATTACAATGACATCAGGCCTTTGTTGGCAACTGAGAGAGAGAGAGAAAGAAAGAAGTGTTGCTGTTGCGAACGCCAAGATTGCGCCTTCGTTGTCCATCCATAAGAGCGCCATCGATCTTGCTCCTTGCATAGCTTCTTCAACGCTGCTCCGTTCCAAGTGTTTGCTCCAGATCTGATCCATTATTTGCATGTCCGCCATCTGCACACACAACACAATCATATATTAGCAAGGGTGATTGAATCATCATCTAATTAATACCTTGCTTCGGTGTAGGTCCATTGGCTAGGTTGTGGTATGGCTGATATGGATGTGGGAATATGTGACTGATGACTACCGAAGGTGTAGGGGTTAGGAAGAAAATCAAAAATTTCGGGGCTAGGTGAAAAATGAAAAAATCAAGCCCTGTACCCCCATGACTAATTGCGAACCTCCGGTAGCGTTAGAATGGAGAAAGAGAAGGAGTAAGAAAGATAGAGAAAAAGGGACAACTATGGCATCGATGAAATGGATGTCAAGATGGAAATGAACAAAATAAAATTAATTGCAAAATGGTAAGGGAAAGAATTTAACTAATGCTCCAAATAGGAATGTCAGTGGGTCCTCCCCAAAGCAGGCGCATGCCCTTAATGCCCTGACAAACCCATATTCAAAGAGTCCGTAGGCCCTGGGAATGTCCATTGGAACAAGAGTTAAAGTCTTAACCGTAAGAATTTACCAAAAAGAAAACAATGCATTAACCAAAATATATACACTCATGATACAACCGGCAATGAGGTGAACAATGGAGAGAAAAGGATGGAGAGAAGAGAAATGGAATGGAATCCCAAGAACAAGGTGGTGTATAGCCCCTTGTGTGTTTAATGATTAATGTGACTTGGCAAATCTCATTCCAACTCTGGCCTCAAACCAACCACATCTAGTGACTTCGCATCAACACATTTGGTTAAACCATCCACTTGGACAACAAGAATGCATACTCCAAGAGTTACCACCATTCCGATGAAACAAAGGAGAGAATGGGAAGCGAGAAGGGCCTTAGTTAGAGGGAACACTTTGGTTCCATAACCAGTGCTTGTAGCCCAAGTTTATTTGTCTAAGGGGTGTGCTTTGAATTCTCACTTGTTTTTTTTGTTTGTGTTTTGTGTTTTTAAGCGTGAGAACCACACCATGCAAAGACTTCTTATTTTTATTGTCTCGGCTTCCAATAATTGGGTAACATCGGAATGGCAAGAAAACTCAAGAAGAAACATTCAAGCACCCAAGAGAATGACCAACACAAAAGCATCAAGTTCCCTTGAAGTCACACCTGTTTCAATCCTTGAGTCCTTCCTTAGTTTGAGAAATGCCTAGTCACTAATTCGTTAAAGTTCTTATTAGAAAGGGACTGTACATTTCCAAGCCGAGAGAAACCATAGAACTTGGTGGATGGATGGATGAAGTGGTCTCATTGTCTACCATATCAAAAGAAACATATGTTAATATCAACATTGTGACTTAAAGGTAAAAACCAAACATTAGCAATCAATATGAAAACAGTTAATACCATCATGGAGAATGCTTATTATGGGACAAACTTACAGGGTGGATCACACACACACACATAAAAAATTGAAAAGGTATAACGATGTTGTAAAACAAAGACGAGAAAAGTTAAAGAAATTTGTAAAACAAAAATTAGAAAAGTTAAAGAAATTTGTAAAACAAAAATGTGTAAAACAAAAACATTGTAAAACAAAAACATGTAAAACAAAAACTTAAAAGAACTGAGGGCCCCATATGATTAGCATAGGTGGCCATCTCCCCCATGACTGAGTTGGAGAGATCCGAAATAATGAGCGTTTGTTTGAATTTCGTAGAAGTGTCCAACTTCTCCCAATTGATGATCTTAGATTGAAGGGTGGAAGTTGGCGACGCTCATATTTCAACGTGTCTATGCCGTCGTTGTTGGCATGGGTTTCCTCAGTTCGTTCCATGCACATTTTTCTGCTCCTTCAAGTAGCTATCAACCACGGGGTGTCTACTACTTCTTGTGTGGTTTCTACATATAGGCATCTTTGGTTCAAAGTTTCATGGGCACACATGTTACATGGAGGCATTTCCGCCATGTCATCACCCGATGAATCACTGTATGTG
>MNCI01037593.1:50575-83421 GCA_015680685.1 Gnetum montanum
GGCAGCATCCAAGGGTTCGTGTGTACCTTGCTTCCAGCCTTGGATCTGCTTACACAAATTGGACACTCTGGAATATGTTTGATACTTTTCGTTGAACAGTTCTAGCATCGTACTCCACCTCCTAATGGTTTCTGGTTCTAAGGACCGGTACTAGCTCTCTGCTTCTTTGGTGAGTGTCCGTGGGAACAGCTTAAGTTTCTGCCACTCATCTTCTATATTCTGCAAGGCACAGGCATCATGGAATGCCTATAAATGATTTTGCTGATCAACATTGTATCCCCCTTCAAACTGTGGGATGTTGTTCATGTCTAATCATTTGATCTTGCTATCCTTTAAATGCCTTGTGGGAATCCTAACTGCCTCCGTTATGTCAAGCATTCTTTGGGTTGCGAGTAGGGGCTCATCATGATTGTCTCTTTCATGATGCCTATGATGTCTACGTTGTTCCCTACTCTCCCTACGTCCTTGCCCTTGTCCTCTCTTTCAGCTTTCACATCGAGGTCTTTCATCTTTCTTTTTACTATTATCCTCACCTTTATGTTCATGTTGGTTACGCCCAGATGTGGAAGGAGAGGATGAATGATGTGAAGAAGGGGAAGAAGAAGGGGAACTATCACCATGATGATGTTTCTTGCCTTCTCTTTGGCTACTACGGCCTTGATCGTTGTGACAATCAAAGTGCCCGTCCTTAGCATGAGTGGTTGTTCCCTCTGTGAACAGCTAGTGTTCACGGGCATCAGAACCAGGGATATGTATCGTTGATCATAGGTTCTGATACTCATCCTCCTCACCATATTTAGGAGGGGGAACATCCTTTGCTAAAGAACCTATGATAAAGGGTTCCTCATCTCATATTTCGCTAAGGACGTGCAGGGCCTTGCCCTTCGACCATGTATGTTGGCTCTCCTACCTTAAGTCCCTCATACGTTGGGCATCTGTGGGATAATAATCCCTCATGTCAAAATCCTCCACAACGTATTCCACGAAATGCTCTTGCATGCCAATCTATACCAAGGCATAGAAAAGCATGAGAGAGATTGATTGATCTGGGGGTAACACAATGTTACCTTGCAAATCTCTCCACCGCAGTTGTTCGTCCTGATGGAGAACAAAAGTAAAATTAGGAATATACTCATCGGGATGAGTATATGTCATCTTGTATTGTTTAGGACTTGGCTGATTTTGGTTATGCTTTTTATCTTGCCGACTGTCTCGTGTGTGGTCCTTAGGTGGTGAGTTGCTCTTATGAGAAGAAGGCATTTTTATCGGTGTGCTATTTCATCGTTATATATAAATCTTTCTCTTTTGATTAACCCAAAGGTTATTTAAGGCTTACAACGATGTGAGTGATATCCCTTATGTTCTATTCAGCGTACAAACACTTAGTCCCCGGCAACGACGCCAATGATGAGTGGCGAGGTACCCCTACACTCAACCATACGAAACGAGCGTAGCACGCATGATCTGGTCGAACTCTGTAGACTAAATGCCTAAACGCCCCATGGAACACTTGGGGTTAATCATTCGTTGTCTTCCTAGACTTACTTGTTGTTGTCACGGTGTATGGTTAAGTAAGTCCGAGGTATATGATTTTTTTGGTCTTTTCTGGTTTTATGTCTTCTACGCTAAGAGAAAAGGGTTGAGAGAACTAACTAATTCTAACTAATGTCCTAAGTCTAAATTAACTAGCGTTAGCATTTTTTCCCACTTACCGTACACACCCTGAACTATGCAACTGTGGCTACCAAACGCTAATCGTTACTGGGATCACCACACGTAATGCACGTGCTCAAAGTGGTCATACTGAGGTAGCTAACTAGCCTAAGTGTGATGAGCAGCCGATTCCTTGACTAGCCGTACACATCCGTAGATGCTCGTAATCAAGTCGTACTCATCCCACGTTCTAGGAGACAAGGGTGAGAGAATCTAATTGTGATGAGTAGCCAATTCCTTGGTTAGCTGTACACATTCGTCAATGCTCGTAACCAAGTCGTACTCATGCCGCGTTACTAGGAAAGCAATAAATAACATGTAATAAACCTATTCCATGCACTGCAAGGTTTATCCACAAAGCTTGTCTTTATTTCTGTACACAACTTGCTTGAATAAAGATCCATTCACTTGGGGACTTCTACTGCGGGCACATGGAAAATATTCTATCTCTGGGGTGATCAATCCGCTAGAGCTTCGCTACTTCTAGCCTAGGATGACAAATGAGAGGAGTGCCGCCTCTTATTTATAGATTTGGTGACGGACCGCGATATCGCATACGCGACATCGCAGGGGACGACGCGATATCGCATGGGATGCGATGTGATATCGCGACTCATGCGATATCGCGTCTCATCACAAGTGGTCAAAGATATTTTCAAATGTAGGAAAAGAAAGTAGACAAAGTAGGACAATCACCAAAAATGACTTCATTGATTCTTAGTTAATAGTTATTACAAATTTTGTATGTCCATTTCCAAACATGCTAAGCAACATGACACTTAAAAAAGAAATATAAGAAAATGAATCTTCACTTCTATAAAGAGGACATTGAGGAGAAATATTGCTCATATGCTTATGATGAGTGCTAATATGAAGACCTTAATGAATAAGACACTATAAAAAAATGTAGAAGCTCTTTAAATATCTTTCATTTTCCTCATCTAAAAGTGTAATGATAATTGCATTTTCTAGGATTTATTGAATTTGTTATGAATAAAATTTGTTTTTATAATAATTGTAAGCAAATTTTAGATTAAAAGAAAAATAGATCTTTCAAAAAAATATCTGGAAAAGCTTATGCAAACTATTGTTAAATTTAAATAAATTCTCAAGATTAGAAATTAATTTTTTAAAACTCTTTTTCTCTTTTTATTCAAACTATAGAGGCTAGAAGCTTCATTTCATGTAATCCATCTATCATGTATACATAAACAAGAAACCACAATGATACTAGATTTACTCCAAGTGGTAGACAATCTAGACGAATTAGTAGCCCAAGCTTCTTCATTAAAAGGAAGCCACCATGGGCTAATTTGGATAAGCATAATTGTAATATGACTGTAATTCTATTATTTACTAAGCTTACATCTTGTCTTCCAAATTTATTTAAGAATTGGAAAACTAAGAATAGAAATAGCCTAAGAAAAAAGAAGGTAATGAAGAAGGTTACTAGAACATCATCCATTATCATTCTTAGGTTTTTCTTGCATAAGTTTGTTTCTTAAAAGCAATGTCCAAATATCATCTCCATTAGCTGCAAAGGAAATACTATAGTTATAATAATTAATGAGACTAAGTTCTTCACTTTTTTTGCTACTAGTACAAATATCCCAAGCAACTCTAGAAAAGAACTTTTCTATGTTTCTTAGCAAAAAATAAAAATAAAAATAAAAAAATAAATTGACAAATAATATGATAAATACTATCATAAGAAGTGTTGATTATTATGAAAATATTATAATCAATTCATGTTTATTACTCTAGTTATTAAGATTCTTCTAAAACTTCTTATAATAATCAAAATTTTAAAGACAATATTTTTTCAAGATTCTCCAAGGCTTAAGAGTAACCCACTCATCAATATTATTATTAGAATAAATAGAAAATTTTTTCCAATTAATACAAGAACTAGATAACATGTAGTAATCATCCACTCTAGCTAAAAAAGTATTGATATTGTATGAGAATTGTTGATCATAAAATAAGAATCATCTACAATATACATGTTAAGTAATTGCATACCTTGATCATTAATTAAAATTTTCTTAATGATATTCTTTTATATATCATAATCTAGATTATGTGAAAGAAAATCTATAAAAATAATAAAAAGATAAGGAACCAAAGGACAACCTTAATGAATTGCTCCCACTTAATTCAAAATTAGCAACAACTTGAGCATTAGTGTTAGTGAGAAAGGTATGAACAAGAAGAATAAAATAATCACTAAATCCTAGTTTATAGGGATAAGAAATAATGAAATTTTATTCAATCTTGTCCCAAGCTTTAACATCATCTAGATTAATAAAAGCATAGTCTTGGTTAGTATTAGAAGTCCATTGCATTCCCTTCCAAGTTAAAATAACATAATTTAAGGTATGTCTACCTTTAATAAAATCCCTTTGCTAAGGTCTAATGATATCTTCAATAACCTTATGAATTCGGCAAACTATGCATTTAGCTAAAATTTTATAAGTATTGTTAAGGAGAGTAATAAGTCTTCAATTGCTAATATTTTGAAGATCTCCATTCTTAGCAAGAAGACAAATCATGTATTGATTAATATTTTTACCAATAAAAACATTTTTAATGGCTTTTTGGAAAACATGAAAGAGGTTAGCTCCCACGATATCCCAATTCTTAAAAAATAATTTAATTGGAAAACTATCAAAACCTAGAGTTTTACCATATGCTAAACTAAAGGTTGTTACTTTGATTTCTTTTGTTGTAATTTCTACTTCAAGAATACTTTAATGTGCTTATGTTATAAGATGAGAAATATGCATACTAGAGGCCTAGAAGGATTCTTTGCTAAAACCTTCAAAAGAAAAATTATTTGCTAAATAACTATTAATAGTCTTAGGATTTGTAATGATAGAATCATTTATATAAAGTGATTCTAGTTTAGGTACTTGATCTTTTCCTTTTATAAATTTTAAAAATTCTGTATAAGCTTCATCTTCAATTTTTACCCAACCCATGCAACTTTTAATGAGAGCACTTTTAGCTTTAAAAGTATTCCAAGATTATTTAGCATAACAAGCTTTAGCTAAGACTTTTTGAGTTTCAAAATCAAGGGGATTCTAGTCTAAAAGGATTTGTATTTTCTTGACAAATTCGACAAGATCTTCTTCAACTTAACATTTACACTTAGAAAATTACTTTCTAAACTATCTAGCATAATGCCTCAAGTGTGACTCAAACTAGCAACCACTTAAGCCACGTATTGCTAGTAGTACATTTATTCCATCAATATGGACTCATTTAAGTAAAAAGACTTGAATGATATTCTATGATTACTAGTGCTAAAACTTTTTTTACATGTGTTTTTCTCAGTGATTAGGGATGTTATAATTAGAACTGAAGAAAAATATAATAACATACTTATCAAAATCAAACATATGGTCATAGGTTGCTATTAAGAATTCATTAGGTAAATAGACATCTATAGAACCTCTAACTTTTTTCAAATTTTGATGATGAACTTTTTAAAAATCTTGATGATTAAGAGTGAATTTGAGGATTAAGAGTGATTAAAGTAGAAAATGAGAGTTTTTGGAGTCATAATTTTGTAGTTAATGTATAGATTAATTATCTTTATGAAGCTTCTCAAGCCCAAAATCTTTTTGGTTAGGTGAACCTGTCATAGAAATCAAAGGCAATACCTTGTAGTCTACCTAGAAAAGAAAAGAAAATTCTCTTGTCTATTAAATGGAGTGTTAGATATCTTCACTAAATGTTAGCTCTCTTCTATTTATGTGTCTTTAGTGTTGGATTCATCTTTCCTTTCCTCCCCTCCCTTGGGTAGTGTACTCCTTCAGCTAATCAGGGCAATGGATACTATGTTGTATATGAGAGCATTTAGTTGTTAAGTAGGAAAACGCTAGTGAGGTTTCGTGCATGCATATTAGTTGGCATATATGATTGGTGTTACTAGTTATAGATAAATGCGTAGCACTGATCTAATTGAATCAATCTTAAAAAGAGACGTGGACACTACTTTGTGTATATACTTACCTAATATGAATGTTTCACGATGTAGTCTCTAACTTGGTTTGTTAAATTCACTAGCATACGTTTTTAGTTAGGTAAGGTATGCACATTGATTAAGCCAATCCTAGAGGACATCAAAGTGTGAACTCTATCAACACATACTTTCACACATCTAATCACGTTAATAATGTGGATGGACATGCTTTCATATGTGTTGGTAACATCAAGCTTTAATATTGAATCATCGTCCCTTCATTCCATCATTGAGTCATTACAATGTGATAAGAACCTCCTACTTATAGGTATTCATAGGGGCCAAGTTATATATCATGGTGCTAAATTAAGATGGTACTAAAATTGAAAAGTTAAGAGTTTTGGTAAGCATTTCAGGTCATTATCCTTTTCATTCACTCATCAAATACATATAAATTTGATTTTGGAAGGACATGTTCCTTCATATTATTTTATGAAATTTAATATTTTTTCATGGAAATACTCAAACAAATGACATATTAATAAAATTCATAAAGTTACTTAGAAAATATTCTAACTCTAAGGAAAAGAAACAGCAAGAGCTTCACCACCTTGCTTGAAAAATGAAAACTAAACTATGCCAAATTGGAACCTAGGTGCTATATTTATAGGCCAAGATATATGCCTTGACATTGGACACTTGACATCAGATCCAAGCCTTGATGTTGCGTATGCGATGTCGCAATAGAAAACAAATGGTGATTCTTCATACCCCCACGATTGAATGAAAACTTGTCCTTGAGTGAAGAAGAGGAGGAACAAGTTCTTTACAACATAACATATTGTGTAGGTATAGAATTATTAATTGACATTACAAATTGACTCAAATAAAACAGACATATAGACTCTAAGTGCCCAAGTGGATGGAATTACAATTTTTACAAAATTAAATGTTCATAAGAAGAGGAGTGAACACCCTAGAGAATATTGCATCCAACACCTCTTGGTAGTAGAAAAATGAGAGAGAGAGAAGAGATCCAACGAACACGAACGATCCTCTTTGTGTGGTACTGCTGCATCATCCTTAGTGAAGATAGTCCCGCTTCCAACCCATGCTTCCCATTGCAATCACAACAAAATCATGAATTAGTATACAATGTGTAATACATAATTGTTAAATGTCTTTTCTCATTGGTGGTTACACCTAGCTAGGTTGTGATTTTGGTTGATTGGTTCCTTGGGTATTGTTAGCGGGAAGATTGATAGATAGGGTTAATTCAATTAAGCGATCCATTAAATTGAAAAGTTCAATACAAGGAAATATTTGAAAAGGGTATAAGAATTCACTAAAAATTATTATGAAGATGTGTATAATTAGATGTTATTGATGAGATAAACAAAAAGAATTTGATTCTAACAGTGTCTAAGGGTAAAGAACTTAACTAACCCAACCAAAAGATATGCAAGTGGGTCCTCCCCAAAGTAGGCATAGGCCTTTTTTCCCTTGCATAACTTCAAACCAAAGAATTCGTGGGCTTTGTGGATGACTAATGGTTAAAGAAGGTTAAGTACAAAAACTTGGAAGAAACTAACTAAGAATTTTGACACCTCAAACTAGGACATCGAACCAAAACATGAAATCAGCAGTGAGGTGAGACATGGGAAGTATAGATGGATGATAGAGAGAGTGGAATGGAGTTCCTAATTACGATCACATGAAGTCTCTTATGGATTTTGTGGTTAAATGACTTGATAGGATCCATCCTTAGTCTAGACCAAAACCAACTACATTCAATGACTTTGCATTGAAATTCTAAGACCAATCCATCCCTTGAGACACAAGGGTGCTTCCATAGAACAACCATCATTCCAAATTAGAGAAGAAGTAGGAAGTGAGGAAGGGCCTTAGTTAGAGGAGACGAGTCCCATAACCATTGCTTGTAGTATATTTATTCTGTATAAGGGGTGTGCTTTGAATTCCCATTATTTTTGTCTTTTAAAATAGGAACCACACCATGCAAAGACACATGCATTTATTTTTTCCAAGGGGTGTGCTTTGAATTCTCATCTCTTTTTCTTTTCCTTGATGAGAACCAAACCATGCGAGGATGTATTCAACTTCCTTTTATTGAATGACATGGAATGGTATGAAATTTATGGAAACACACAAGCACTCAGGCAAATAGAAAAGCACAAAGAATACTGAATCCCCTTGAAGCTACACCTTGTTCAAACCTTTGAATCCTTCCCAATTCTAGAAACTACCAAAGTCACAAATTTATTAAAGTTTTATTAATGAAAAAGGGATTGCATGTTTCCAAAACAAGAAAAATCATAAAGTTTGTGGATGGGTGGATGTTGTGGACTCATAGCCTATTACATGAAAAGAAACCATGTCCTAATTATTTATAACAAAATTCAAAGCCAGAAACTAGACACCAACAATCAAATAACAAAAATAGTACATGCTACGGTCAAGTGCGCATTACCAATGTACCTAGCACTTATTAATAAAAAGTTAGAAAATCACACCAAATAAAATAAAAGAAAATATAAAAGAAAGTGTAAAATGTTTAAGAAATATCAAATATACTATCAAAGGTGTAAAACAAAAATTAGAAATTATTAATAACATAGAAAAAATGTAAAATAAAGAATGTGTAAAACAAAAAGTTGTAAAACAAAAAATGTGTAAAAGAAAAAATTTGAAAAACTAAGGAGATGCTTAAATAATTAGCATGGTTTGCCATCTCCCCCATAATTAAGTTGAAAGGAGAAGGAGATCCAAAATATGGAGCATGGTTGTCCATTTGATGAGGTGCTTATTGTGTTAGTTGGTGTATGCTCATGCAAAGGTCTAATTTGTTGGATGTTGAAAAGCTATTTCTTGTTTGGGCTTTCAAGTTTATAGATCATCATGGCCCTATAAGGGAAAGTCTCATAAATGATGTAAGGTCCTTCTCATAACATTTGGAACTTAGTTCGTTAAGGTATGTGTGTGGGGTTCCTATAGAGAACCTTATTTTCCAGTTGAAATTTTACTTTTCTAATTTTTAGGTCATGACACTTTTTGTTGTAGGCCTTGTGCAACTCGTTAGATGATAAGGCTACTAATCAGTTTTCATCTAGCAAGTTGAGATTCATTAGTCATTCTTTTTAGGCTAGCCTCAAGTCAAGGTCAAGGTCATAAGCTATTGAAAGTGTGTAGCATTCAAATTGAATAGGAAGTGTTGGTAGTTTGCCGTACAGAAGCTCATAGGGAGAGTAGCCTATAGAAAGTTTCCAAGTTGAGTGGTAGGCCCAGAGGACATTGTTGATTTTTGTGCTCTAGACCTTCCTATACTTGCTAACAGTTCTTGTTAGTATCCTTATGATTTCCCTATTGGTAACCTCAGCTTAACCATTAGCTTGGGGATGGTAAGGTATTGTGAGTTTATGTTCAACCCCCAAGTGTTGCATGAGCTTTCAAAAATTAGTGTTTATAAAATGAGTTTCATTATTAGAAATTAATGCATGTGGCACACCAAACCTGTTTACAAAATTTTGTTGTACACATCAAGCAGTAGTAGAGGATGTACAATCGATAATGGTTGCTACTTCTACCCATTTCATACAATAGTTAACAATGACTATGATGTATGCCTTTCCATTTGGCATGGGTGTGATGAGATCCATGAAGTCAATGCTCCAAATGTCGAATGGTTCTAGTGGTTGAATCCATTGTTGAGGTCCCTCCATTTGAGTAGTTATTCCACCATCTCATTAGCATTGTTCACAAGAGCGGATGAAATGATGAGCATCCATGAAGAGTGTTGGAGAGTAGTACCCTGCCATCAGGATTTTAATGACCATGTGTCTCCTAGCATATTGTCCTTCACAAGGACCTTCATGAGCATCTTGGAGAATGTGTAGTTGATCAGCATTAGGGACACACCAATGAACCAGGCCATCGACGCATACCTTGTAGAGGTGTTCGTTGATCTCCATGAAGTGCTTTACTTGGTGAAGAAATTGCTGTTTCTTCTAGTGGTCCAACCCTTATGGCATCTCTTGAGTGAGAAGATAGGTGAGAATGCCACCATACCGTTTTGGCTCATTGGGCATTTGTTTAGTTATAGATGTAGCAAAGAGGAGTTCATCAGGAAACATGTCAGAGAGTGGGCTTTCTTCCTCTTTGTCATCCCATCACTACCGAGACAAGTGATCAGCAACCACATTCTCAGTGCCCTTTCGATCTACCATTTTGAGATCAAATTCCTACAAGATCATCATCCACTATATGACATGGGGGCTCACAGCTGGCTTGTTCATTAAGAAGTAGATGGCATTGTGATATGTGTGCATAAACACTTATATCCAAGCACATAGTGCTTTAAATTTTTAGAGTGAATACCACAACTATCAATTCTTTCTTTGTGGTAGTGTAGTTCACTTGTGCACCCATAATTCTTTGACTAGCGCAATGGATGTAGTATGGTTTTTTCTTGTCATCTAACTATGTCAGCATAGATTCCAAGGCATAATTTGATGCATTTGTCATAATATAAAATGGTCTAGACTAGTCGGGTGCTTGTAGGATTGGAGTTTCTACAAGCTTCTTTTTCAATTGTTGGAATGCTTTCTCACATTTTGTAGTCTAGACAAAGAGAGCATCTTTTTTTATTAGCTCGACCAACAATTTGGTGATCTTAGAGGAATTCTCTATGAATCATCGGTAGTAGCCAGTATGTCCAAAGAATGACCAAACATATTTAACTATTTTTGGCTAGTAGGTTATTTCTTGGATGATCCTTATTTTCTCAAGGTCTACCTCAATTCCTACTTGTGAGATTTTGTGCCCTAGCATAATGCCCTCCTAGACCATGAGGTGATTTTTTTGCCAATTAAGTCACAAGTTGGTTTCAACACACTGTTTCAACACTTGATTAAGGTATTCTAGAGCTTGCTCAAATGTATCTCCATAGGTGGAGAGGTCATCCATGAAGACTTCCATACCACTACTGATCTGCTGTTGAAAAATGCTTAGGAACAAGTGTTGGAATGTGCTATGAACATTGCATAGACAAAACAACATCTTACGATACACAAAAATCCCCCAAGGACTCATGAATGTTATTTTTGCCTAGTCCTCTAGTGGAATTTGAATTTGGTTATAGCCACTATAACCATCTAGAAAGTTGTAGTAGCAATGCCCAGATATGGTGTCGAGCACCTGGTCAAAAAATGGTAACAGAAAATAATCTTTGAATGTTGCCATATTTAGCAACCTAAAGTTGATGGAGACCCACCAATTTCCACCTTTCTTTGGCATAATTACAAGTGGGCAAACCCACTCACTATTTGTAATGGGATAGATGAACCTCTCCTTGAGGAGCTGCTCGATTTCCTCAATGATTTGCTTCAATTTGGGGTTCAACCGCCTATGTGGCTATCATTTTGGCTTCATGACCAAGTTGGTGTAAATGCAATGTTAGAATATCCTAGGATTAATCCCTGTGAGTTTAGGATATGACCAAGTAAATGCTGCTAGCCATCTTTCAACTATTTTCAACAACATTTGTTTTTGCTCTAGAGTAAGATTTACATTGATTATGATCAACTTCTTATTTTTCAAAAACAAATATTCCATTCTAGTTGGTAATGTTTTTAGTTCAAGGGGCTCTTACTTAAATTTGTCAGGAATTTCAGCTTTTCGTAGTGAGTATCATCAGAGAGTTGGTGATGAACTTGCTCTAGTTCATTTTTGCTTGTGACATATGCACATGTTAGGCTCTCAGTTGGTTCCATGCAAAGTGTGCTACTTTCTAAATCAGTGGTTAGCCACTGGGTGCCCTCCTATTTTGTGGCTACTGTATACAAACACCTTTGAATTTCTACTTCTGGTGAACACTGTTTGCATGTAGAGATAGATGCTTACTTGATGGCCTAAAGTTTCTACACACAATTGCTCCTTGTATTTTTGTACGCGATGCATGGAACTCTCTTCTTCTCGATCTTTCCAAATGCATTTTCTTTAGGTATATCTAGGGAAAGATCTTTGATGCCTAGTCTTGCATCGATGGTGCTTAGCCATGCCCTTCCCATAATGATTGGGAAGTCTCCTTTATAGTTCTCCACTTCGATTACTAGGAAGTCAATAGGATAAGACCACCCATAAATAATGGTCACAATGTCTTCTACCAGTAGCAATGGAATAATGATGGATTGGTCTACCATATCTAATCTACTATTTCTCTTCATGAGAGGAGGTAGGTTCTAGGCAGTGTACATCTCATGAGAAATCAAATTAACATCAGAACCTGAATCGTGAAGAGCCTTGCATGGTTCATTCCCAACAATTTGCAAATAAATTAAAGGAATTCCATGATCGGATAATTTCATAGGAAGGTTCCCTACATGAATCCAATTAGACATTGTATGAGTAAGCATTACAATATGGATCCTTGGCAGAGTTTGGTTTGAAGAAATTGGATATGGAGGAAGAGGCAGGAGCAGGGCTATTAGCCGTGGGTGTAGGTGAAGCCTTAGGAGAACTATGGGATCAAAAGAAAGGTCTTTTCTTTGATCAGGCATTCAATCCATCTAATTTATGATTGGATTGCAAATTAATAGACCTCATAGCATTATGTTATTAGGGTTGAGTGGGCAGTTCACCTTGCATTAGTGGAGCAGGCGGTAGCCGTGCAACTGGAGGAGGAGTATGTGCAAGGATAGGAGGAGGATAAGGATAAGAGGTAGTATCCCTTCTTTCATGTGGTGAATAAGATCAATAATAATGTAAAGGGTGGTTGTGAGGTTGGAAATTAGAAACATGACTGGAAGAGTCATGTGGAGACATGGGTTACTACACATGATAACCATATGGATTAGGCTATCGGTAAGGGTACTGTTGGCTTGGCAGTGCCAGCACCCATGATTGTGCTTGCTACCTGTTGGCACATTTTGGCCATTTAATGGAGCAGGCTTTGTGAGGTTGTGAAGCTAACATTTCCAATATTTCATTTGGATAAATATTGATAAAAGAATAAGTTGTTAAAATTGGATTTTTACTGTATCGTAAAAATCTAATTTTTCTGACGGACCCATAAAACCAAGTCGCTGTCCTGTACATAGTTGGACATCATGTTTTTTCTGTAATTTATTATGGAAAATACACGGCCACCGCAAGGTCACGGCCAATCCAACAAACATCACTGCAGCCGTTGCTCTACACCGCCACCATTGACGTTGCTCGAAATGCTGATTCAGAACAAGCGCAAAAAGTTGTAGGTGATCCCAAGGTGCACCGAAACCCTACACAAAAATGCTACTAGATGAACACAAAAAAGCAGGGATGTTAAGAAGCAGTATTGGCCAATCGGGCTGCGTATTTGGACGCGAAGAGGCACCTCCGTTGCAGTGAGCAACTGTGGTAGATTGCGTTCAGTTCTAGGTTAAAGTGCAACTCTGCCGTGTGAGAGGTAGCTTACGTGGACGTGGAGAATAGGAAAAAGGAGTGCGAGAAGCAGCAGGTTGCCCCGCCTATTTCTACAGAGCTGAATACTGGGTGTCTCTCTTGGATTGCTGATCTCGGCTCCAGTGCGCATGATAACTTGTCCTGCGTTTTGACAATTGGGAATTTTGGGCAGAGTGAGCAACATAAGCTACTTGCCAAGAAAGGGCCTGCCATTTCTGGGTCTAGGTCTGGTTCTGGTTCTGGTTCTGCCACTGTTAGCTCCTCTGCAAAAGCCAAGCATTTCTGCTATTTGGGAAGCCAATTCAGACTGATCAGGCCCAGCAGCAGTAGCAGTCTGGTGTGAGTTCTTCGGATGGGCTTGGACATACTACAGTGAATGATACCAGTTCACATGGCCTTACAAGAAATAGTTCCATGGATGGAAATCCGGATCATGTGGATAGACTCCAGGGTTCGAGATCTACTGAAGTGGGTAATTTGTCGGATAATTCTGGGTTGTGGGTTCATCTTTGACAGTAGGCATTCGATTCCCCTGCGGAAAATGCCAGGGCTCAAATTCCATGGTTGAAGGATAACAACGGCTCTTGCAAGATTTCCGATGAGAATATCTCACATTGTAAGTTTTTGGAGTCGGAGGATGTTGGGCGGACCCTTGATCTATCTCTGTTCAGCAATTACGATCAGCTGCATAGTAGACTGGCTATCATGTTTGGAATTGAGAATTTAGATTTGTTAAATCGTGTTCTTTACAAAGATGCAATTGGTGCCGTCAGATATACTGGAAACGAACCAGCTGATTATTGCCGTCATTCTTGCAACCGTTACTTATTATCCGAATAGTAATTTACCAGTATGTGGGTTCAAAAATAAATAAATAATAATAAAGTGAAGAGAAGATGAAGATGGAATCGGCCCTGATATAAAACTGGGATTACATTCGGGGTGCCACAAATTAAAATGTGAGAGTACAACTCCACTTATGCATTCGGTTGTATACGCATACATATATTTATATAACAACCCATGCATCAAATCCATGGTTATTATCTCTACTACTATGATATAAATAACAATAAAATATAATATTGATTTAAAAAGGGAAATTGTTCAACAATTGTTCAAAGTCCTATGTAAATTGAACACTTGTCAATTGAAATGGTGGTTATAACCACCACCAAGGCCACTTGTTAACTACAACCTCTTTATCTCCACAATGGCCACTTGTCACTTGCATGGGACACTTGTCACCTACAACTTGTTTATCTCCATGGTGACCACTTGGCAACTAAATGAAGACACTTGGCAACTACATGAAGACACTTGGCAACTGAATGAAGATACTTGGCCATGGAATAGGACACTTGTCCATTGTAGCTTTTTTATCTCTATGGTGGTTAAACCACCCAAGATATTTTGTAACTTCCCTACCTACCTTTGAACCCTATAAAAAGGCTTCAGGGGTCAAGGAGGAAAAAGAGAATCACTTAAGGTCTCACACATCACACTTGGGATCTTGGAAGATTTGTAAAGAAGATTGCTTGTAAGATGGCTTGCTAGAGTAAAGATTTCAACCTCTTTGTCATAGTCCTGTGAGTTATGTTTTATTTTTGTTTTGTTTAAATTGTTTAGCTAGTGGTTTAGATAGTATCATCCTTGGCAAGTAATTTTGGGATTTTTAGATTGCTCTTACTGTTCTTATTGCCCGATAGAAATTTCTATTAAGATTTTGCCATAGAAGCACTTGTGTTTAAAAGCCTTAAAAGCATTTTAGTAGTAAATTTCGTTATTGTGCAATGTGTGGGAACTGCTATTGGGATTGTTGTAAGAGAGCCTCTGTTTGTAGTCACCACGTTGAACAATTCAGTAGTCGAGAGGGTTCAGAAAATCTTTGGTATTTTGATGGGACCAGAATAGCTTCTTTTTATCTTTAAAGTGAATTCTCGTGGTATTTCAATCAGAAATTGTCAAGTCTTTTAAAGGTTCTGTTTGAATGCAATCGTTGACATCTATTATCTAGTCAAAATGGAGTCTCGTACGTGGTAGTTTACGCAGCAATTTTTGGTAGCATAGTAGGATTGTCTTGAAGATATTGCTTGTTTGAGCCTTGGAAGTTTGAACAATTCGTAGATATTGAATTTGGGATAGCTTTATTGCGAAGTGTTTACTCGTGTCATTTTACCTTGTTTAAATATTTGAGGTCTACACAAATCTGCTTTCTTTTCTTTTCTGCTTATTTCCATCGAATCTTGCTCTATTTCTAGTTTTCTTGTGGAACTATCTCTTTCTCTGGGGAAAATTAGGAGTAGATTGCGGAGTTGTGCTCAAATGTTTTTGCAAAATTTTATTTGTTACAAGTAGGTATTATAAGGACCGCGTAGGCTAGGTAGTTGAACAAAATAGGAAATTTTCAACAACTCACAGTACTTGGCAAAGTTGGCTGAATCTCTTTAAAGTAAGTCATTTGTAGTTTACACACAACGCAATCGTTACATTTCACACAACCGCATGCCACAACAGCACACACACATACTCACATTAACTACTGAGTTTATTTGGAGGTATCTGGGCCTTGGTGTTGCCAGAGACCAGTAGGCACCTAAATTCTGTTCAAGGACACTCGTTGGCGGTCGCGTCCCAAACGGTTGCCAATACTACCATTATTGATACTATTCATATGATTGTGGTGGAGCTCCACTTGGATAATATGTTTGTTGCTGGTGGAACTACTTGAGATTACCTTGAGAATAAGGTAACCTTCTAGATGTTTGCCTTTGTATAAATCGTGGATGTAAGGAATACACCCTAAACTCCAATATATGTGACACAAGGGGGAAACATCCCTTAGGATGTTCGTACTAACAGACGTCACACACATGATCATCATCTGATTCACTGTTTACAACCTTTTCTATTGCAGTAATCTTGCCCTTACCTTTGTAATCTTGCCTCTTACGCTCACACTCACCACTTTATTTTTTGGACTCCTCAATAATTTTGAGAATAGCTTGGAATCTATTATCCATGGAGTCCTGTAATTGATCAACCTTGGCTATAAGTTCAAATTAGAATTATTAAAGTCGAAAGGCTTTCTTATTCATCCCGTCATTAAATATGGACTCGTCCTCACTATCACAGAATGGAAGGATCATGGTTGTACTCCTCTACACTTTCTCTTTTTCTTAGTTTGTCCTCCTATTTAGCTACCTACTCTATTAGTCTTTGTGTTTGATGGGCACTTAGTTCTGATAGCTACCCTTAGGCATAGACACGAAGGCTTTTCCTTGCTCCATTATGAAGCCCATCTACAATGTGGTGAAGTTGAACCAATTGAGAATAACCATGGCTAGGACATTTGTGCATCAAGGCATAGTATCGACCAATTGCGGCATCCAAGGGTTCATGTGTTTCTTGTTTTCACCCTTGGAATTTTCTTCCTTAAGTTGGACATTCTGGAGTATGTTTGATACTTATCATTGAACATCTTAAGCATGGTACTCCATCATCTGATAGATTTTGGCTCTAAGGACTGATACCAGTTCTCTGCCTCTTTGATGAGTGTCCTTGGGAACAACTTTAATTTCTACCACTTGTTTTCTATGGTTTGCAAGGTACATGCATCTTGGAAAGCTTGAAGATGATTTTGCAAATTAGAGTTATATCCTCCTTGATGAGCAACGAGGTACCCATACATCCAACCATACGAATCACGGGCGTTCACGCGTGACTTGGTCGAATTCCATAGACTACAAGCACATGCATAGACTGAACCCTAGCCAATAAAACATTAGTTAGAATGGTTGTTGTCTTCCCAACCTCACTTGTGATATTCTAAAGCGATGGTTAAGTGAGATTGAGGTAAATGATTTTTATTGGTTTTCATTTTTTATCTTTTAAGGTCTAATTATTTAATTATAGAAAATGAAAGGTTACATAATTTATAATTGTTCTACTCTATTGCTTAACTCTCCCTAGCATAAGCAACCAATCCCATCTTCCATGCACATCCTGAGCATACCCTAACCACTGCTGAGTTACTAGATGTTAAGCGTCACTGGGTTATCAAGTGTTTGATATATGTTCGAGATGGTCGTGCCTATGGTTCTGATAAAATATAAAAGGAAAATAATAGTAAAGTGATAACAATAAAAGATTCTAAAATTATCAAAGCATTGAAATATTAAACTATTAAAATGCTTAAGTGATTAAGTCCAAATGCTACAAGGAATGCTCAAAAAGATCATCTTTATTGTCGGTCACGCTAATGAGCTCAGGTACATTAGTGCTCGAATAAAGATTCGTACACCTTTCTCACACCTGTTGTGGGCACTTGGAAAATATTCTAACTCTTATGGGAAAAAATTGCAAGAGTTTCACCACAACTATTTCAAAATATGCCATAAATGTGGCAGTTGCACACATATTTATAGCTAGAGATAGACTCTGCGTTAACGAGGTCGCATTAACGCATGGACGGATATGTCGATGAGGTCACGTCACCATGGCCATGTTAACGGGGCTTCATTAATGCGGCCTAGTTGACGTATTGATTGAACACTTCATCATAGCCCCACAACTATGTGGAAACTCATCATTGAGTTTATTACAATTTGGAAGGTATGAAGTTATTACAGCACACATGACGAAACACATCTACATAAACACTGACTCTATTGACATACCAAGTGCCCATGTGTATAGAAAAAAATAAATTACAAAATTGTGGTGTTTAGAGAAAAAATTGAACACCCTGATAGCAATGGATTTTCCATCCTACCAAAAAATGCCAAAGTTATTAGAGAAGGCCATACCATCTCTAGTGGTGGTGGTTCAGACAGGCCTTCACTAGCTTCCAGTGTATGTGGCATTTGTGGCGTTGATGATAGTTTCCCTGTTCCCACCAGTCGGTCCAACAACTCTTCATGTTGGGTTGCATTGATTCTGCTACGTGAAGTTCATATGGACGTCTGTACATCTCCAAGTCCATGTACATTTAGTACAGGTTCCGTAGGTGCATTAAGGGCTATAGCAATTATGTCAGCAACCACTTCAACTGCAACTTCTTATCCTTGGTGTTGCATTACTTGGATAGTTACCCCGTCTTCATCCTCCAAGTACACCGAAAAAGTAGCAGCATTTATTGAGATTTTAGAAAATAATTGTTGGGTGGACACTATTACTTCTCGAACACTAGGGTCAGTTCTATCAGGTACTTGCGTTCAGGCAACAAAAAACATCAGCCTTGCTCTCTCTAGTAGAATCATCGATCAAGCCACTTGTTTAAGATGGCTCATCATAGGGTGATAGACTGAAGGGTATTCTCCTCCACTAGTTCCTATTGATTGCTCTTATTGGATCAAGAGCAATTGTAAGATCTTTTGTATGTGTTTTGCGATTGTCTACAAGGCCAACCTTGTTGTTTAGGCAGGCGATGGAGGTGGTTGTTGCTCTTCCTTGAGTTGTGTTGTGGCCGAAGTATTGTCCTTTATCATCTCTTGCCATGAGGAAATTGGGGTGTGACGAAGTGTGTCATTGGCATATCATGCTATCTCTACCCATTTGCACAATTTTTTAATTAGGCAGGGAAAGAGTAAAGCTCACCTTCCACATTCATTTTCAGCAAATCTCTTCTTAATCTCTAGGAAAAGCATATATGGAAGGTTGATGGGGAACTTTCTTCTTAGAGAGAAACATGCACAAGTAGAGAAGGCAATGATCTTGCTGAGTCTTATTGTTGGATTCAAGTGGTAAGATGAAATTTTTGAATAAACCCTCTCTGCAGTGGTTAGGGTGCCAAACTCCTTGCATTCTACCCCATAGCACCACCTGATTCACTCCCCTTTTACCTTAGGGTTTGCTTGTTTGGGAAGCTATTCCACATCAACTCTAGTCTCTGGTAACCCCAGAGCTTATGCAATTGCTTTGGTAGAGTAAGAGGCATGAATGTATTTGATTCTTACTCTAGACCTTGGTTGCTGATTCATCCAAAAGAGGTAAGTTTCTGCTAGGTACCATTCACCACTGGCTGTGATGATTGGTCACATAGGAGAATTTTGCAATTGGGTTTTGACTTCTTCTAGTGCATTCTCTAGAAACAGTTCGAAGTTCAACTCTGGAAGGACCATTCATTGTAGTTCCATCAACTTAATAGCATTGATACAAGCTTGGGTTAGGGTGACCTCAAGCTATGGCGCTACCACCGGATTTTCGTCCCTTCGCTATTATTTGCTAGGAACATCCTCTTCAGGAATCTGAGTAATAGATTCCACGTTAGGTTCTTCACAGAGGAGGCTAGTTACATGTGAGTCCTCCACACATGCTCTGGAGGTTGTGTGCCTCATCCTCTTCTCATTCTTAGTCGCTTGTCCCTTGGTTGGGACAGTCCTTCTCCCCTTGGATGCCTCAGTTTGGGTGCCATTTGTAGTCATAGCATAACCATGAATTTAAATGTGTATAAGTTTCTCAAAATGGTAATCATACACCTTCTCATTTTTCCCAAGCTATGACAATGTCACATGCATCCTATTAGGTTCCCCAGAGTATAGTTGAGGGGTTAGAAAAAATAATAAGACATGAGTTGCAATTTATAATGTTGTTTTTATTTTTTCTTGTTTGTCCCCTAAGAGGTGTTAAGTCTTTGATAAGTATAATAATTATAGACCTCACCCCCCACGATGAAGAGCATACCTCTAATTGTGAAAGGATTGAAAGAATGGTTGGACTGGGACATGCGGTGGAAATGTTTTTTTCTCGGAAAAAATTGTTGGCATAGAGAAATGGAAAAGCTCCCCTAGTGTTGTGAACAAATGGACAAATTCTAAAGGCGCAACGGTAGTATATATAGTATTTTTGCCATGCGTCGACGAGGCTGCGTAAACAAGGCTATGTAAATGCAGAGGGATGTGTATACGGGGCCTAGTTGACGCAATTATGTAGTGAATGTTGACCTGCATTGACCGTTGAAGAAAAAGTCCGAAGTTGTGAATTGGAGCACAACATGGGGGTGATTCGAGGTCGTAGAGACCAGAGAATAGTATTAGTGAAAGAGGAAGGAAGATTGTAACTAGAAGAAGATTCAAAATGAGGAGAATATCATAGTATGGAACTTTGTGGATGAGGGACCATGCGATGGGTAGCACAGAAACGATTGACCAACCATATCAAGGGGATAGGAGATTAACAAACAAAACCAGAGGATATGCAAGTGGTTTCTCCCCATAGTAGGCAGTAGCCTCAGTAGCCCTTGCATATTGTCAACATAGACGTTCATGGGTGCTGTAGTTAATTAATGATGACTGCGAGTTAATACCAAAATCCATGAGAACCAGTTGAAGAATTAGAAGTTCTAGTAGAGCACGATAGGCATTCAAGATATAGAACTAGCAGTGAGGTGAATAATCTGAAACAAATGATGAAGAGAAGAGGGAGTGAGATGGAATTCCTAATGTTGGTCACATGAAATCCCTTGTGAAGTATGTAATTAAGTGACTTAGTAGGATTCGTCCTTAGTCCAGACCCAAAACCAACCATGTTCAGTGACATCACATTAACATTCAAAGACTAGTCCATCCCCTTGGGGCACAAGAATGCTCCCACAAACAACCACTACTCCAACATGAGCGAGTAAGAGGAAGTGAAATAGGGGTTGAGTTAGAGGGGACAAAGCAAGTTCCATAACTAGTGCTTGTAGGCCATTAGAGGCAGTCTAAGAGGTATGCTTTGAATTCCCATGTGTTTATTTTTTTTATCTATGAGAACCACAGTAGGAAAAGACCCATGTGTTTTTGCATGCATTTGGCCAAGGGGTGTGCTTTGAATCCTCATTGTTTTTTTTTGAGTGATGAGGACCACACCATGCAAGGATAAATTGCCGTGTAACTTTCAGTCAAGAGAGGATATGGAGTCATAAGAAGTCTGTGAGTACACACACTTGCATGCAAGGGAATAGAAAAGCACGAAGAATGTTGCATTCCCCTTGAATTCAAACCCTATTCAAACCATTGGATCTTTCTCAAGTTTGGAAACTACGCAAGTCATGAATTAATTAAAGTTGTTTTTAATTGAAAGGGATTGCATGTTTCTAGAATAAGGAAAACCATGGAGTGGATGGATGGGTGGATGATGTGGACTCATTGCTTATTACATGAAGTGAGTTCAATATGACTACCTAGAACAACAATGTAAATGCGGGAGCTACATATAATAGGTGGACCATATCATGCAACCCATCGCAAAGAGAAACAACTACACCAATACATCTTGTGACAATAAGATGGCTTATTAATGAAAAGTATAAAATAACTAGAAGATAAGCGCGCACGCGCACACACACACACATAAATCAAAAAATAAATAGATAAGTAAATAAAGAAAGAAAAAGTAAGCAAAAATGGCAAACGTATGAAAAATGTTGTAAAACAAAAACTTGCAAAAACAACTGAGGAGCCAGTATTATTGGTTAGGATGGAAGGTGATCTCTCCCACGACTAAGTTGAGAGGAGGAGATTCAAAAATTGGAACGAGGTTGACTGTTTGATGAGAGGGTAGTGGCATTGGTCTGTTGGAGTTTGTGGAAGGATTTTAATTATTACGTATTAACTAACTGTGTTTTGGTGGGATGCTCAAGTTTGTGTATAAGCAAGGCCTCGAACAGAAAGGTTTCAGAAATAATATAAGATCCCTCCCATAGTGTTTGAAACTTAGTATGTTTTAGTACATGTGTGGGGTTCCAGTAGAGTACCTTATCTCCATGTTGAAATGTTACCTCTTGAATCCTAAGATCATAATGTTTTTAATTATAGGCATTGTGTATCTCATTTGATGATAGGACTACTAGTTGATTTTCATCTAGCACATTCAAGTTGATGAGTTGTTCTCGTTGTGCTAGTGATAAGTCAAGATCTAAGTCATTGGTGGTAGATAGTGTTTGGAGTTCTGCCTAAACTGAAAGTTTTGGTAGTTTCCCATACACTAACTCACAAGGAGAGTAGCCTATAGGAAGTTTCCATGTGGAGTGATAGGCCTAGGGGGCATTGTTAAGTTTTGTGCTCTAATCCCTCCTATATTTGCTAATGGTCCTAGTTAGGATTTTGGTAATCTCCCTATTGGTGACTTTGGCTTGCCCATTAGCTTGGGGGTGATAAGATGTTGTAAATTTATGTACAACCCCCTAGTGTTGCATAAGTTTACGAAAAGTAGTACCCATGAAATGAGTTCCATTGTCTGAAATGAGTGCACATGGCATCCCAAACCTATTCACGATTTGCTATTGGACAAACCATGCAGCTATGTTTGAGGAATAGTCGGTGACAACTATTGCCTATACCCACTTAGTACAGTAGTCTATAGTGATGATGATGTACACCTTCCCATTGAACATGGGTGTGATGGGACCCATGAAGTCAATGCCCCAAATATCGAAGGGTTCTAATGGTTGGATCCACTGTTGGGGTCCCTCCATTTGTGCAGTCATCCCACCATCTCTCTAACATCGTTCACAGGAGCGAGTGAACCATTGTAAATCTCTAAAGACTATGGGCCAGTAATATCTCATAAGCAGAATCTTAATGGCCGTGTGTCATCCAGGATAGTGGCCTTCAAAAGGGCCCTTATGAGCATCCTAGAGGACACATAGTGTATCACATCAGGGATGCACCATCGAACCAAGCCATTTGCACACACCTTGTAAATGTGTCCATTAATTTCCATGAAGTGCTTGGCCTTGTGAAGAAACTGCTTCTTCTTTCGATGATCCCACTCTTTTGGTAATTCTTATGTTGAGAGATAGGTAAGGATGTTGTTGAACCTAGTTGATCCTATGGACGTCTCTTTAGCGATTGCTCCAAAAAAGAGGAGTTTGCCTAGAAATTGATCGGAGAGTGGCTTCTTCTCCTCTACATGATCCCATTGTAACTGAGATAAGTGATCAGCAACCAAATTCTCAGTTCCCTTCCTATCTATAAGGCCCTCAGATGGTTGCATGCATAAAGTGCTACTATCAGAGTTAGTAATCAGCCACTGGGTGCCTTCTTGGTTAGTGGCTGCTACGTACAAGAATTGTTGAACTTATGATTCTTTGACACATCGACTGCATGCTTGAATGGATGTCTGCTTAGCAGACCAAAGTTACTACACATAGTTGCACCTTGAGTCACTGTACGTGATGCATGGAATACGCTTCTTTTTTATCTTCCCAAAAGGATTTTCTTTTGAAATTTCGAGGGAAAGATCTCAGAGTTCCAATCGTGCATCCACTATGCTAAGCCAGGCTCTCCCATTATGATTGGGAAATTCCCCTTGTAATTACCAACCTAAATGACCAGGAAGTTAGCAAGATAGGACCACCTACAAATGGTGGTCACGATATCTTCTACCAATTCCAAGGGAATAGTTATGGATTGGTCTACTAGCTCAAGCCGAATATTTCTTTTCTTCAATGGGGGCACATTCCAAGTCTTGTACATGTTATGTGAAATCAAGTTGATGCCTAACCCTAAATACAAAAGAGTTTTGCATGGCTCATTTCCTACCACTTGAAGGTATATGAGGGGACTCCCTGGATTAGTCAATTTTTGAGGAATATGGCTTACTTTTATCCAGTCCATCACAGTGTGTGTTAGCATGATGGTTTATACTGTGAAGGGTGTTTGGCTTGAAGGTTGCTCAAAGGGTTGAATGGTGGAGGCGATTGGAGGTTCAGAGGCATTAGCTATAGATGAATGTGAGGGTATGTTTGGGTTATTGGGCTGGAAAAAATGATGTTTCCATGATTTTGATTCTAGTCCACTCAGCTGAGAAGCTAGTTGTAAGTTGACAGCCCTCATGGCATTATGTTGATGTGGCTATGGTGGTATCTCCCCCTGCATAGGTGGATTAGGAGGTAGTTGAGTGGGGGGCTGATGAGTAGGTATGGTAAAAGAAGGTGATGGAGGATAGTATAGATGTGGGTTCTCCACCTAGGTGATGGAGATTGTGTTTGAAAGTATTCCAAGGGGTGGTAATGAGTTTGAAATGTCACGTGACTAGAAGAGTCCTATAGGAAGACAAGTTGCTAAACATAGTACCCGTAAGGATTTGGCTGTCGATAAGGGTACTGCTTCCTTGGAGGTGGCATCCCCCACGATTTTGGATGTTTCCATTACTGGTAATACTCATAGGGTTGTGGTGGTGGTCCACTTGGATATATCCTTGTTGCTGGTGGAACTGCCTGGGATTGCCTTGTGCATAAGGTAATCTTCGAGGTGTTTACCTTTTTGCCAAATAAGGATTCAACGCATACATCCCAGACTCTTGTAGATGTGACACCACTAGGCAACACCCCTTAGGATGTTTGTACTAGCATATGTCACATCCATCATCCTCCTCTGTGTTAGAGTCTGTAACCCATTCTGCTGTAGCAACTTTGCCCTTACCTTTATGATAGGCACGTTCATCTTCTCTTCTCCTTTGTTGATCTCACTCATTACTTCGCTCTTTGGATTCCTCCATGATTTTCAGGATGCTTTGGAACCTTTCATCCAAAGAATCCCACATCTTGTCAACCTTGGCCAAACTTTTAGAGGAAAATTTTTGTATGGGCAAGGTTTTTTGGTTCACTGTTGCATCTAGTGATGATTCTTCCTCCTCTTCACAAAATCGGACTTCCTTCTTTTAGATGGAAGGGTCCCGATTATGCTCATTTGCATTCTTTTTTTTTCTTAATTCTCCTTCCTCTTTGGCCACCTTCTCAATGAGACACTATAGTTGATGGGTCCTCAATTCAGATAGCCGTCCTTGAGTGTAAACACCTAGGGTGTTTCTTGTTTCAAAGCGAAGCCCATCTATGATGTGGAGAAGCTATTCCCGCTGAGAGTAGCCATGAGTAGGGCATCAATGTAACAATGAGTAATATTTGCCCATGGCTACATCCAAGGGTTCATGACCATCCTGTTTCCACCCTTGGATTTGTCATCTTAGATTAGTCACTCTAGAGTAGGTTTGGTATTTATCATTGAAAATTTCCAACATCATACTACATCTCCTGATTGATTTAAGCTCCAAAGACCTATACTAGCTTTCTGTTTCCTTAATGAGTGTTTGGGGGAATAGTTTGAGTTTTTGCCAATCATTGTCTATATTCTACAAGATGCAAGCATTATGAAATGCTTGCAAGTGAGTATGTGGATCACAATTATATCCCCCTTCAAATTTGGGGATATTGTTCATGTCAAGGCGCTTGATCCGACTATCTTTCAAGTGCCTACTGGGTATTTGAATCGCCTCACCTATGTTAAGCATGCTTCGAGTAGCCAGCAGTGGTTCATCCGAGTCATAGTCCTATTGTTGGCCATGACATCTGTGGTGATTTTGGTTGCCTTTCCTTTCTTGATGGTGAGACTCGTGTGATTGGTCACTCTTTTCCTCACACCATCCCCATTGGTCCTTGTGATCCCATCGATCTTTTTGATCACCATCACCCTAATCCTTCCTCCTACAGTTGCGTTTGGAGTCAGAACTTGGTGAAGACAAAGTGGAATGAGAAGATGGAGAAGAGGGAGGAGAATTTCCACTGCCCTAATGTTGATCTCCTCCTCTACTATGATGATGACCCCAATCTTCATGTCCACCTTTCCCCTTGCCACGATCTTTCTTGCATGATCCCCCATCATCTTGGGGCTTCTGGTTGTTTGATTGTTTACTTTGAATGATGGACTACATGATCGGATGCATTGGAGGAGGTTCGATCGAATTGGAATCGTAAGAAATAGATTCCTCATCATCATGTGAGTCCTACAAGAACAAAGGGTTACTAAACTATTTCCCCTTTATGTGTTCATGGCATTTCGCTTATTGCTGGTCTCATGCATGTTGTGCCTCATTAGGATGATAATATTGGTAGTCATGATCCTCCATTATGTATTCCACACCACGGTCTTGAATGCTCGGTCTGGTAAGATTTTGAAGTAGCATTCTAGGAATTAATCGATTAGGAGGTAATATGATGTTACCCTTCATGTCCCACCATTGCAGGTGCTCATCCTGATGTAGGATAAAGATGAAGTTGGGGATATACTTGTCTGGATGTGCGTATACTACCTGACACTTTTGTGGCATTGGTGGGTTGGATATGTCTCACATGTGAGAAGAAGACATTTTTTTTGTTAACTAACAACTAAACTGGTGTGCCTTATTCTTTTATTGAAACTACCTAGCATGCATAGATTTCACTATCCTGAGTCCATTCCAACGAAGTGAATGATAATCTTGCTAAAACTAGATAGTGCATGTAAGACTAATAGTCCTTGGCAACGATGCCAATGATGAGTAGCGAGGTACCCCTATGCCCAACCATATGAATCATGGGCGTTCACGTGTGACTTGGTCAAATTTCGCAGACTGCAAGCACTTGCATACACTGAACCTTAGCTAGCAAAACCTGAATGGTCATTGTATTCCCAATGTCACATGTGATATTCTAAAGTGATGGTTAAGTGAGATTGAGGCAAATGATTTTTATTGATTTTCAATTTTTATCTTTTAAGGTCTAATTATTTAATTGTAGGAAATGGAAGGTTGTGTAATTTATAATTGTTCTACTCTATCGCTTAACTCTCCCTAGCATAAGCAACGTATCCCATCTTCCATGCACATCCTGAGAATACCCTAACCACTGCTGGGTTACTAGACATTAAGTATCACTGGGTTACCAAGTGTTTGATATATGTTCGAGATGGTCATGCCTATGGTTCTCATAAAATATGAAAGGAAAATAACAGTAAAGTGATAATAATAAAAGCTTCTAAAATTATTAAAGCATTGAAATATTAAACTATTAAAATGCTTAAGTGATTAAATCCAAATGCTACAAGGAAGGCTCAAAAAGCTCATCTTTATTACTGGTCATGCCAATGGGATCAAGTACATTAGTGCTTGAATAAAGAGCCATACACCTTTCTCACACCTGCTGTGGGTACTTAGAAAATATTCTAACTCTTACAGGAACAAACTGCAAGAGTTTCACTACAACTATTCCAAAAGATGCCATAAATGCGACGGGTGTCTACAATGCCCTCTATTATCTTTTCGTTCATGACAATGTGCCTCTCTTGAATGTTTGTGCCCTTATTCATGCCTATCCTAACGATCCCTTTGGTTATCTTCATCTCATCGATCATTTCGTTCATTTCAATCACCTCCATCATGGTCTTGCCTTCTGCAGTCATGATCAAAGATAGAAGAAGAAGAAGATGATGAAGGGGAAGAGAAAGAAGAATCAACAACATCATGGTGCCTACTACCACCTCGTAAGTGATTATGACCATGATCAAAATCATGCTTCTTTTTGGCATCCCTGTCTTGAGTTGCCTCTTTAGATATTTTGTTGTTATTAGATTCCTTATTACCAAAATTAGGATTGTGAACTATGGAGTGTAGATTCTAATTTTGACCTCCATCACCAAAGTCAAAGAGATGAGTTTCAGTGAATGGAAAACCTCTTGAGAAGGGTTCCCCACTAGCTTGTTGGTACAATAGGAATGGAAAATCGTTAAGTCCTTTTCCCTTCAAAAATTCATAGTGCTGCTCTAGTTGCCAATCCTGCAGATGTTGTGCTTCAGTGGGATGGTAATCCCTGGCGTTAACATCTTCAACAATATAATCCCATGGCGGTCTTGAAGACTACATCGTGTAAGCATTTGATGGAGAATTTTAGGAGTAGCATGATTAGGTGGCAACACAATGTTGCCCTCCATGTCACACCATCACAACTATTCATCCTAGTGCAGGATGAAGGTGAAGTTTGACACATACTTATTAGGATGAGTATATATAATTCGATATCATTGAGGCTTTCACGGATTAACTCTATCAATCTTGAGCAGAGAAGTGCTCTTATGAGAAGAAGACATCTTCAGTTAGTGAATAAAAATCACAGTGTGCTCTAAGACTTTGTTTTAGTAATTGTGAAATAAGATATGACTTGAAGGTTTTTTCCAATGATTTAAATACTTTTACTAAGTCCTAGATAGTGCACAGAACAATAAAAGGGTCCCTACCAATGGCACCAATGATGAGCGGTGAGGTACCCCTATGCCTAACCATATGAATCACTAAGGAATTATGCATGATTTGGTCAAATTCCATGGACCTATAGTTATCTCATACACTAGTTTCTCTAGGAAGTGAAATGGTGTTGAGAACATTTGTTGTCTTCCCAATTACACTTGTGAGGCTCAAGGGTATGGTTTAAGTAGAATTGAGGCATATGAATTTTTGTCATTTTATATTTTATGGATGTAATTGCCTACAACAAGAATAAAGAGTCAAGTAGATTAAAAGCTAAATTTTCCATTACCTAGCTAGCCTAATACAAGTAATTGTCCCACTTTCTTGGAGATATCTTGAACACATATAGTACTACTAGGCTACCAAATGTTAAGTGTTGCTGGGTTACCAAGCAGTATATGAATGCTCGAAGTGGTCATGCTTGTGTTCATTAACAATTGGAAATAAATTGCTTAATTAAAATACATTAAAGTAAAAAGCAAGAAAGTAAAATGCATTAAAGAAAATATTAATCTATTCTCAGTGTTGTAAGGATTGTCAAAAGAGTTCATTTTATTCCCATCACACTGTTGTGCTTAGGTACATCAGTGCTTAGGTACACACTTTAGACTCCTTCTACGGGCACTTAGAAAATATTCTAACTATGAGAAAAAGAAACATCAAGAGCTTCGCTACCTTGCTTGAAAACTAAAAACTAAACTATGCCAAAATTGGAACCTAAGCACTATATTTATAGGCTAGGATATATGCCCTAACGTCAAACACCTGATGTCAAATCCAGGCCATGAGATCGCATACGCGATGTCGTGATAGACAAAAAATAGTGATTCATTACTTGGGTAATTAGAGTTGTTCAAGTAACATAAAATAAAACTCTAACATAGTATTGGAGCAATTAGTATTGTTCATGAGATCCAACAGATATGAGTCGATAAGGAATAAAATGACATTTATAGATATTAAAAATGAAATGATTTGTTAATTAACTATAACATAATATAAACAAAAGATAGTAACATGCAACAATTAGCAAAATTAAGTGTTATATAATAAGGTAAAGGAGTATGGAATAAGATGCAAGGTGGCACATTAAAGATCTTAAGAAGTCAAAAGAGTGAAGAATGCAAAGGGGCTGAGGTTCAAAAATACGAAGTTTGTTCATGTTCAAATGACACTTTTAAAATTTCTTTGGAGAAAATGTTGGATGTTCCTATGTGAGTGAACTAGAAAAACATCAATAAGAATCATCCACTTCTCAAACATTGTATTGAGTATATTATCTAAAATACCTTAAGAAAAATTCATGTTGTAAATGGAAGCCAATGGCCAAGACTTTTGTTGTAATTTGGTGGAGATCTAAAGGCAGAAACAAGTACCTTGTTTTCCCATCAAAAATCCTATCTTGTTGCCTTGTATTGATATAATGTTAGGAAAATTTTCAATGTAAAAAATGAGTTTTGTAGTTCACATGCTACAAATTCCATGTATTCTAGCTTTTGAAGGTTAAAAATATTCTATATGCTACAAATACCATTTATGATAGCTTGTGGAGGTTAAAAATGCTCCACAAGCTGCAAATTCCATTTATGCTAGCTTGTGGAAGCTAAAAATGCTTCACAAGCTATAAAAAATTGATCTTTTTATCTTACACGCTATAAATTTTAGCTTTACACATTGTGGTAGCCTGTGGTGGCAGTGTGTGGAGTTTCGGCATTAAATTCATATGTTATACATCTTAGTCCCACATGCTATGGCAGTGTGTGGGGTGGCATGTGGCACTTGAGTTTTAAACCCACACATTGAACTTTGGCCCAAGAATAACTTGTAATGATGAAAAAACTGTATCAAATCAGCACAATAAATTCATAGCCTATAAATACAAGATTTGATGCATCTTTCAGGATCTTTTGAAGAATCTCATGGTAGATCACTTAGTAGGAAATAACAAAGCTTCACAGCAAATTTTTTGCAACCTTTTTACAACTTTGGTAGCACTAATTTTTGAGCACAGAAGCCATAGTAGAGAGTTATTATGTTGTAGATCAAATTGGAAAAATAGTGTAGACTCTATGCAAAACACACCCAACAATTTGCACTAGATCACAGTAAGTGTATTAATTTCTCACACTTTAAAGGTATTGATTTGTGCTCTTTCTCAAACCTTTATTTTTTGCATTTATTGACTACTATATTTAATATAAAATTTGTAGTCATTTATATTTAGCTATATTGTTCTTTTATTTTACATGTTTTCTAATCTTGTGCTACATTCTCGTTTTGCACATTTTATTACACAATTTATCCTTGATATTTGTTAAATGGTAACAGATTTTTCAAGTCCCTAAGAAATCGATAAGACCATTTAGGGCACGCCAAATCCTTTTTGAGGATCGTGGATTTGCAAGTTAAACTTTTTCACATGGAATTTTTTGGTTTTTTATGACTCAAAGTTTTCATCGTTACAGTTTATGGCATTAGAAGTAGGGCCTTCGCCTAACTTCTTTGCTAAAAACCTATTTCAAAAAAATTCCTTACTTCTTTCTTCCTTAGCTTGTAAGCTTATTAGGCTAAACAAAAATTTGTTTTGGATTTTCTAGAACCCTAATGTGTACCCTAGTGACTAGTTTTATTTACAAAATATTTTGTTGTTAATTTTGTAGTTGTTATGTGTAATGTTGTCATCATTCCATGTATTTTGCAATTAAAAAAAGTATGATTAATTTTTTTTTAGTGTAGTACACAATGCTATCATAGCCCCTTGCATTAACCTTGTAGTTGCAGTGCACATTATTATCTCTTATTTCACCATTTCAACTTTGCAATTTTTTTGGTTTTTTCCTTTCATATGCTATAGCCTGTTTGCATTTGTTCACATACATTAGAAAAACTTGAAATAAAATTTTAAAAGTTACTTTTATAGTTACAGTGTGTTTGAAGCCTATCCATTCCATATGCTATATCTCTATAAGCAATAGGCTACAACCTTTCCATATGTTATAGCTCCACAAGCTATAGGTTACAACCTCTCCATATGCTATAGCCTCACAACTATAGCTTCATAAGCTACACTCATTCCATATGCTATAGCTCCACAAGCTATAACTTATAATCTCTCTATACACTATGCCTCACATGATACAACCTTCTAAATTCCACATGCTTGAGTCTTACATGCTATAAGTTTGTAGCTTGTGTGAAACATCAAAGATCATAGAAGCCTATATCATGTTGATCAATTAATTAGTCTATTATGTTTTATACCTTTTGCCTCTACCATCCTATTGTACCACATCATCGCTATGCTTGCCAACTAGCAATCTACTTGCATATACAACCCTAAAGACCTAGCTTTGATGGAGCACAAATAGTCCTTCAAGCATTTAGGACATGAGCGCATGCATGCTACACTTACCCAAGACTATTATAACTTCATATGAGTGAAGATCCAAGCTAGCCTTTACATCCTATGCAAGGAGTTAGATTGCAATTTTGAATTTGAGATTATACACAAGAGTGGGAAGGAATATATTCCTTCCTTGTATGATAGAATAGAGCTCTCCAAAGCTTATATTCACAGGTTAGCCTAGTTATTAGATGATGATGAGGAAATTACTATAAGTGAGGAGTCTAGCCTAGAGTGTGATGGGGACGATCAAGAGAAATTTAGAGGTTATTATGAAGAGGAGACCCAAGGGGAGGAAAATTTGCATACATCAATTCCTGACTTTATGATTAATTTGTTATACAACACATAAGTAACACCCACTACCTCCTTGGAGGAAACTTCACAACCAGTTTTACAAGTTTTCTTCATGTTCACATCTCTTCCATTTGCCATCCAACCTCATTTCACATGGCTCACATAGTGTACCTTCCATGTCTCCTTCATTTGTCACCTCGGTAGGCACTTCCTTGGGACCTCAAGTTCCACAAAATTTTTGCATATTCTTTATTCACTTTATCCCATAAATCCCTATGCAAACATCATTCTCCCTCTTTAATCCCCCTGAAATAATGGCAACAAGGCCTTTTCACATGGTGCCAAAACCTATCACTTGACCTCATGCCATTCCATCATCCATGTAATCAGGTATGCAACTTGCATAATTGGCAGGAGCACCTTAGAGCTTAGATCAACCTTTCCAACTAATCCAAAGCCTCACTGAGAAGATAAAAAAGCTTTAGGCTAATATCATGCAAATGGTCAAACTCATGAACTTTTACTAAGATGACCTAATTAGTCCTACTATCTTGAAAATAATCCTTCTAGAATACTTCTCCTTCATTTCACCATATATAATGGTGAAAGTGACCTTAATTCTCATTTGATTATCTTCCATTTGAAATGTCTATTACTGCAGGCTTGGCCCCATACTATGTTGAGTGTCTTTCCTATGTTCTTCATCAAAAAAGCTCTTTACTAGTACCAAGCACTACCTAGAGGATCTATCTCTTCCTTAGATGACTTGATAAATCAATTTGTTAAGTGCTTGAAGTACAACTTGAAACTTGAAACAATGCCTGATTAATTTATGAAAGTGAGACAAGGGCCCCTTGAGCCTATTCAAAAATTCATACAAAGATGGAACACCATGCTTAACAAGATACTTGAGCCCATCTTTGAGATATACCTCTTGGCCACCTTCAAAGAGATGCTCAACAATTTTATCAA
>MNCI01037593.1:83974-100299 GCA_015680685.1 Gnetum montanum
AAGGTAGTAAATGCTTCAACCTCTTTCCAACCAAATAACAAAAATTCACCTCCAAAACTATGTAAGGAACTAGCTCATAAGCTTAAAGGTAAGGACACCAACCAACCAAAGATATGGAAAGAAGTAGGTCCATTAAAGCCTACCCCAATCTTTTTCACATTGATGGACTTAAACACTAAAATTGCATCTACCAAGTAACCTAAAGAGGATAGCCAAAAACAAAAGAAGGGAAAGAAGTTGAAAAAATAACTATTGAAACATGAGGTTAAGATTCTGGGTGAAATGAAGGAGGTCAAGGCCAAAAAAATTAATAAGGTGATCAATAATGATAAAGACTTCCTCTCTGCCATTGAGTAGGTTAAACTCTCACTAAAATAGAAAAACACTTCATTAAGCTTGTATGATTTGCTTATGACCTTCCTTGCTCACCATGAAGCACTAGCTAGGATGCTAGCTTCTATTCCTATGAATAAGGATATGCTAGCCAATGAGAAGTCCATCCATGTGATGGGGGTACAACCCTCACCCCAGGAAGAAATGAAGTCAACCATCATAACATTTTGTGATAGCAAGATGGAAATCAACCCTCAAAACAGTGAGGTATCCAAGGCTCCTCTCTCTTTAAAGATTAGAGCTGATTAGTACAAGGTGCATCGAGTACATGTAGATGACAAGGTGGCCACAAACGTTATTCCCTTTTCTATCATGGAGTTCTTAGTCTTGGTCAAAAATATGTAGAACACATCTACCACCACTCTCAAATTGTTTAATAGGTTATGCATAGCTGTGAGAGAATCGATCATGTTAGACTTCACGGTTGGGGAACAATTCCCCACAACTATTGATTTTCTTGTGATGGAAGAGACATCGAGTTTCAAGCTAATCCTAGGAAGGCCTTGGTTGGCCAAGTGACATGTAGTCTCTTCCTTGATTTATCAGGAAATCCATTTATGAGGGAAGTGAGATCATAATCCACGAAGACAATGCAATTTCATTATCCATTAACAGTGTTGACATAGAGTAAGGGTTTGAAGTGGAGTTTCAAGAAGAAACTCCTAAAGTTCAAAAAGAAGTTAATAATTGCAACAAGATCAACAAAGCCGAAACTAACAATGCTAGGGCCACAAAAAAATGTTGGAATAACTCTCATTAACATTGTAAATGAAGAAAACAAGGAGTACTGGATTATGTAACAAAATTGTATAAATTTCCTAATCTTTTGAAGATTAGAAAGGAGTTGTGCAATCAAACATGTTTCTCATTTCTTTCTTTGTATAGTTTAACTAGTAGCCTTTTTTTCATTTTTCATTTACATCCTTAATCTTTTGCCTTTAAATTTTTACTTTATTACATTATGTTTACAATGTATCTATATAGCCTTCATGTTTTCACTTCAATCTACTATTTATGTTCATGAAAAACCACAAAATAACATAAAATATAGAAAACCTAAAATTACATAAAAATTTTTAAAACTTTAAAACTAAAAAAATGTTTTAAAGTTAAAACCATCATGGTAGCTGTGTAACCAAAGAAATAAATGTCCATAGCTATAGTTGCATTGTGCAACATACAACAAAAAAAGTAATACATACTCTCCTAGGTTATGATAGCCAAATAAAAGCAACTATAACACTATAACAAAAAAAAAACAACATATAAGTGGTCCAACAATCACCAAAACTAAGTCGTAGGAGGAAGAGGAGGAGGATCATCCTCAACATCATCACCAACACCATCATTGTTATCGCCTAGGGCATGTAGACAACAAAACGTATAAATATTTAGTAACCATGATGATCAAGGAGTATAACTTTAAAATAATAAAACATAAAACAAAAATATTACATAGAAAACTTGAAACATATTTGGGCAAACCTTAGGGGATTCTAGAGCAATGTCTTTGGGAGCAATGTTTTGGAGGCCAGTCTCTAGCCTATGTAGAATTTGCTCTTCACTCATATTAGCCGAATTGATTTCTTCTAAATCTACTACCATCAAGATCTTTCTTCTCACTATATCCATCCACTTAGGTGGAGCATGGAAAAGGTTAATTGTGATAGTTTCATTAGATGCAATACTAATATGAGGAGTAGGAGAATCAACGACCATCACTAATTCTACAAACATCTTAAAAATATCATTCATGACTATTCCTTACATAGATATCTCATGATTTCACTAGTTTATGGCCTTCTCATGCCATAATTTCAAGTAGCTCTTCTTTTCTACCTTTTATTGCCACTTGTGAGCCTTTTGTATCTTTTCCTACTCAAGCACCCAAGTGCAATAATCCCTCCAATCCCTAGATTTACAAATTAACAATTCCATTTACATGTCCTTCTTAACATTGCTCCTAGCTAAAGAAACCTTGCTCTTGATGGCACTCTAGTAGTGTGACCACTTGATCTCCTTAGTCTGCAAAGAGGCTTTATTAGCCATATGTGCCTCTATAATCTTTTTGTAATCATTAAGGCTCCAGTTCTCATTTGATAACTCTTTAACATGCTTTTCTAAGGCCACAATGTAGCAACCAAAAATGTTAGCAACTGGAACACTGAGGGGTTCACGAGTGCATAGCTTGACCTTGTGTCCCCATGACGACCTACTAGAGGTGGAGATGGGGTATCCTAAATGGTCTTGTTGATTCAATAGGGACTTACAAAATGCAAATGCAAAATGATGCTAAGTGTTGAGCGATGTTCACAGTGTTAACGGTTTCAACAAGGGTGAGCGTATTCAAAGGTTTTCATCGAAAAACAAAGATGTCAACATGCGGGTATGTGTGAAAATAGTAGAAAATGCAAGTAAAATGCTAAAAATGCAAGTAAAAATGTTGAAAATGCCAAGGAAGAGAGCGAGATAGAACAGAACACCAACCTAAATGGGGTTGAGTGTAGTTAACTTCAAAAGGGATGAGAAGGTGCACGGTGTATAACAAGCATAATGGACAACATAGTCATAGTCTTGGGGGTCTCTGGCTATGAAGAATAATGTTTTGCTATGGTGTTTGTGCTTATTGAGTTGGCTGCTACAGTGTGCAATGGGCTATGGTGTTTTGCAGTGTGCTATAGTGATGTGCGACCTTACCAAATGCCACCCTAAAATTTACGAATGCCTTGACTTGCTAAAATGACAAATGCACTTCAAATTTTCCAACCTACTTCAAATTTTTCCAACCCCTAGAACATTGAGGGCTAGGGTATTTATAAGGCTAGGTTTATTGTGAAATGTGGAGAGACTACCACATGGAAGTGGGACAGTTGGGACTACATTGTCATCCAACTACGGTCTCCATTGAAGCTAGCATTGTTATGCTCTGCTCTAGTTTGCTAGATTCTACAAGGCTGAGAGATTGTGACTATGTTGCCAACTACATGTATATGCATCGAAAAGACCACAATGTACTTGAAAAGTTGCAACTTTGGAGACTGTGCTCTGGGACTATACTCTACATTGTCTTGCATGGGGTTGAGCATAGTTACAATTTGGGGATAAAAATGGGTACAAAAAAGATGCATTTTTGCCAACTATGCTTGTCAAAGGTGAGTTAGAGTTGAGTTGGATGCTGGTGCCACATTGTGAAGGCCTTTGGAGGCCTTTTTGGTTGACTACACTTGACTACACTCTAGATTAGGGGAGAGCGTAGTCCAACACTTAGAAAAATTTTACAAAATATAACTTTGTGTTGACTACGCTCTCCACGGGAGGTTAACTATGCTCCCAACTAGGGTTGAGCATAGTGTCAACACTTAGGAAAAATCTACAAGAAAGGTGCCTTCATGGTAACTACGCTTGACTACGCTATGGGGTAGTGGAGAGTGTTGTCTTAGCACTTCAGCAGAAAAATCTACAAAAATGGTGCCTTCATGCTAACTACACTTGACTACGCTCTAAGGTAGTGGAGAGTGTAGTTTTAGAATTTAGAAAAATTTGCAGCAATTGGCTTGACACTTAGAAAAATTTGCAAACTAGCCTTTGTGTTGACTACGCTCTCTACTAAGCTGACTACGCTTTGAGGTAGTGGAGAGCATAGTTCCAACACTTAGAAAAAATTTGTAGCTTCTTGTTTTGCATTGACACTTAGATGAAATTGCAAAAAATTAGTTTTTAGAGTTGACTACACTCTCCACTAGGCTGACTATGCTATGGGATAGTAGAGAGCATAGTCCCAGCACTTCGAAAAATTTGCCTCATGTTGACACTTAGACAAATTTGCAGTCAAGACACTGTAGGCCAACTTTGGTGATGTTTCATTGACCCTTCTTTTTTGATGTATGGAGGAGTGTCCTGAGATATGTTGACAAAGAATTTTAAAACACCATAGTAGGCTTGGCACCAACATCACTCTTCAGTTCCTAATTAGATGTTGTTGCACTATGCTTAAGAGTGTTTTGGATGGTGATATGCGAGGAGTAAAAGGTGAAGTGTAAGAAGGATGTCATGATGTAGGATGCAGAGGTCAACATAGTTGATAGTGACCATGGCACTAGGGTCGCTTGCCTATGAAAACGTTGACCTCTCATTAGAGTGCTCATTAGAGAGTCAATGTGGATTCAAGATTGGACCAATTGTGAAATTGCAGCACTGTTGATTTAATTAGGGACATTGTTTTCCCCTTTTGCTTTTGTTTTTTTTTTTATTTTTTCTTTTTATTTTTGCTTTTTGTTGCAAGGTGAACCTACTTTGGGTTCTACACATCGCTAAATGCTAATTATAGGGTGCTTTTCATCAATTGGACTATGTGCCATTAGATGGACATTGCTTTAATGCTTACAAAAACATGCTGCATTTGTAGGACATGTGTTTCCTCCATGGGATGAATTGTGTTACATCTACCTAGGCCTTAACTAGCCAATAGAAGTTCCTCATGAGACAATGTATGTTATGTTTGCCTTAGGTTGTATGGTTTGACTTGTGGAGGGTGCCATGTAGTCATAGCACATAGAAGTCAGAGTGGTTTGCAATCTTGACTATGTAAGGGACTACAAGAGTATCAGGGCATAGAGATGGATGTAGGTAGACTATAACAAGGTAATAGGGATGTGCACTCTTAAGCGATGTAGCTAGTCCAATCATGCACATTAAAGTAATGTGCTGACTTGTCGCTATAATGAGATGGACCTTTGTATGAAGACCTGGGGCTTCATCCTGCAAACACAACTTTGAGAAGATAAGGAAAACACACAAAACATGAAATGAAAATAAAATGCTAGGGGCGATGATGCTATGAGTGCTCTAAAGGTTGTGCCAGTTGTAAGTGTTCAGAAAGCCAGTGAAATGCCTAGGGGTGATGATGCTGCAAATGCTCTAAAAGTCGAAGTAACGACAAGAGCTCAAAAAATTAGCAAAATGGTGGGATGTCATAATGCTATAAGTGATCCAAAGATCGAAGCAACGATAAGAGCTTTAAAAATTAGCAAAATGATGAGAGGCCATGATGTTGCAAGTGCTTCCGAGGCTGCATCGGTTGCAGGTGCTTCATTTTGAGATTGCAAGATCCCCACCTGCATGGTGTAGAAAAGTGAGCGAGGGGGAGGGAGGAGTTAAAATTATTATTGCTTGTTTTCTTGTAGAGCCATGTGTTGCTGACTAAAAACTTAGTTTAGTATCTTGATAGATTGTGGTGTGCTAGTTTATAATCCTAGTAGACTATTATGTGCTAGTTTAATGTCATAGAAGATGAGCTATTGTGCTAGTTTAATGTCGTGACCCAAGGATGAGCTGTGCTAGTCTAACGTCATAGCATACAAGTTGTGTGTAATGTGCTAGTTTCACATTGTAGTGAACATGCTATGCCAGTTTAATATCATAGTAGATGAGCTTTGTGCCAATTTAACATTGTAGTGGATGAGTGCTCTATGCTAGTTTAACGTTGTGGTGGATGCATGATTTATGCTAGTTTAATGTCATAGCGAATGAGCTATTGTGTAGGTGCCAGTTTAACATTGTGGTGGATGCAATATGTGCTAGTTTAACCTCATAGAAAATGAATGGTTACATTAGTTTAATGTCATAGTAGACAAGTAGGTTTGGGTGCTATTTTAACATCATAGTGGATGCATGCTATGCTAGTTTAATGTCATAGTGAACACATGTTATTGTAGTTTAATTTCATAGCAAACAGATGCTTTATTAGTTGAGTGTTGTAGCAGATGAATGCTTACCTCGTTTCATTGATGTGCAGTGTTGCATGCTAGGCATAGTATGACTTCAGGTATGAATGGTTTACTGGATTGGCAAACTCATTTCTGTCTTGGTAAGAAAGCTTGAATGCTCCATTATCATAGGCCATAATGACCAAGAAAGGTCCTTCCTAGTTGGTAGAGAATTTATTTGTAGGTTCACAAATGGCCTTGAGGACTAGGCCCCTTTCTTGATCAGGTGCTGGTGTTGGTTGCGATGGTTCTTTTGCTATTGCTTTTCTTGGTACCATTCAATGTGATCAAGCATTTGCATACACACCTCCTCTATTGAGTTAAGGTCTATGGTTCTCAACTCATTGTTCTACGCTTCATCAATGAACTTCGAGAGGATCACCCAGAGTGATGGAACCTACAATTGAAACAACAAGATTGCTTCAGATGTGTAAACAAGGCCATAAGGTGTCTTACCTATTTTTGTTCGATGTGTTGTATGGTAGGCCTAGAGTGCATAGACTAGTTGCTCATGCCATCATAATTTTCTATTGCTTAGCATCTTCTTTAGAAGCTTGGTGATGACTTTGTTAGTGGCCTTCACTTGGCCATTTGCCTCAGGGTAGTACGATGATGAAAAGGAATTTTTGATGCCAAAGCACTCACAAAAGGCTTTAGTTTCAGCACTACTAAAGTGTGGCTTGTTTTCTATTACTATGGTCATGGGTAAGCCGAAACGAGTCACTATGTTATCAAGTATGAATTTGCAAACTTGCTGCGATGTTATCTTCCTAAGGGAAATAGCCTAAACCCACTTAGTAAAATACTTGGTTGTGGTTATTATGAAGCTATGCCTTGTGGAGAACTGAGGTGTTATGGGTTTGATGATGTCCAAGCCCCAATGTTGGAATGACCATGTGATCTATGTTGTGTGTAGTTCAAACAGTGGCATGTGCATTAGTTTTCCATGCTTTTGATACATGTTGCATGTTTTGACCTTTGAGATGTAATCACGCTCCATGTAAGGCCAATGATAGCCTAACCATATGATTTTCATTGCCATTTTCCTAGGTGCTATGTGACATCCACACAATTCCTCATGGACTTGTTCGATGATTGTTTGCACTTCACTGTTGCTTACGTAGGTTAGTAGTATGCCATTGTAGGATTTGCGACATAACATGTTATCACCCATAATGACATACTGCCATGAATGTTTACGTACTGTGTCCTTTTGGGTGGTAGTTAAATGCTGCAAAAGATCACCCTATAGAAGGTACATTTTGATGTCATTATACCACTCTCCTGCATGGGTTGTGCTAACTATGGCTATGGATGCAATGTTAGTGATTTACGTGATAGACACAGTGCAATCTACCACTGAGGTGGCCAATGCATGGAACATGTCAGGTGTGATGCTAAGGGCTAATGTTGCTAATGTGTCAGCTATGACATTTTTGTTTTGGGGAATGTGTTGGACATTGGTTATTGTAAAGTTTTAAAGTAAGTGCTTTGGCAGGTCATAGTAAGGTTGTAAATGTTGGGCCTTGCAGGCATAAACCTCTATCACCTAGTTGATCACTAATTGTGAGTCACCTCATCACTATGTGTTGAATCCCTAAGTTGCGTGCTACAAGGATACCTTGGAGGAGACTTTTGTACTTTGCCACGTTGTTAGTGCAAGGGAATGCAAAATGATATGTGAAGGGTCGGATCTCCTCAGATGGAAATGTGATAATGGTAGTGATGCTATCCTCTTAAGAGGTTTAAGCTCCATCGAAGTGCAGGAGTGCCTCATAGGGTTTGGGCACTTAACTAACATTACTAACATGCTCATCTTAGAATTCTAGGTTTATGGTTGCTTGATCATTTATGGGTGAAGCCATGAGTTATGTGGCTATAGCTTGACCTTTTGTTGAGGCTTGTGCAACATAGTGTATGTCAAACTCCACTATTATTACTTTCCATGGTGCAATGCGACTGCTTTCGTAGATGTTCATTGTGATTGCTTGGAGTATGTTGTTTTTGCAAATGATATTAACTTGACTACGGAAAAGGTAATGCCTTCACTTCTTGAGTGAGAAGGCTAAGGTGAGGAATTGCTTTTCCACATCATTGTATTTTACTTCAAGGGATACTAAGGCATGGCTCAAGTAGTAGATTGGGACCTTTATACCATCATCTTGCTTTTGGAAAATCAGAAAAACAATGGACATGTCAAAAGTAGCAAGGTAGATGTAAAAAGACTTATCTCTTTGCAAAGGGAAAATTGTAGGAATTTGTGCCAGCTCTTTCTAAAGGTTGTCAAATACTTGTTAGCATTGAGTTGTCCACTTGAAGTGGGCTCCTTTCTTGAGTAGATGTTACATTGGCTATAACTTGTTGGCTAATTGGGCAATAAACCTATGTATAAATTGTAGTCTACCTTGTAACCTTATAGCTCCTTAAGGCTGGTTGGCCGTGCAAAGTTGGTTATGGCCTTAACATTGTCGAGGTCTATGCATATTCTTACTTTGGATACTACAAAATTGAGCATCCAACCCATTTTGACACCAAAAACACACTTCTTGGGGTTTAACCTAAGATCATATTTTAGGCAACATTTAAGCACTATGTCTAGATCATTTGCATGGTTATGAGCCATTTTGGACTTAACTATGATGTCATTAATGTAGTATTTGAGAAAGCTTAGCATGTAATCGTGAAAGATATATGTCATTACACATTGATACATTGCTCCTACGTTCTTGAGTCCAAAAGGCATCATGGTATAGCAAAATGTACCCTAGGAGGTCATAAAGGTTGTGCTGAGTTGGTGCTTAGGGTTGATCCTAGTTTGGTTGTAGCCCAAGAACCCATTCATGAAGGATAACAAGGCATGTCTAGTTATGGTATCAATCAATTGATCAATACTGGGCAATGGGAAGTTATCCTTGATGGTCGCCTTGTTTAGTTCTTGGAAGTCTATGAAAATGTGTATACTTCCATTTTTCTTAGGCACAACTATGATGTTGGAGACCTAGTCTACATAGTCAATAGCCTAGATGAAACCAACTTTTTAAAGCTTGGTGATTTCGTCAAGGATGACCAACACCACCTTAGGTCTAACCTTACATGTTTTTTGTTTAACTAGCTTAATGCAGGGATTGAGAATGATATTGTGCTAAACTAGCCAAGGATCTAGGCTTAGCATGTTCTCATATGATCATGAAAAGCCCTTAATGTTATTGTTGAGCACCTTAGTGATGTCCTGGGAATATTGAGGCTTTGGCAAAGAGCTTAGTTTTAGCCTTTTGGCTCACCGTTAGGTGTAGCCATAGGGATCTCAATGAGGGAATCCTTTGTGATGTCCCCTACCTCTAGATTGAGAGCCTTAACTAGATGGTTAGGCTAGTCTAGTGGTGCCTCTATGGATGTTATGTATTTGACATAGGTTGTAGGCTCAAGGTCTAAGCAATGTGGGTCGATGCATCGCTCGATATTACCATGAAGCCTTGTGAGGACTAGATGTGAGAAGATCTGCTCTTGCATAGCTATGTTGTATTCCTACAAAAATGAACTAGAAAAATGTCAAGAAACACCTATCTTAACCAAGTTAATATGCATAAAAGAAAATAATGTGATGAAATTTTCCTAAGTACACATATAGGCTATTGAGGAAGGTAAGCATGTGTGTGCTGGTTTTAGGCCTTGGCAGGCCAAGTGTGCTAGATTTAGGTCTTAGCAGATTGTGTCTTCTAGTTTTAGATCTTAGCAGCTTGTATACATGTTAGACATTCCATTTTGATGAAGGTTGGTTATTCTTAGGAAGTGAAATTGGCTTAGGCATTCATTTGGCAATGAAAGATTGAAAATTCTAGCTAAGTGTGGAGTGTAGTCTCAGGTTGGTGGATCATTAAATGACCCCAAGAGGGTATATAGGCACATTGTTACTATGGGAAAGTTGTCATTTTCTTATTTTCAAATGCAACATCTAGAGTGCAGTCTTGCTATTGTTGTTTTACGCTGCCAGTGTAGAGACTAGTTGGAATAATGACATGCCAAATTGGACTTTTGCAGCTAAGACTGGAGAATGTGAATGAGGAGGATCTGGCACTGAGCTACTTGCCACAAGCACAAGTGGAAGAGAGAAGGCTATCGACATTAGCCAGGTACCCCAACTACACTATCCCCTTTGCTCATTTTTTGGCCATTTTTCCAATGAGGGTTTGGGCCTTGAGGCATAGTCTCTTTGCATGCTTTATCATGGCAAGGGCCATCATTGTTGCATGTCATTTTGGCTATGGTGGTTGCAGAGAGAGCATGCATGGTTGTGACAGTGTTTGTTTTTTGGTAGGAAAAGCTTATTGCACACGACACAGTTGTGGGGACAACAGTTGCTATTGTGTGGGACGGAGTGACCATTGGGGCTACATAAGGATTTTTAAGGTTTAGGGATTATAGGGTTTGATGGTGCTGGTTTTGCATGGGCCATGTTTATTTCATCATGTGGGTCATGGGTTTTTGATTTTGAGGCATGCAGGGGTTTGTTCTACGTTGTTTCTTTTGTTTCTTGGGCATGAAGCAAGGGCAAGGCAAAAATTTTGTCTTTGGAATTTTTTTTTGTTTTTTGTATACCAATGGGAAAGGCCATAGGCTGTATTTCATGGTGCGACAGTGATGGGAATGGTTTTTGTTGCATGATGCAACATGGCACAATGGGTTGCATGTGGGGTGTTGCTTTCTTTTGAGAATTTTTGGAAGTAGAGTAGGGGCCAGGCACGTTGTGAGGTTGTGGGGTTCTTGCACCCTACAACATAGTCATCGGGGGTGATGAGGATGCTTAGTGTTAGGGCACATTTTATGTGTTTTATTTTTTTTTTCAAAATTTTTGTTTATGTGACGATGATTGTGGAGGAAGAAGGGGCAAGGCGTGGTAGGGTGCAGTAGGGTGTGAATGTAGCATGTGGTGGCACAAGGTGTAGTGGGTGTGGTGCCCAATGTGATAGCACAATGCAGTGCATAGGGTTCACTGGGGGCAACAGCTAAGACTACACTCTCCACACATTATAGGCACAATTGATGCCATGTGTTTAACGAAATGTGTCTACCCAAAAAGTTTATTTTTAGGACTATGCTTTGTGGAGAGCATAGTCATGGTGCCCACAGAGTTAGAAAATTTTTTTGCCTATTTTTTGAACTATGATCTCCATGGAGGTTGCCAGAGTTAGAATAGTTTCTAAAAATTTTCAACTACGTTCTCCATTAAGGCAATCTGAAGTTAGAAACTAATTGCTAAAATTTTACAAACTATGCATAATGTTAAACCTACAAAAGGTAATGATGCCAAACCTATGAAAATATACTATACCTAAGTGAGTACTAGGTGCATCAAATGAGTTGGTTGACATCCTATACCCACAAGGCCCTAGTGGGCATTTCCAAAATTAGGAATTTTTGCTAATTTGTGTTGCATTATGTTAATTTTGCTAACTTAGCCTAATAATTTCACACTAAAATTTACATCTATGTCTGTAACACTTTTCTTGTTGCTTGGTGATTGTAGGGTGCTGCTAAAGCCTATTTTGATCATCATGGAGCTCATGGGCATCTTGTGCTACATGAGCGAGGCTATTCTCAACACACCTATGCAACATATGTGGGTGGGTGTTTAGGTGATGTGGTTTTGGCCAAGGGCTTGTGAGTTCCTAGAGTATTTGTTGCAGTAGTTTAGCATGATCATGTGATCACATTTAGCAGTGAAGGCTGCTAGCGCCATTATTGAGACATTGCTACCTAGAGTTAACCAAGACATCTTGAGGTTCATGTCAGATGAGCTTATTGCTAGCAGTGATGGAACAGGTGGTTCAGGTAGAGGTCCTAGGAGTGCTTAGCACTTATCCAAGATATGGCACATGATGGGGTTTGGTTGCTACAATAAAAGCAACATCCTTTTCATTACGCTGTGAGTGCACACCTTGTTCCAAAACCCACCTTGAATTATCTACTGCATTAGAGGGTAAGTGAATTTATGGCTTTCATAGTTTATTTTTTATTACTAGCTCATGTCACATTGCTAATGGCTCATGACTAACACTAGGTTTAGAGTTTGATGAGAAGGGCCTACATGATGAGGCAGATGCTATAGCCTTGACCCACATTGCCCTAGAGGTGTTCTCTTCTAGCTCGAATGTTCGGGCAATCGTGCTTGAGTAGTAGGGGTTTGATTTAGAGGTCTACCCTACCTAATACTTGAAGGTATAAAAGTAGTATAGGACCCATGGCTGGTTTGATGAGGAATGGGATACCAGTGAGCTTAACACTGAGGAGATGCTTGTAGTGCCATCCCTATCTCACACCCCATTTGTGCTACATATGCATCTATGTTTTGGCTTATGTGGTTGCTTGTGTATGTTTGTTAGTTTGCCTTTGCATGATGCTAACTTTTTTTTGCCTTTTTTGTAGCAAAATTTTCCTTAGGTGAGGTGACGATGATCACCATGAGCTACATAAAGGACACCCTCATCATGAAATATGACGATGTGGAGGGTGTGCAACATTAGTTGTGCCATAAAGCCTCAAATACATTGACTGCTAGGCTCACACATGTAAGGTTGATGGACCTATTTTTGGCCCTTAGCTTGAGTATCCTAGTGGTTAAAATGGTTACCATCATCAACTCCTTTAGCAGCAATGTTAAGCAATTTGTCACCTAAGTGTGCGGTGTGATGGTAGTGCTTGACCTCAATGAGGCCTTCTTTGCTGACCTCTTTAGCCTCCCCACTAGTGGCTTGATGATTGTTGATAAGTCCAACAAGTAGGTGGACTATAGAGGAGAGAGTGAGGAGTGGTTAAGGACCACTTGATCTCAAAAAGGCATACCAATTAAGGATGTGCTTGTGCCTGAGGTGTGAGAGTTCTACCCTATTTTCTGTGCTCATGAGTTTTTGAAGTTTCTCTCTTAAGAAAAGATCCTTGGGGTGGAGCAAGCACAAGTGATGAAGGAGGTGCTGCTGGAGGGTACAAGGTTCAACTAGGCTTCCTACATTACCACTAGCTTGCATGCAGAGATCTCCAAGCTATGGTTTAACCTCCAAGCGAGGTCCCATGTTGACTTTGTGTTCTTTGTAGGATACCTACGAAGGTTCGCTAAGCTCTTAGTTGTGTGCAATGGTGGGTGATGAGTTGTGCAGGATCACAACTAGCTCTCCAAACCATGGATTAAGCACATGTTCATGATCACATGTGTGCAAGACCCCCCAGAGGAGATCGATGAGTTGTTATTTGTAATGACTAAGGGTCCAGTCATATTACTCACATGATAGTGCAGGTGAGGGCCCCCCTAGTGGGCACTAGGGATGTGCATAAGGTAGATCTCTATATTGTAGAGACAATGGGATTTTCTAAGGAAAAGATTGAGAGGCCATGTCCTATGGAGGAGGCTACCCTAAGGCCAAGAGGTCTAGTAGCAAGAGGATCCATATTAGGCTTCAAAGATTATGCGCAGAGGTTGTTGGTTAGTATTTGCAACTTGTTAAATGCATATATCATATTAATGTATGTTAATATTTTTTAGATTTTTCTTCCATGTTATGTTGTTAATGTGCATATGTGTACTAATGAGCTATGCATGCTATGTATGTATGTGTTAATTGTAGAGACATGAGGGAGGGTTGTAGGAGCAATGACTCAGGAGGTAAAAGAAGAAGTACCTCCTTAAAATGAGGAGGGGGAGGCTCATGGGGATGAGCCTCATGAGGTGGCAGAGACCCTTTGACAATTGGAGGAAGCTGGATTGCTTCACCCCAATGGGGTGATTTTGATAGCCTATTTGATGGTGTGCAATTAGGCAACCCCCCTACACTCATGCGTGAGGGCATGCTAGGTAGCTATCTTATGTATTGCCATCTATCATTGTTTTCTTACTCTAACATCTATAGTTGTTTAGTTATATGCCAATTACATGATTATGCTACAACATTAAACATTCATGATAGTGGTTCCACATCTACCTAATGCATGGACTTGTGGGTATATGTGCTCGATAAATTCACCTTCATGGAAGGCATTATTAAGGATATGATGGACTGCTTGTAGCAGGTAGATCTCGAGCTTGGTATGTGTGATATTATTTTTGTATGTTGCTCTACTACTTGCATGCTTAGTTGTTGGCTATGATTGGTTACTTGTTGCATGCCTATAGGTTCTAAGTTTCGATGGGATTCAAGAAAGGTGGCCAAGGTGGATGCCCTTCCTAACCTCTCTCTTGAGGTCGTTTAGGTATCTCGTCACATGTACAAGACATTGAACAAGTGCATGCTTTTGTGTGCAAAAGTGTTATGGGTTTGTAGGCACTCGAATGAGCACCTATGAAAACATGTGCATGAGCTATAGGAAAGGGTGGCTAGCCAAGATATGAAGATCAATGATCTTTAATCAAGATATGATTTCTTGGTGGCTAGAGCTCTGGAAGATAGCACTTGGCGTACCTCTGAGATAGAGTACACTCAATACTGGATAACTCTTAAAGGCAAGAATGAGGCCACACAGGAGCTAATTGAGTAGTAGTTATAGATGGATTTACTTGCCTAGAAGAATCAAGATTTGAAAAATTACAACACAAAGATGTACTCGCGGAGGCAGACTTAGAAGAACCGAAAGTACCAATATAAGCATGAGTTCGAGGCATACCTACGATGATACAAGAAGGAGTCTATTGAATGTTGGTGCCTTGATATGTTTCTTGAGGTGACCAATGGGAGGTAGGTATATGAGTTGTTCATGTAGCATATGGTGGTGAGTGGCTTTTTTGAGAGGGAGATTATCAACCCTTTGGGGGAGGCTTCTTTTACTACTTTCTTGATGGAGCCTCCTACATGGACCTTCGTGGACAAAGGCAAGAACCTTACGAGGATTGACTTTAGCCAGGAGAATTGGACACAACTTTTTGAGATAGAGATCCTTAGAGGTTGACCTTGAAAAATTGCCTTTAGAGGATGCCAATGTGGGATCCTCTCAGGTTAGTTGTTTTTGTTTACTTTTTGCATGTTTTGTGTTAGCTTATATAGTACATGCTTGCTTACTGATGGTGCCTATTTGTTATGGTTATTGTGACAACTACTAGGAGATGTTGTAGGTTCTAATGATGCAATGGAGGAAGAACTTCAACCTCCACCTAATGCCACTAGTTAAGCATAACTTGATGTATCCCTATTGTTGGGCATTTTTGTAATTTTTGCTATGTTTTTAATGCATGAAACTGCTCATGCTATGTACTGCTATTCATATGATATCTACTACATGGATTTGCTATGCCTAATGTGTGATGTGTAAATTTTTTTATGTTTTATGGTTATTTATTATGCACGTGCTACACTTGTAATGCAATGAATTAATATGCTAACTTAGGATTTTGTGATGATAGTATGACTAGGCCATTATGAACCCCATGCTAGTTTAAGAACATAGTAGGAGGGTCGATGCTATTTTTAGGCCATTTCAGGCCATGATTCAATTGAATATGATAGTTTAAGACCATTCTGAGCCACACTGCTAGTTTAAGGCCATTGCAAGCCATGACGTTGCTAGTTTAAGGCCATGGTAGGCTATTAGCTTTTGAAATTTAGTTTTATGATTTTCATGCATTTTTATGTTTTTATGGATGAATGTAAATGCATTAAAAAAATAATGGCAGAAATGTAAACTAAGCTATCGAATGTGTAGGCTATGTAGATGGTAAACTAAGTGACTAGGCTAAATGCAAATGATATGCTACAATGCTAATGTGATGTAAATGGGGAGTAGGATGCAGGGCATAAGTAGATAGTAGGTAAGTCCGTAATATGCTTTTTGACTAAGGGGACACCTTAGTTAGGTAGTTGCTTCCTAATCTGGTGTGGATTAAGGGGCGTGTAGGGCCTAGAGGGCACTATTCGGTAGTCCCCCTATCCTTCACTTATGTTGAAGGAAAATTTTTCCCACAAGTCATCCTCTGGTAAGCTCTCGGCCTCTTCTATTCTTTCAAGTAGGTTTTCCTCACACACTTCATCCTCATCCTTTGTTGTGGATGTGTCATTAGGAAATTCCACCTTAGACCTTTGCTTCATGTCTATGTTGTTAATGGCCAGAGGGCTTGCGTTATCATTGTGGATGATAACTTCACCACCTTCATATGGAAGGTGGATTTTTTGATGGATTAGAGAGGAGATG
>MNCI01037593.1:101195-167900 GCA_015680685.1 Gnetum montanum
ATTAGTTTTGAGGCCTAATTAGGTTGGTAGTATCAAGTACTAACTTGCCTCTATCAATCATTTGTTGGAGGTCATCCTATAGGGCCATGCAAAAGTTGGTATTATGAGTAGGCAACTAGTGGTAGTGATATAACATATTTAGCCTAAAGTGTTTTGGTACTAGGGGCTTATTTGGGGCTACTAAGGTGGGGTTCCTCAGGAGCTCGCAATATTTGTTGTATCTTTTGTGAGCATCCTTGGACATCTGCTTGTACTGGATATGCTAGCTTTCAATAGTTGGTCTAGTAGTTTTGAAGGTTTAAGGGGCAGTGGGGTATACTCTGAGTGATCCTTGCACTCAAAGTTGGACTTTGGAGTTGCTTGGGCTATGGCCATCGATGATGTAGGTTGGTTGGTTGTTGTGCTCAGGCTGGCAGTTGTGTTGTTGGTTGGGGCCTTGGGTGGTCTGGTCATTGGCCTCAGGTTAGTCGTTTTGGCCTCTTTTGGCACAATTGTAGTTTTCTTGCCCTTTTCCTTTTCCTTTTTGACATGTAGGTTCTTATAGGCCACATAGGCTAGGTCCTTGTTGGCTATTGCTACATCCTGTATGCTTTTTGTTTGAGAAAAGGCTTGGGTCAGGGACTGTGGGGTCAAGTAGTACAGTTTCAACTTGATGAAGTTGTTAACTACACCCATGAAGATGACCACGAGGTGTGTCTTTGCTATGGAATCCTAAATTTCATTCAATGAGAAAACGTTGAATAAATTTTTTCATAGGCTGTAAGTGGCCTTGCTTATTTGCATTAGCTGGTCAAGGGTGGTTTTAGGCTTGAAGTTGTACTTGAAGCACATGACAAACTAGCTCAGAAGATCCTCTAAAGAGGAGATAGAGTTGTAGGGTAATGCACGGTACCAGTCCAGTGCTTTGCTAGTGAGTGATATGGCAAAAAAACGTATGATGGTGTGTGACCATGCCTATAGTGGTAGGCACTTAGACTTGAATGTCATTAGATAAATGCTAGGGTCCTCTTCATTGTTGTACTTAGTGAAGTGGGGCAGTGGGATCCTAGTTGGAAGAGTCAATGGTGGAACAACATGACTTATGGGATCATCTTGGTAAAAGTCCACCACATGAATTATTTAGGAGGAGGAAACCTTGAGCCACTTCACCTATTATTTTAAGGTTTGGATCTATTGGAATGCCTAATTTGAGCATTGGAATGCAGCAGTAGGCTGTGCCGATTGTGCTACTTGCTATGCTTGATGCTTGGTCCATGACCTAGTTAGAGGTTGCGAAACCACTCGAGGTGCTTATTGTGCTATGAGTAGAGTGACTAGAGTAGGCCATGTATGTGTGGGTTGAAATGCTAACGAAGTTTCTGATGAAATAGGAAAGATGTAAGGTGCCTAAGTTGTTTGGGGCTGGGCAACATGCATGGTGTGGATGTAAGGTTGAGAAGGCATAATTACTACTGGCAAGGATGACTAGACAGGTTGTGACACTACCATGAAGGGTAGGTTGATAGAAGGGAGTGCATCTTAACATGTAGGCTACAATGGGTGCATTACTATGATAGAAGTTGACTTGGAAGGCAACACTGGGGCTATAACTGTCTCAAGGAAGATAGGTGGACAAGATTGTGGGAGGGCTAGACCGAGGGTCGTTCATTGAAAGATAATGTGAAATGAGTCCTCATGCTTGGAATGAGCTTCAAACTATTCTTCTTGTATTCACATTCACTTGTTCGGATGAGCTAGGCAAGTATCCAGCGGTAAGGTTTGGTAAGTGGGATGAAGTTAATGGAGGAGGGGATATACTCCCATCCATTTTGGTGGACAATTTTGTAGCCTTGCTTTGCTTCCATGTCTAAGAAATCTATGAATAGGCTTGCTTGGATCTTTGCGTAGATGAAGTTGTACTATTCATCATTCAACATGGTATACTCGGGGTCCTAGCCATGCAACCTAAGGGATTGTGTTGGCTTTGCCATGGTAGGACTGGTAGGGTGGTCAATCCTATTTTCTTGTTGGATTGGCAAGACAATGAGTGTGATTAGAATTGATGTTGAAGGTTGTTTAAAATTCACGTGTGTGGGTTAAAATATTTGGAAAAATGACTAACTTTGAAACTGTAGAAAAATGGCTAAGTCTGAAACTATAGAAAAATTGCTAAGTCTAAAAATTATAGAAAAATGGCTAAGTTTAAAAATTTCAAGAAAAATGATGGCTAAGTCTAGAGACTATGCTCTCTACGCTAAGAGCTAACTACACTCTCTATTGAGAGCCAAAAATTTACTTAAGTGTAGGAATGGATGCTTTGAGGTTGCTACGTGGGATTCTAGGGGAACTGATGATGGGCCTAATCTACACTAAACAATTAGTAGATAGTGCTTGTGCTAGCCTAAGATCAAACTACTACCACATGTGCAATAGGTCCACAGGCTTGTTGAGTCTAGACTAGCCCAAAGCTAGCAACAGTGACGTAGAGAGCATGTGAGACAATCATGTAAGGAGTCTAAAAGAGGAAAATCGTTTGACCCTCCTTCTAGCACTAGAAAACTATAGCAACTGGAAATGTCAATGGTTGGAACACTAAGGGGTTCATAAGTGCACATCTTGACCCTGTGTCCACATGAGGGCCTGCTGAAGATAGAGATGGGATGCCTTGAATGGTCTTGTTGATCAAATAGGGACTTTTGAAATGCAAATGAAAAATGATGCTAAGTGTTGAGTGGTGTTCGTGGTGTTAATGGTGTTAATGGGGGTGATCGTAGTCAAAGGTTTTTTCCATAAAACACAGGTGTCAATGCATAGGTATGCATGAAAATTGTAGAAAATGCAAGTAAAATTGTTGAAAATGCCAAGGAAGAGAGCAAGAGAGAACGAAACACCACCCTAAATGGGGTTGACGGTAGTTAACTTCATAATGGGTGAGAAGGTATGCAGTGTATAATAGGCATAGTGGATAGCATAGTCGTAGTCTCGAGGGTGTCTACCCATGAAGACTAATTGTTTTCTATGGTTTATATGCTTGTGGAGTTGGCCACTATAGTGTGTAGTGGGTTGTGGTGTCCTATGATGTGGTACAGTGGTGTGCAACCTTGTCAAATGCCTACCTAAAATTTATGAATGCCTTGACTTGCCAAAATGCCAAATGCACTTCAAATTTTCCAACTTGCTTCAAATTTTTCCAACCCTTAAAACGTCAAGGGTTGGGGTATTTATAGGACGAGGTTTAGCATGAAATGCAGAGAGACTGTCATGTGGGAATGGAATGGTTGGGACTATGATGTCATCCAACTATGTTCTCCACTAAAGCTAGTGGTGTTATGCTCTCCTCTATTTTGTCAAACTCTATAAGGTTGAGAGACTATGACTATGCTACCAACTACACATATATGCATCAAAAAGATCATAATGTACCTAAAAAAATACAACTTTTGAGACTATGCTCTTCACTATTTTGCATGGGGTCGAGCATAGTTAAAATTTGGGGATAAAAAGGGGTACAACAAAGATGCATTTTTGCTAACGATGCTTGTTGGAGGTGAGTTGGATGCTGATGTTTTGTTGTGGAGGCCTTTGAGGCTATTTTGGCTAACTACGCTTGCCTATGCTTTGGATTGGGGGAGAGCGTAGTCCAACACTTAGAAAATTTTTGCAAAATATGATCATGTGCTAACTATGCTTTCCACGGGAGGCTAACTATGCTCCCAACTAGGGTTGAGCATAGTGTCAACACTTAGGAAAAATCTACAAAAAAGGCACCTTCATGCTAACTACGCTTGACTATGCTATGGGGTAGTGAAGAGTGTAGTCTTAGCACTTAGGAAAAATCTAAAAAAATGGTGTCTTCATGTTGACTATGCTTAACTATGCTCCGGGGTAGTGAAGAGTGTACTCTCAACACTTAGAAAAATCTGTAGCAACTAGCTTAACACTTGGAAAAATTTGCAAATTAGCCTTTGTGTTGACTATGCTCTCTACTAAGTTGACTACACTTTGGGGCAGTGGAGAGCATAGTTCTAACAGTTAGAAAAAATTTGCAACGTCTTGCTTCATGATGACACTTAGATGAAATTGCAAAAAATTAGTTTTTGGAGCTGACTATGCTCTTCACTAGGCTGACTATGCTCTGGGGTAGTGGAAAGCATAGTTCCAACACTTAGAAAAATTTGCCTCATGCCGACACTTGAAAAAATTTGCATTCAAGATGTTGTAGCCCAAATTTGGTGGTGTCTCACACAACCCTCTCTCATAGAAACTCATTGGAGTGTTGGGTCTTCTAAGTTGTCTTTACATAAGACATAACACACTTGGTAGCCCCTTTGTATAGCCTTCGTGGAACATTTTGCACATTAGATGGAGCTCAGGGAGATCATCAAGGTCGATGTCACACATAGGATCCCATCTAACTTTGGACACTGTAATTGATAAAAATATAAGAAAAACAAAAACAACAAAAACATTTAAAAAAGTACTAAAAACCATATAGTCATAAAACATAAAAATATAAAAATATAAAAAAATGCAAAATGAAAATGTTCTAACTATTCTTACCAACATCAAGGGCTATCTTCTATAACCTATTTATCATGTCATCTACCATTTCTTACATGAATTTTAACTTCTCTGGGGCCTCCACCTAAGGCTTGGGATGGAATGTAGATGTAGATGCTTATGGAGGAGGCTCATGAATTGTAATAATAATAACCATCAATACAATTTGTAACAAAAACATATAAAATTTAAAATAAAAAATGTAAATAGAACCAAAATATTACTAGGAAGATCATGAGACAAGTATGTCGAAGGGTTATCTTCTAGAGGCAACTCATCTAAGATGGAATCCAAAACATCTAGCACTTACTGAGATGTCCTTTTCTCTTTTTCCTAGTGTCGTTGCTTCTCCTTTGTAGTAACTTGGGTAGCCAACCCCTATTTCTTCTCTACAACCAATCAAAGACAAAAATAGAACAAGTTAGTAAACATTTTTGAAAACAAAAATATAGCTAAAATTATAAATAAAGAAAAAAAATTAAAAAATAAATACAAAAAATATAAAAAATGTGTACATACCTTCAACATTCTGATTAACCTCCTTAAACTTGATGGCTAGCTTCTTATGTGATGGTTGGCCAACAACTGGAACATTTTCTTCAACTTGTGTCCTCTTCATCTTTTCTTTAGTTGTGACATTATTAGCTTATGTGCATACCTTCTTGGTTCTTCTTACATTACCACATGTAGCATAGGGTTCCACCCCCATGCTGTCAAGGGAATAACAATGTACACCACTAAACTTCTTAATGGTAATTGACAGTGACTCTCTTATCTCCAACACAAGTGGATCTTAGTTATATATCATCAGAATGATGTTATGGGCCTAAGGTTTGGAAAGTTGAAACGCATCACAAGCCATCCACTTTCATCCCTCCTAACCACCAAGAACTTTATGAATTGTCTAAGGTATGCAGTAAAGCATGTGTAATGCATATAACATATTAAATTGAGGTTGTTGCAAATTTTTTAGATTTTATCTTATAGACTAGTAATCAAGAAGGTATTCTAATTAAATATAGTTCCATTAGTTAACATCTTTTTCATTGTCCAAGCCTACTAAACCCCTATGCTATTTTTCTGTGATTGCAGCATGGGAAAGGTTTTAGAGTGAAAAGAGGGTAAAATTCATTGGCTTTCCTAACGTTGTACTTACTAAAAGACAACACAACATTAGTAGAGGAGTTAATCAAAGTCTCCATTTCCTCTCTATGGCTTCCATCTTTTCCTACTCTACTAGCTATCTTAACATCAATAGAAGGTATGCAAAATAGATCATTAAACATAGACTTATTAATGGTCAAAATCATAGGATAACTATGAACACAGGTGATGAATTTGATGATCTTCTCATCAAATGAATCAATCACATTAAACATCTTGACCATTAACATTGATGGACTAGGTAGCATGAATAAGTCTAACAAACTTGTGTTAGTGATATTCATTTGGACAATTGTAGGAGTCTTGATTGCCAACCATTCTTGTGATGAGTCTACTTCATCCCACTTGAGTTGGATTTTCTCCTTAGCACAACTTGAAATGGTCATAGTAATAGTAGACTCACACACAGAACCTACCATACAACATAGGTAGCCCATTAGCCTCTTACATTGTAGATAATCTAAAATTATAAAAAACTATAGAAAATCAAAAATACCAAAAGTATTGATCATGCTTAGATAACTTTTACTCACTAGACTTAGGCAAAGCTTTAAATTTAGAATGAGCTAGTACATGTACTCCTAAGTTTGCATGGGTCCATGATTTTTGTGCATGAATGATAGCTAAACTTGTTTTCAAGAATAATGTGTATAATATCTATCAAACTCATTTTTGAGTTAATCGAGCACTTACACTTTCATGACCACACCTTTCTTAACTTCTTTCAAGGTTGTATGAACCATAGATGAGGTTTGGTCATTCCTCATCAGTCCCCTGGGATGTACCTTATACCTACAAAAATGAAGCATCAAAAGAGTTAGAACCAAACAACCTTAAAGCTGAAAAATGAACAAAGATAACAATTTAGAATCAGACTTACGATTCTAGTAGGTATATAGTTCTTGGAGGATTTTGGAAGAGTGTTTTTATCCTATGTCCTATCATCAAGGTGTTGTCAGAATTGTATTACAAATACATAGGCATTTCCTAGATTTGGGGTAACCATCTAACTCCCATTGAAAATGAGCTTCTACTATGCTTTATATCCCTCTAAGTGTCTAGATCATTGACTACGAATTGCAAGATGCAAGTAGGAGACCCTATCAAGAGAATCTCTTTGATGATGGAGGTAACATTTACCACCAAGTGTGACCACATAATCACACTAGAGTTGTAGAGCAAGTATGCCAAGAATTCTCTTATCTTTGGTCTAAACCATATTGGAGTACATTTTTCAATGCACATATTTAAGTTTAGACTCTTTTTTATGGCCCTCTTGATGCAACATAGGATTCCCACCAGCCCCACAATGATCAAGATGGATTTTAGAATTGCCTTGCACATAGCCAAGCCATAAGAAACCATAAAAGCCTTAAAACAAAAGTTGACAAAATTAAGGCAAAAATAACCTCTACAATGAAAGCATTGGTATTGAAAATGCCAAAAATAACTAACTCCATAACGCTAGTTCCCAACATGAACAAAAATTTAGCCTTTTTGTCATGTTGACAAGAAATTAACATAGAAACAAAATAGTTTGACATTTCAATGAATATTTTACATGTAAGGTACTAAAGTAGGCATTACCATAAATAGTTGAGAAGAAACTAAGTTCTAACAAAACTTAGGAGGCAAAAATTGACAATGTTGAAAGCCTCACATGTGAAAATTTGCAAGAAGAGGTGATAAAATTATCCAAATAGGGCTCATACACTAGCCATAAGATTAGAAAAAAATTTCACAATAACTAAAACACAAATCTAGGATGCCTAGCACTGTTAGTATAGGCTAGAGGAGCCTAGAAATCTACATTAAAACTATAATTGATCAATATAGCTCCCATGGTTGGGAAAAGCCTCTAAAAAATTCTTAAAAATTTATTTTTAACTCCAAAAATTGAGAAAGGATTATGGAAAGATAAATCATGCTCCAACACTACACCAGCAAGTTTGAAAAAATCAAACTTTAACTTAGCATTGCATAGAATTTTACTAGGAAAACCTAGTTTATAGCAAAATGATTGTAGTAAAACCACTGGGGAAAATTTGTAAAAAATTCTAAATATTCCAAACTTCATCTAGGACCCATGTACACTACATTGGCAACCTCTAGGGACCCTAGACATTGGTCATAGGAGACTAAGAAATTGCAAACACTATTAGCTTTTTTGGTAGAAAATGTACAAAATTTTATAAAAATAAGCAAAAATGTTGTGCATTGGGTTGGGAGAAAATCAATAAAAAAATAAAAAAAAATAAAAATTCTTATTCCACCTCCAAAAAACTAAAAGGCCTCATACAGTAGTTCTATGTAGTCTAAAACCAAAATTTACATTCCATAAAGGCTATAAAAAATGTTAACATTTGGCCAAATTTAACTAGAATTAGGGTAAAATGCTATAAATAGCCTTGGGAAAGAAACCTAAATCTCTGTTAAAACATGATCTAAAATCCAAATTTCATTTCAATAATAATCATACAACCTAACCTTGCATGCGATGTAGACAAAATGAAAAATTTCAACTGAAGCAAGCCTAGAGACAGGAAAACATTTCCACAATTTGAACAATGGTGAAAGATGGGTACCCAATAGTTCTTGATGAAGATCTACCTACAAAAGGATCAATAAGCTTGGATATGATTCGTATTACCTCATCTACATCATCCAATATTGGATTCTAGCTTATCAATCCCATCTTCCTTACCATAATTGCAGGAACTCAAAAGTTTTTTGTTTTGTTCTCAAAAAAAGCCCAGATTCTCACCTTTGTTATAACCATGTTGTGCTTAGGGGTGGTACATGAAAAAATTACTGCTAAGTATTGGTTATTTGGGTTATAGTCATAAAATCTAGTCATTATATGCTACCCTTATGAAATCAAGAAAGAAACAAGTTCACACATTGGGTTTCAGTGTTAAGAATCCTCTCCCAATACTTATGTGTTGTCAATGAATCCTTTATATGTTAGCAAATATATTCGTCATGTTGTAGACTAAGAATAGATGAAGAAATAAGCCTTGTATGTTGAGTTTTGCTTAAAATTTTACTTCTTAAGGTAGTTTGGCCAAGGGTGGGCCTCATAAGACTTGGGAAAGAATACCAAGTAATTCCACACATTGGAATTTAGTACACAGACACTATGGAATCTTGTACCACACATTGTGGTAGTGTGTGGGATAGTGTGTAGACCCTAAACTATCCTTCTTTCTTGTCAAACTTGTCCATATGCGTCCTGGTGGGACCTAGAAGACCTTGAAAAATTTGGAAAAATTCCAATGAACAAAACTTGTTCAAAATTTCTAAAGGTCATAGCATAAATGTTCACATGCCAAGGTTTCACCTTCCACATGCTATGGAAGTGCGTGGGGTAGCTTGTGAAGCCCACAAAAATACTAATCCTATCAGTATAGGTCATTCCTTATCCAAAATTATCAAACAAACTCCAAAACTTCTCTCATAGTTGAGATGATGCCCTAGAAGCCTAAACAGACCAAAAATAGAGTTGAAATCCATTGAAACTAACATGGGTAGGTCTCACATGATAGAGCACTTATCCCACACACTGTGGCGATGTGTTTGGTAGCATTTGAGCCTCTCACTACTAAACAAAAGGCTCAAAATTGCTCATTAGATGCCTTGTAGGCTCTACAAAATGTAAAATGGAAAGTTGATTAAAAATATGACCTTGACAAGCTACCTAAGTTAGATCTTGGTTCTACATGCTGGGAACACATGTCCTAGATGCTGTGGCAACATGTGGAGTAGCATGTAAGGTTCTAGAAACTTCTAAACCTGCTCAATACATATCAAACTTTGCTCAATATGGTCAAGAAAATTACAGATCCTTCCATACACCTTGAATGCTATCATGGAAGTTTGAAACATTGAAAACCATGTGAAAAACACTTGTAAACTACTAAACCTTATCCCACATGTTGTGGCAGTATGTGGGGTTTGTAGCAAGATCTACCATGCCTAGAGTTACCCATAGGTTATCCAGCATGTTCCATAAGCCATAAAATGAAGGATTGACCAAAGATGCAATTCTTACAAGCTATAAAAATTGGGTCTTAATTCCACACATTAGGGTACTTTGTTCCACACATTGTGGCAACATGTGGAACAACATGTGGGGCTATAACAAGCCAAAACCTTGTACAAACTTGCCTATGCATAATTCAAAAGAGTCAAACAAGACTTACACCAGCCTTGTGTAGCCTAGGTATGGTCAAACCAAGTAAAAAAAGCTCCAAACTTCGCCAGAATTATTCACATGCTTGGGAATGGGATCCCACATGCTATGGTGGTAGTCCAAATGGTCCACACACTCTAGGAACAATCCCCACATGCTGAGAATTCAATATATGAGCTTTTTAAAATGGTTTGAGAACAAAAGCGAGTTTCCAAATAGTTTACAACTAGTTTAAATGAGTTTTTTCCTATTTTAATTATTTTTATTAAATTTTTATTTATTCTATTAGTTTACACAAGATTTTTCTTTATTTTTACAATATTTTTGCTTGTTTGAACAATTTATGGCTTGATTTTTCTAAATTTTGATTGATTTTGATAATTTATAGCATATTTTTACTAATTTTTTATTTACTTTCATCATAAAATAAATAAATATTATTATTTAATACCACTTTCAACTGCCTTCGACTTTGTGCAACCTCATTTGACCCCATTATACATCATTTTCAAATATTTGATGATATTTTTCATCATTTTACTATCATTTGGTGTCATTTGACATCATTTGGCATGATTTTGGTCCATTTCGATATCATTTGAAATCATTTAGTATTATTTTGATATGATTTGACACCATTGGGTATTATTTTGCCATCATTTGATGCCATTCCACATCATTTGACATTATTTTCATCATTTTTACCTTCAATTGATATCATTTTACCCGATATTAACATCACTTGTCCTTGTTTAATTTTGATTTGGCATAATTTGGTATCATTTGATGTCATTTAGTAGTATTAAGGCCTCATTTGACCTTGTTTGACATCATTTTGCATGGTTTTGACCTTCATTTGACCCTTATTCTATATCATTTGGAATTATTTGGCCCTTATTCCACCTTGTCATAGCTCAATCTAACTTCTTTGGCCCTAATCCACCATGTTATGACCTCACCTAAGCCTCATTTTACCTTGTTTTACTTCATGTTAACCCTATTTGGCTATGTTGTGCTTCATTATTGTAATATTTTGCATTATTTTAACATTGTTTGATAATAAAGCAATACAAATACCAATTAATGTACTTTTGTTAACATGTAGGACTGAATCAAGGATACATGAGCACAAGTTGACCTAACCTTGAACTTGAGTGGACCCTACAACACTGTTGAATGATCAATTGACTTAGAATGCCTAGATCTTAAACATAGGAGCCTATTTGATCATATAGCCTCATTAGAGAAATTTCTTGAATATCTTGAATACATAGTGAAAACCCTTGACCTTGAGGTCAAAGAAATCATTGAGGATTCTCTAGTTGAGTTTCCTATTACAACCAACAATGGTGAGGAGAAAACACTAAAATTAAGTTTCTTACTAGAATCCCAAATAGCTCAAGACATCACCAAGATCCTTCAGGATAATGGTAAAGCCTTTGCTTGGTCATATGAAGATATGCCAAGACTTGACCCACATTTGGTGCATCATAATATTATATTTGATCCTAGTATCAAGCCTATTAAATAAAGGGTAGGCAAGATTAGACTAGATTTGGCCTTGGAAGTTCATAATTAGATCATGAAGATTTACTAAGTGGATTTCATCCATGCTATTTATTATGTGGATTGGGTGTCTAACATAGTGGTAGTCTCTAAGAAAAATGAGACTATTTGTATTTGTATTGATTTTTGTGACCTAAACAAGGACATTGTTAAAGATCATTTACCTTTGTCTAGTATTGATTAACTTATCGATACTACAGTTGGACATGCCTTATTATCCTTTATGGATGGATTCTTGGAATATAACTAATTTAGGATTAACCCATAACATCAACTTTACATAACCTTCATGATCTCTTAGGAAACCTTCTATTATACAATGATGTTATTTGATCTAAAAAATGTAGGAGCAACTTATCAATGAGCCATGAATCACATCTCCAGTGAATACATGTTAGGGTTATTTAGTGATTATGTTGATGATATACTCATTAAATCCAAAATATCCATTGACCATGCACATGACCTAACCATAGTACTTCAATGATGTCTCAAATGAGAGCTTAGAATTAATCCTAAAAGGTATGTCTTCAACATCAAAATGGGTAACATGGTTAGTTTCATAGTATCCAAGGTAGGAATACAAGTCAACCTTGACAAGGTTAAGGCCATGACCAAACTATCATCACCTAGAAATATTAATAAATTATGAGGTTTACAAGGTAGATTGTAATTTATTTTTAGGCTCTAGGATCATGGATAAGCTACACCTATGTGACACTTGCTTAAGAAGGGGGTTTACTATGAGTGGATTTACTAATGCCAAGAAGCATTTGACAACATTAAGTAAGAGTTGGCCTAATTACCTACCATGTATCATTATAAAGATAAATCATTCTACATGTACCTTGTAATCTTTGAAACCTTCATAGCCTCTTTTCTCTATCAAAAATAAAATGATGGAACAAAATTACTTGTCTACTACTTGAGCCATGCATTGGTTGCTTATAAGACTCAATACAATGAGGTTAAGAAGAACTACCTAGCCCTGGTCTCCTCCTTGAGAAAGTAGAGACATTACCTCTTTAGGAGCCAAGTTAACATCATATGCAAAGATAATATACTAAGAGTCATAATGACCAACATATATGAGAGTAGTTGTATAGCTCGGTGAAAGCCGATAATAGCTGAGTTTGACCTATAGTACATCTTCCAAGCTTTAATGAAAGGTCAATCTATAGCCATGAATTTCACAACTTCCCTACTTGAGGATAATGTAGCCATAGATCTGTAATTCCTTCATGAGCATGCCAATAATCTTAACAAGGTACTTGAAGGATATGAGGTCATCATGCACTTTGACGAAGCTTTAACTACCCATGGAGCAAGTGTTGTTGTCATCATAACACTACCCTTTGGTGAGATCTACTTTTTTGCCTATCATTTCCATGTACTAACAATGTAGTAGAATATGAGTGATTAGTTAGAGGAATGATGGTAGCTCATAACCTAGTGATTACATGTTTTATGATAAAAAGTGATTCATAGCTAATGGTTAACTAAGTGATAGAAGTCTACACATGCAAGACTAATGACCAGCGAGTAGTCCCTACACCCAACCATACAAATCACTAGTGTTCACTAAGTGATCTAGTTGAATTTTGCAAACTTTAGCTTTCTAAGTACACATTAACTAGGTGGTAAATTTATGGATGTGATCATTATGTTCTCAGTTCTACTTGTGAGGTTCAATGGTATGGTTAAGTGTAACTACGACACATGACTTGTATAACTTTTATATTTTTATTCATTTATCCTAAGTGTGAAAATAAAGTAATTAAATTCCTAATTAATTTAGAAACTATATAATGCCTTAATTTAATCCTAACATAAGCATCTATTTCCACCTGCTGTTCACATCCTTGACATGTCGCAACGTTGCTAGGTTACCAAGCGTAAACACAACTAAGATTACCAAGTGTTAATGTAAGCTTGAGATGGTCATACTTATGTGTATTAACTATTCATATTCGATTAATTAATTAAATACATGAGAGTAAATTTCATAACAATAAGGTGCATTAAAGTAAATATTATGCTAACTCCAAGTGATGTAAGTTTTATCAAGAATCTCATCTTTATTACTGTTCACATTGAAGTGTCTAGGTACATCACTGTTTGAATAAAGATCCATACACTTCTCAACTCTTGTGGACAATTTGGAAATATTCTAACTTAAAAGAACAAACTACAAGAGCTCTACTATGCTACTAATGAATGAATGCATTAAATGCAGTAGGTGCATGCATTTATATAGGCAGGAATAGATACTTCGTCAATGTGAATGAATTGATGCATCAAATCATGCATCGACAAGTTACGTTGATGAGATTACATTGATGCATTTCCATTGACATAGTCTAGCCAATGATCACTTATCATAATCTCATGACTGAATGAAAACTCATCCTCAAGTGAATAGAAAAGGGAAAAAGCTTTTTAGAAAATTTTGGGAAGTTATGGGATTATTAATTGACTGATTCCAATTGATTTAAACTAATGCTAAGTGTCCAAATGTATGAATTAACAACTTTTAAAAAATTTGGTGTTCATGAAAAAAAAATTAAACACTACGATAAAATTGATAGTTGAATCCCTCTGGTAGCTTGAAGATGAGAGGAAAAATCAAGTGGTCCTAAGCAATGGAGGCTTTAGAGGTGCTAAAGGACCTTCCCCTACCTATGGTATACATAACAGTTGTGGTTGAGGCTATGGCCGTTGTGGTTGTTTTGTTGCAGCTACAACTATTGGTGGAAGACAATAAGCATCCAACAATTCTTTCATATTCTCCTTCTTACTCTAGGGATCGTAGATGGTTTATGTAGCATCACCAATGTGGGTTGGTATAGGAACATCTCATAAATAGGGCATTGTAAGGAATAACTCCTTAACATTGACAAACTAGGTAGTGAATTATTTGTGTTTGATGTTGAATGCTCTAATAGCATTCTATAGCTCTTGGTAATTCATTTTTTTAGCTAGGTCCTAAATTGTTGATTATTGATATTTGAATTGGACTTTGAGGACTTCAAGATCTGAATTGGCTATTTCTAGCTTATGTTTCATTTCCTTATGATGCTTGAACTCTGCCTCGTACAAGAGGTACTAGCTAGTAACTTGCTTCTCTAGTTCTGACCTTGGCCTTCTAACAGTTAGCATTGCTAAGTTTTCATAATGGAGGTTGGCTAAATCTATGTCCTATATCATCTCCTTGATTTGTAGCTTCTTGAGGCAGATATTTGCCATGTTGTATGCTTTTAGTCTATTAAAGATGGGTTTCCATACATCACGTCGTGGTTAGAGCTAATGGAGGGCCTTATTTACCTTTGCCTTTACTAGTTGGATCTCTTTCTCATTGACCTCTTTGAGAAGGTAAACCTACTCCTTGTAGTGGTTTTTAACACTTTTGAACTTAAGGACCTCAATTTTCTAGGTAGTGATCTCAATGGTTGATTTCTGATGTAAGGCATGGACCTCCTCCATCGAGAGATTACGATTTGTTGTAGCCAACCTCCTTAATTCTGTATTCACCTTAGTGAGTTGTTCTTGCTATTTTTGGATGAATTCCATCATTTGGTCTTTTTAGTTCTTGACATTTCAGAGGCAATAATTTTCCTAGGTTAGAACCACATTATCCTTGTGAATCTTTGATAAGTCCTTTTTTGTGTTGTAAGTTGTGGCCTCTACTATGGACTAGTTGAAGACCACTAACTCCTTTATGTACACAGCCTCTTGAAGTTTGTGTTGAAGATACTGAAAAGTTTCATCTCTTATTACAGCCTAGTTGAGTATGGCGGGATCATATAGGCAGGCTCTCAATTTCTTAACTTTAGTAGCTAAACATTGATTTTCAATTGTGGCTATTTCAAGTTGGGCATTAGTGATGACGTATTTGCACCTAGCCTCCAAGAGCATCAACTGGGTTGCTATGATGTTATCCAAAAGATTAAAGATCACCAAAAGTGGTTTCTTGGTTCTAACTAGTTAATCTAGTAATTCTTTCTATTGGGTTGTTCTAAATCTTCCACTTGTTGCTCCTACAGATGTCTACATGTCCTTGAGTGTAGCAACATTTTTCATAGAGACCACAGTAGCATTTAGTGATTTTCCCACTTTATTAGCCACCATCTCTAAAACTATTTTCTTCCCTTGGTGCTACATCGCTAGTATAGGTGTCCCCTCACCCTTCTCTAGGTGCATCGAGAAAGTAGTGGCATTTCTAGAGATCTTTGAGAATTGTTGTTATCCTAAAAGAAACATTGTTACTTCCTAGGAACTAAGGTTTGATCTTATGAGCACCTACATCCTTTGGCTAGAAAACATTGGTATTGATCCCTCCATCCTATTGATGGGTTTGGTTACTTTGTTGAGATGGCTCAATGCTAGTTGGTAGATAGAGGGTTTGCCACATCTTGGTCTTCCCTATTACTGTTGTAGGAGTTTCTCATGGAGTTCATGCATGTGCTTAATGGTAGGATGGGCCTCCAACATTATTTCATGAGTGGATGGTGGTGGTGGCTACTCCTTTTCATGCACATTGGTAGGCATGTTATCTTTCATCATTTCTACTAAAGGGGTAGTAGAAGCATGTCAAAGGTTGTTATTTGAATATTAGACTATTTGTCCCATTTTGCACAATTTGTGAATGAGGCATGGGAAGGGAAGTGCATTTTTCTCATGCTCGTTCTTCTTGAAGCACTTCTTGATCTCTAAGTAGATTAGTTGTGGAAGATTGACTGAGAATTTCCTGCTCAGAGTGGTGCATGCATGGGTAGAGAAGATCATCACTTTTCTTGGCCTCACTATTGGATTAAGGTGGTAGGTTGCAATTTTGAAATACACCCTCTCTACCTTAGTGAGTGCATCATATTCTTTGCGGTCAACTCCATAGTGTACCGCCCGAAATCGTCGGTCCCCGGCTCGAAGGAAAAATAGAGATCGTGGGATCACAGGACGAGCACAGATGACCCTACCTTCACCTGAGGGCGAGCTGGAATGCACGAAGGTAGGGTACCTTGAGTGGTCCGCACGCGGATCAGACAAGGATTTCTCCAAGCATCACCAAAGTGTTATACGCTGGGTTATGCGTAAACAGTGTAGCGGGCATAAAACGGAGCGAACAGTGAAAACAGGGCATAAGCAGAATATAAATGGCGTAACAGCGTAAATAACGTAGACAGATTTACACAACAGAAACTAAGCGTAAACCTGAACTCAACGTAAATAGGGTGTAACCCCGAGTGCACAGCGTAACAAGGCATAAACTGGGCGTAAAGCGTAAACGAGATGCCGGCAGCGTAAACAATGTAAGTAGAGCGTAGACGGCATAATCAGAGCGTAAATGTAAACGAACGTAAACAGAGACACATGCAAGAAATCAACGTAAACTGTAAACTGTAAACTGTAAACTGTAAACTGTATTATGAAGTGGAAATGTGGTGCACCGGTCTAACACAGTTGTGGATGAGCACAAGGCGGACGTAAAGCGTCGGTGGGTGTAGGGATGCGGCTGGTTCGCACGGTAGGCGGAGCGTAAAGACTGTGCTCAGCGTACAGGACTTCTAGCGTAAGAGGTTTTCGAGCTCTGGTTTGCAGCGTAATAGCTCTTGGGTCTGCTCTGGTAAATTTTTGCTGACCTTGAATTCACGGAAAACTGGGCCTTTTATAGGGGTAGGGTTACCAGGGAAATCGGGTTGGGAGACACGTGGTGTGTCGACTGGGCGCTTACAATTTAGAAACATGGTATACGCTAGGCGTATACACTACATCAGGCTGGCGTATACGCGGGGCGTATATGCTGGACTTGCTGGGTGAACATGGGTGGATGCTGGGCGTATACGCTGGGGCGTATACGCTGATGGATGCTGGCTTATACGCCGAGGCGTAAACGCTGATGGATGCTGGCGTCTAGGCTGGGGCGTAAACGCTGATGGATGCTGGCGTATACGCCAGGGCGTAAACGCTGATGAATGTTGGCGTATACGCTGAGGCATAAACGCTGATGGATGTTGGACGTCGACTTACTTCAATTCTTACTCCTGTTGCACATGCTGAGCATACATGTGAGGCATGTACGCTGGGCGTCGGGCGTATACGCTGGGGCGTATACGCTAAAAATGCCGGGCTTATATGCTGGGCGTATACGCTGGCTCAACACTTGGTAAAAACCAAGCGTTTCACTCCTCCAAATTGCCATGTGTGACTTTAAATGTAGCCAAAGTCGTCTGTGAGTCATGGGGATCTACTTCTTGTTGGACAAGTGCCAAACTTGAAATTTTTGTGGTGTTTTATTGGCCCCTCTTTGTTGACGCTTGGAGGAATCGACCCGAGAAGCGTCGAAAAAGAAGCGCAAAACACCACAAGAAACCTGATAAAAGCTTTATCCTTTGCCACTTGACTAGACGTCATCGCACCATGTTCAGTAGTGCATGGGATTGAAAAGGTGAGGTTGGTAGCTGGTAGGAGAGAAGGGATTGTGGGGATTGGTGACTGCCCAAGGGATCATGCTGGGGAAATGGGATGCTCAGGTATGCGGCATGCTGGTCCTTGTCGACAGTCATTATTTGGCAGACTCAAAATTCAGGCATGAGATGCGCATCCTTTGGTGGAACAGTGCTCTTGGTGATTTTTCAAGAGAACTTGTTGTCACTACCAAAGCCACGGGGTGACGTTTTGCATTCTTTGGAGGAACAGCACCCTTCTTTGGGGAAACTGTTAGCGAAGAGCCAAGGCCATGCAACAGGGTGTTTCTTGATTTGCTTTTGACATGAGTACCTATTTTCAAGACCGATACCTTCCCGCTTGGGGCTTGTATGGGAAGTGCCAAGGGTCCTGGTGTTTTTTTTTTCGAATTTTCCCTTGTACTCATGTGCAAATATTGTGTTTTGCTTGTTGCGACTGCTGTAATGTTTTGCAGTGTGCAATAGTTTGATGAACAGATAATGAGTTTTCGGGGAATGGGGATGTACGGGTTAATGGTTTGATTAAGTCTTGCAAGGTGGATTCATGGACATTGCCTCATCTTGCTGCCTATGATGTAATGCACTCTCATACGAGGACTTCTGAGCGTCATCCTGCAAACATAACTCCAAGGAGATAAGAAAATCATGAGTGAATAAACGAGCTTAGATTTAAACAGCTGCAGGTGAACAAACATATTGGGGGCGATTCTGAGCATTGAGTGCGAATGTCGACGATGTTGACGAGATTGTGTGCCGATGAGGGATGCAATGATTCTGATGAATGAATATGGCTGTGGAGTGAAGGGTTGGAGATGAACGTGCCAGTTTACAGTCTTAGCGGACTATCATGGGTTAGTTTTGTGTCTTAACCCTTTGGACATTGCCTGTTTAGCATCGTGGCGGACGTTACGTTGCCAGTTTCGAGTCTTAGCGGACCATGAAGAGGCAAGCTAGTTTATAGTCTTAGCGGACTCTGATGGCTATGATGGTGGTAGTTTACTATCGTGCCAGACGGATGCTAGTTTATCGTCGTTGCGGACACTGTGGTATTAGTTTTAAGTCATAATCTAGGACTGTTCTGTGGTACCAGTTTATCGTCATGGTTCGAAGACGAGTTGTGGTATCAGTTTATCTTCATGATTCCAGGATTTGTCTATGGTATTAGTTTATAGTCATGATTCCAAGACTATTTTGTGGTATCAGTTTATAGTCGTGATTCCAGGACTAATATGTACCTGAGCTCGAATTTACGTATAGAACGGTTTCAGGAACAAGTGATTGGTTGGATTTGCAAATTCTTTTCCATCCATGTCAGCTAGCTTGAATGCTCCATTTTCGAATGCTTTGATGACCAGGTAAGGACCTTCCCAGTTGACTGAGAACTTATCTGGGTGTTCTCAAATAGCCTTAAGCACGAGGTCTCCTTCTTTGATGGGGCGCTTATGAACGTCATGCCGATGTCATTGCCGCTGTTGTTTTTGGTACCATTCGATCTGATCAAGTGCGCATATGCGCTCCTCCTCCACCAAGTCCAGGTCAATGATACGTAGATCATTGTTTTGCCCGTCGTCTAGAAGTTCAGAAAGTGTGATCCTTAGAGACAGTACCTGTAATTCCAAAGGTAAAACAGCTTCTGAACCGTAAACAAGACTGTACGGAGTTTTACCTGTCGAAGTCCGGTGTGTAGTACGGTATGCCCACAATGCATACACAAGTTGTTCATGCCATTTTCGTTTACTTTGGGCAAGCATCTTTTTGAGTATTATAATGATTGTCTTATTTGTTGCTTCCACCTGCCCATTACTCTGAGAATAGTAAGGGGATGAAAACGAATGTTTGATCCCTAGACTGTCACAAAACATTTTGGTCTCGACACTACTAAATTGTGACCCGTTATCAGTGATGATTGTCATGGGAATGCCAAAACGGGTTACAATGTTTTCGAGGATGAAGTGGCACACCTGTTTAGAAGTAGTTTTTCAAAGGGGTGCAGCTTCTACCCATTTTGTGAAATATTCAATTGCTGTTATGATAAAACTATGCCTCGCAGAAGATGTGGGTGTTATCAGGCCTATAAGGTCCAACCCCCACTTTTGGAAGGGCCATGTGATTTGTGTTGTGTGCAACTCGTTTGGTGGAATATGGATTAGATTACTGTGTTTTTGACAAGTACTACATGTTTTGACCTTGGACAGACAGTCGTACTCCATGTGTGGCCAATAGTAGCCTAAGCGTCTTATTTTTGTTGCCATCGCCTTTGGTGCAATGTGTCCCCCGCATATGCCATCGTGTACTTGTTCAACAATTGTTCAGGCTTCGGTACTATTGACGCATGTTAGCAGTATGCCTTCATAGGATCGGCGACACAATGTGTCTCCTATTAGTGTGTATTGTCTAGAACGTTTGCGTACTGCATCCTTTTGTGCGTTTGTTAAATGTTGTGGTGTTTCGCCACGCAGAAGGTATTCCTTTACGTCATCATACCATTCATTAGCGTGTGTTGTACTGACAGACGCGATTGGCAGCATGTTGAGTGTATTGGTTACGGGCTCGGCACAACTGGTTACGGAGCTTGGTAACGCGTGAAACATGTCAGGGGATATGTTTAATGCCAGGGTTGCTAATGCGTCTGCAATGGTATTGTCATTCCTGGAGACATGTTGGACGTCAATGTTTTCGAATTGTTTAAGTAGATGCTTGGCCAAATCACAGTATGGTTGTAAGTGTTATGCTTTACATGTGTAGATGTCCGTGACTTGGTTTACGACTAGTTGTGAGTCCCCTCTCACTACAAGCCGTGTAATGTCCAAAGCTAGTGCGGCCGCAAGACCTCTAAGGAGACCTTCATACTCTGCTATGTTATTAGTACAATGAAAGTTGAAGCGATAAGCAAAAGGTTTAATTTCCCCATAGGGGTATGTGATTACAGCGGTAGCACTTCCTCCTCGAGAGGTGGATGCTCCATCGAAGTTTAGAATGGCATCGTAGTTATCCGGCACCGTATCTATTGCATTTACATTTTCGTCTGGGAATTCGGGTTCTATTGTACCTAGATCTTGTGTTGGCGATGTAGTCATTTGATTTGCTATGGCTTGGCCTTTGACTGATGATTGTGCTACGTAGCGCAGGTCAAACTCAGCTATGATGGCCTTCCAACGGGCTATTCTACTTGATTCGTAGATATTTCTAGTTATAGCTCTGAGTACATTATCTTTGCAAATTATGTTAGCTTGATTTTGGAAAAGATAATGTCGCCATTTCTTTAAAGAGAAAAATAAAGCTAAACATGACTTCTCTACGTCGTTGTATCTTTTTTTGTGGGAAACTAATGCATGGCTCAGGTAGTATACAGGGACTTCAGTTCCGTCATCCTTTTTTTTGGCAAAGCATAGACACGATTGATGATTCTGATGTGGCTAGGTAGATGTAAAACGGCTTGTCGTTTTTGGGTGGGTACACCGTGGGTAGTCGAGCGAGTGCCATTTTAATGTTGTCAAATGCTTCTTGACACTGCGGGGTCCATTCAAAATGGACATTTTTGCGTAGTAGGTGGTTCATAGGCGTTATTTTTCCCGTCAAATTTTCTATGCACCTCCTGATGAACTGTAATCGACCTTGTAGCCCTCGAAGTTCAGTTAGGTTTGCTAGGTGGTTTCAGGTTGGTAATGGCCTTAACCTTATCGGGGTCTACCCGTATCCCTGCTTCTGAGGCTACGAACCCAAGCATTTTACCTATTTTGACGCTGAAGATACATTTCTTTGGATTAAGCCTTAGTTCGTATTTTAGACAACGTTTTAACACTAATTCAAGATCGTGTACATGTTGTTCTGATGTTTTTGATTTAACCACTATGTCATCCACATAATCATTGAGCGAATGTAAGATGTAATCGCTGAAGATGTATGTCATCGCCCTTTGATATGTGGCCCCAGCGTTCTTGATACCGAAAGGCATCATCGTGTAACAAAAGGTTCCCCAAGGTGTCATAAAAGTGGTTCGGAGCTGGTGTTCTGGATTAATACGTATCTGATTATATCCCGAGAACCCATCCATAAAAGATAACAGGGCATGCCCAGCGGTTGAGTAAACTAGTTGATCAATGCTAGGTAAGGGGAAGTCATCTTTTATGGTTGCTACATTGAGGTCTCGGAAGTCAATGCATAGGCGGATACTTCCGTTCTTCTTTGGGACTATAACCATGTTTGACACCCACTCGGCGTAATCAATAGCCCTAATGAAACCAGTTTGGTAGAGCTTGGTGATCTCACTACGAACTGCTAATGCTACCTCGGGCTTGACCTTTCGTGCTTTCTGTTTCACTGGCCTTAGTCTTGGATCAAGGATAATGTTGTGCTGGATGATACGAGGGTCTAGTCCAGGCATGTCTGTATAGGACCAAGAAAACACTTTCATATTGTCCCTAAGCACGTTTTCGATATCTTTAGCTAGACGCGGTTCTAGTAATGCGCTTAATTTTAGAATTTTAATTTCCCCTTCGGGCATGGTGATGGGAGTTTCGGTTAGAGGATCTTCAGTAATGTTTTCGGCTTCCATGTTGAGGGATTTTGTCATACCCTCATAGTCGTCAACCGTTTACTGTGTTGAAGCTATTATTGCGTCGTTCGTTGATGAGTTCGCATGGACGAGATTCATGTCGATATTCCTTTCAACTGCGCCGTATGGTCCATCAATAACTAACGACTTAGTTAAGCACTTGCAATCCATTAGGCTAGTTCCTGTCAATAAGTAGAGAGCCTGGTAAGATAGCGGAGGTTGTTTTATGTCTTTTGGCAATTTTTAGTGTGTATGTATGACAGTGGGTTAATGTAACAGTAAAACGGTAGTTTAATGCCTTACCGGGTGATGGACGGTAGTTTAATGCCTTACCGGGCAACGAACGACAGTTTAATGCCTTATCGGGAAACGAATGGTAGTTTAATGCCTTACCGGGCAACGAACGGTAGTTTAACGCCTTACCGGGCAACGAACGGTAGTTTAATGCCTTACCAGGAAACGAACGGCAGTTTAACGCCTTACCGGGCAATGAACGACAGTTTAACACCTTACCGGGTAACGGACGGCAGTTTAATGCCTTATCGGGCAACGAACGGCAGTTTAACGCCTTACCGAGCAACGAACGACAGTTTAACACCTTACCGGGTAAGGAACGGCAGTTTAACACCTTACCGGGCAAGGAACGGTAGTTTAATGCCGAAATTTTTGTGTTTTATGTAGGTTGTGTATAATTTTTATATATTTTTTGAAAAAATTTAAAGCAGATCTTAAAAAGCACGAAAGACGAGGTAAAAAGCAAGAAAAACGGAAAAGCGGCCAGATTCAGGCGAAAGAGAAAGAGGTTTCTGAACTATCGGTGGAACGTGACGACCTAAAGGCCCGGTACGAGTTCACCGCAGCCAGATTAAGCAATGAACGCTCTTGGCGAACCTCCGAGGTCACGTACACGAGGTATTGGAACCTACTCAATCATCACGCAGGATTGATACAGAGACTAGGGGAGCGCAGGGCTCAAATTGAATTGCTGAACACCAAATGCCAAGATTGGAAGGCTTTCGCCTCCAAAGTACGTAAGTGGGGGCAAGATGAGAAGAACCACAAGCACCAGTATAAGAAGTCGCTAAAAGAAGTGTCTATTGAGAAGCGACAGTTGGAAATTTTTGTGGAAGGCCTTGGTTTGTGTTCTGCCTTTGACACATTCGCCCAAAACACTATTGTAGAGATGGAGTCCCCTAAACGACGGATAACAACTGCTTCTGGGGAGGTGTTAGTGGGGGAGTTCCCCTTGAAACGTCCTACCTGGTCGGATGTTGACAAGGAAAAGGCTCTGGTAGATGTTGACTTGGGTCTCGATGGGACAGATTGGGCAAGTGTTTCCGAAGAGGAAATCTTGCGGCAACTGGAATTCGGCTTGGGGGGACCTCCTATGGTAAGCGTTTCATCTTTATGAAGTTAATTGATTGAATAATGTTTGAATTTTTGACATTCGCTTATTCTTGTGTTGGTTATTTCTTCTTTGGTCTTTTTAGGATGAAGGTGGCGATGAGACTGGAGAGGCTGGCCCCAGTGGAGTAGGGGCCTCTGATGCTGGTGGATCCAAGGGGGACGACCCTCATGTCCCAGATGTTTAGCATTTTAGCTCTTAAGTTTTTGTTTTGTTTTTCTTTTTTTTTTGACTCAAATTTATACTGGAACTGTAACTTGAAAATTGTGGAATGAACAGAGACGGTTGATTGTACATATATATATATATATATATATATATATATTTGTTGATTTTGAGTTTAACATGACATAGAAATGTAAAAATATTTTGGTTTGTTTTCCATTTTAAGTGTATTGCGCAAATGTGATTATAAAAGTAAAATGAAAAGCAGGTACTAGTTTATGGCCATTTCGGGCCCCATGCATAGTTTATGGCCATTTCAGGCCCCATGTGTAGTTTATGGCCATTTCGGGTCCCATGCGTAGTTTATGGCCATTTCGGGCCCCATGTGTAGTTTATGGCCATTTCGGGCCCCATGCGTAGTTTATGGCCATTTCGGGCCCCTTGCGTAGTTTATGGCCATTTCGGGCCCCATGCGTAGTTTATGGCCATTTCGGGCCCCTTGCGTAATCAGGGAATGTTTTTGAGGATGTGGATAGATTTCTCGATCAACCGATCATTGCTAATCGTGGCTAGTTTTATGTCATTACGGACATGATAGTTTAATGTCATTTCGGACTGGGAGTGGCATTTAATTGTTTTCCTGGTTTATCGTAGTTTAGTGTCATTTCAGACTTTTTATAGTTTAACGTCATTTCGGACTAAGAGTGACAGTATCATTTCAGTAATTTTTTGATTTTTTTCATTTTAATGTTAGACGATGTTTCAACAGGTATGATGCGATATTCAGCGTCACCTTCGCTGATTACATTAAACGGCAATTCGGCCCAATGGACTTCTGATGGAATGTCTTTTGTGTTAGCATTTTCAGATGTTTCAGTGTTCGTAGGGAGCTTTATATTAGCTTCTACTTGAGGAGGCACAGGCATTTCTGTTTGAGGAGGCTTTTGTCCCATGTCAGAAGGTTTACTGCTTATCGATGATTGTGGATTCTTGTTATTTTGGCTAGGTTTTTCAAGTTTGACTTCCGAGCCCTGGTCCATGTCCATATGGGATGAGATAATAGGAGTAGCTGCTTCACCATGTATGACGATTTCTCCACCTTCATAAGGTAGGTGAATTTCCTGATGTATAGGGGAAGAGACGGCTCTCAGTTGGGCTAACCAGGGTCTTTCCAATATTAGGTTGAACCCCGGCATCTCGTCCACTACTAGGAATTCAGCGGATGTTGGGAATCGATCTCCCGCTATAAAGTCTAAGGTTATTGAGCCTTTCACCATTACGCGTGACCCAATGAATGACTTTAAACATGCAGTCGTGGTTGGTTTAAGTAATTCAGTAATTCCTAGTTGTTCAATGATGTGGTACGGCACAACGTTTGTCGCAGCCCCATCGTCTACATGGACCTTATGTATTTTAAATCGGTTTATACAGATTGTTATGAACATGGGGGCTATTGTTACATCCTTCATTTTCTTATCCACCTTGATGTTGTCATCATGAAAGTTTAGAGGCTTAGGAGTAGTCCCATGAGGTGAGAACATCACTGCATGGATGGAGGGTTCGTTTGGGGGTAAGGATGAACTTGTGTCCTCCCCTGTAAAAGAGTTCGAATTGCCTCTTTACTTCCATTTCAGCCCGATCCACTGCTAGGCCAGCTTGCATCTTAATGCAGATGAAGTTATACTCGTCTTGGGTTATAACGCTAGCAGCTGGATCTCTCCCTTGCAACCTTAAAGATCGACGAGGCCCCATTGTGAATTGCCCTCCCAAGGGTTGTGTGATAGACTGCTGGGCAGCCATGGTGCCTAAGATGTTAATGTTTTGGGTAGTAGCAGCAGTGGTGTTTATGGGATTCATGATGATAGATTGCGTGTGTAACACGGTTTGAGTGTGCGAAATTGATGTACTGGGCAGCGGACAACGTATACACTTCAACTGGCAGCGTGTAATAGCTGTATACAGCGTATACGTAGTGTATGTGGCGTAGACGAATCTACAGCGTAAGTGTGCAGCGTAGACGCTGGTCTGCAGGCAGCGTAGATGCCAAGTGTGCAGTGTAGACGCTGGTCTGCGGGCAGCGTAGACGTTGGGGTAAGTGCAGCGTAGATGCTGGGCTAAATGCAGCGTAGACGCTAGCGTAAGTTATGTGGCGTAGACGCTAGGTTTTTTTTGATCGTAGCGTAGACGTTGGAAGATTGACAGCGTAGACGTTGAGAGTCGGGGGTTTAAACAAGGCAGCGAAAATGCTGATGAGCATAGATGCTGAGGAGCGTACAGTCAATTTGTTTAAGCGGAGGCCCTCCTTCTAGCGCCAAATTCTGTACCGCCTGAAATCATCAGTCCCCGGCTGGAAGGAAAAACAGAGACCGTGGGATAGCAGGATGAGCACAGACGATCCTACCTTCGCCTGAGGGTGAGTTGGAATGCACGAAGGTAGAGTACCTTGAGTGGTCCGCACGCGGATCAGACAAGGATTTCCCCAAGCGTCACCGAAGTGTTATACGCTGGGTTATGCGTAAACAGTGTAGCGGGTGTAAAACGAAGCGAACAGTGAAAACAGGGCGTAAGCAGAATATAAATGGCGTAACAGCGTAGACAGATTTACACAGCGTAAACTAAGTGTGAACTCGAACTCAGCGTAAACAGGGCGTAAACCCGAGTGCACAGTGTAACAAGGCATAAACTGGGCGTAAAGCGTAAACGAGATGCAGGCAGCGTAGACAATGTAAGTAGAGTGTAGACGGCGTAATCAGAGCGTAAATGTAAACGAACATAAACAGAGACACAGGTAAGAAATCAGCATAAACTGTAAACTGTAAACTGTATTATGAAGTGGAAATGTGGTGCACCGGTCTAACGCAGTTGTGGATGAGCACAAGGTGGACGTAAAGCCCCGATGGGTGTAGGGATGCAGCTGGTTCGCATGGTAGGTGGAGCGTAAAGACTGTGCTCGGTGTACAGGACTTCCAGCGTAAGAGGTTTTCAGGCTCTGGTTTGCAGCATAATAGCTCTTGGGTCTGCTCTGGTAAATTTTTGCCAACCTTGAATTCACGGAACACTGGGCCTTTTATAGGGTTAGGGTTACCGGGGAAATCGGGTTGGGGGACATGTGGCGTGTCGACCGGGCGCTTACAATTTACATGGTATACGCTGGGCGTATACGCTACATCAGGCCGGCGTATACGCGGGGCATATATGTTGGACTTGCTAGGTGAACTTGGGTGGACGCTGGGCGTATACGCTGATGGATGCTGGCGTATACGCCGGGGCATAAACGCTGATGGATGCTGGCGTCTACGCTAGGGCGTAAACGCTGATGAATGCTGGCGTATACGCTGGGGCATAAACGCTGATGGATGTTGGATGTCGACTTGCTTCAATTCTTGCTCCTATTGCACCTGCTGAGCGTACATGTGAGGCGTGTATGTTGGGCATCGGGCGTATACGCTGGGGCGTATACGCTGGGGCGTATACGCTGAAAATGCCGGGCGTATACGCTGGCTCAACACTTGGTAAAAACCAAGCGTTTTGCTCCTCCAAATTGCCATGTGTGACTTCAAATGTAGCCAAAGTCGTTTGTGAGTCACAGGGATCTGCTTCTTGTTGGACAAGTGCCAAACTCGAAATTTTTGTGGTGTTTCACATAGCACCATTGGAACCACTCCTTCTTCACCTCTAGGTCTACCTATGTTGAGATTTTTGCCAATGTTGCCCTAGTTTTTGGCAACTTGAGGGCCTAGGAAATGGACTTCATTGAGTAGAACACACTAATGTCCTTGATCATCACAATGACATTAGCTTGCATATTTTTCTAAGAGAGATATGTTTCCCTCATGTATCATTCTCCACTGGAAGTAAGAATGCGCCACATGGAAGAATTCTACAGTTGAGTTTTGACATCTTTTGGAGTAAAGTCCAAGAAATAACTAAAGTTTAGCTCTTGGGGAATTGAACTCTTGATCTCCTTAGAAACAATTTTCCTAAGACAAACATCTGTCAAAGTGACCTAAATTTTTGGCCTTGGTTGTAGTGGTATTGCTTTGTTTCAGCTTTGGAAATTTGTTGGATAGATTCCACTTCGTGCTACTCTCAAAGAGGTCCTGTTGCATGCATTTCTGCTACTTACTCCTGAGGTTGCTCTAGTTGTTGGTCCCTTCTAGTTCTTGGCTACTTGTCCCTTGGTTGGGATGGTCCTGCCTTCACTCCATGTTTATCCCATAGTCTAGGTTCCATCTGTAATTACAACATGACCAAGGATTACCATTTATTATGTAACTTAGAACATTTAGATACCTTGCCTTGTTTGATCATGTTACACTTCAACTATGTTGTGATTATGGTAGATTGATTATTTTCATATTATTATATTATTATTTTGCCTAGATGACTCCTAGAGTTCATTAGAAAAGTTGAACTCTCACAAATTAGTTATTTTAATATTATTTTATTAGTTAAACCTTATAGGAGTTGAAAAAATTTTGAAAATTTTTTGTCAAAAACCAAAGGTTTATGGCAGCCACAACATAGAGCTCATCTCTAGTAGCTGTAGGATTGAAGAATGGGGTTAATAACATAAGTGGTTTCCAAGTTATGGGCTTTAGAGGGTTCTAGGCTCTTGGAATGACAACAACTCCTTGTGTGTTTGAGAGAAATTTGCAAAAAACACAAAGTGTTTGCATTCGTGCACACACACACACACACAAAAGTTTTGAGCTACATTAATGCAATTATGTCAACAAGGTTGTGTTGATGTGGTTGTAGGTGAAAATTTTGCATTTTAAAAATCTAAGCAAAACCAAAGAGTTTTTAAATGAAATTGTAGTTGAAAGGAAGCCAAAAATGTCTATAACATGATGGAATGCATGAAGAGGACTAGAATATTCATAGAAAATAATATTTCATGTGAAGAATATGGGCTAAGGAGTGCAAAACTAGATGGAATCACCATGGAACTCATAAGGTTTGAAAGTAAAAATGTTGAAGGGTTAAGGATCATAACCTTTCCAACCAAGGAGTATGCAAATGGATCCTCCCCATATCAAGCTCATGCCATTAATGCCCTTGCATGCCCTAAAACCAAGGAGTTAGTGGACCCCATGGATGATTAATGGTTGTGGTTAGTTAAGGATCAAATAACCAAAGAAACCATTAGAGAACTTTGACCGTATGAAACAAAGACATTGAAACAAGTATGAGAGAGGCAGTGAGGTGAGTGATGGAGAGCATCGATGGATGAGAGAGTGTGGAATGGAGGCTCGTATCATGGTTACATGAAGTCCCTTGTGGATTTTATGGTTAATATGAATTGATAACATCCATCCTTAGCTTGAATTAATACCAATTACTTTCAATGACCTTGCATTAACACTTGAGACCATTCCATCCCCAACTAATAAAAACATCCCCACAAATCACTCACCATTCCTAAAGAAGAAGAAAAGAGAAGTAGAAAGTGAAGAGTGCCTCAGTTAGAGGGGTGTCTTTAAGCATAGTAACATGTCTCTCCAACCTCATAACCAATACTTATAGCCTGTTGTTATGTCTAAGGAGTGTGCTTTTAATTCCCATAGTTTTCATTTGTTCTTTTTCATTTTCTATTTTTGTTTTTAATGGGAACCACAGCATGCAAAGACTTTGCTCCCTATTATTGATCGATAGCAGAATGGTGAGAAATTCAGGGAAACACTCATGTAATTGAGGTAGCATGTAGGTCCAAAGTGAAAAATCCCTTTGAAGTCACATCTTTATCAATCCTCTTAATTCATCCCAAGTTTGGAAAATACCAAGATCACAAGTTCATTAAAAGTTTGCATTTAAGAAGGAAACTCATATTTTCAAAACACAAGAACATCATAGAGTTATCTGGATTAGTCGATGATGTAAATTCAGTACTTATTATCATGAGAAGAAACGATGTCTTAGTTATCAAGATCAAAATTCAAAGATAGAATCTAGACATTCGTAATCAAATAACATTAAAAAGTACAAACCACCATCAATTGATAGCTATAGTTGCACAAAGCCCTATTGGTGATAAAGAAAGAAAAGAAAAACATAAGAAAATCCAAACCAAATTACGTAAAATATAGAAAATACTATAAAATATTCAAAAAAGAGAAAATGTCATAAAAATGATGTAAAACAAAAACTATAAAAAACAGGAAAAAAATGAAAAACTAAGGAGCCAATTTAACTGTTTCAGCATGGATGACCATCTCCTCCACATTTGAAAAATTGAGCATGCTTGTCCATCTGTTGAGGTGTTCTGGTCACTTACTATCTTGGGTTCTTAGAAAGGCTTAAGTTGTTGTTTGTTGACTAGCAATTTTTTATTTGGGCTTTCAAGTTTGTAAATCAACATGGCCCTAGATGTAAAGATTTTGTAGATAATATAAGGTCCCTCCCACAATGTTTGGAAATTAGTTCGTTGTGGCACATGTGTGGCATTCCAATATAGGACCTTATATCTTGGTTGAAATTTTACTTTCCTAATCCTAAGGTCATGTCATTGTTTATTATATGCCTTGTGCACTTCGTTAGATGATAGGGCCACTAATTGGTTCTCATCTAGCATGTTGAGATTCATTAAATGTTCTTTTTATGCTAGGCTCAAGTCAATGTTAAGGTCACAAACTATTAATAGTATATGAAGCTTTAGTTGGATAGGAAGAGTTGGTAATTTACTGTACACAAGCTCATAGGGAGAGTAGTTGATAAGAAGTTACTAAGTGGAGTGATAGGCCCAAATGGCATTTTTGAGTTTAGTGTTCAAATCCCTCCTATATTTACTAATGGTTCATCTTAGTATCTTTAATATCTTTTTATTGGCAACCTCTACTTAATTGTTGGCTTGGGGTGGCATGGAGTTACTTTTTTATGTTCAATTCCCAATTGTTGCATGAGCTTTTGAAAATTCATGCCTGTAATGTGAGTTATTTTATTAGAAATAAGTGCATGTGGAACCCAAAACTTGTTTACAACATGTTTTGTACAAACCAAGCAGTTGTAGAAGATGCGTAACTGGTGAAGACCAAAGCTTTCATCCATTTGGTATAGTTTTTCAATAGCTACGATGATGTATGCCTTCCCATTAAACATATGAGACCCATGAAATTGATGCCCCAAATGGCAAATGGCTCCAATGGTTGCCTCCATTGTTGAGACCCCTTCATACGAGCAATCATTCTCCCATTATGTTGATAGTGGTCATAAGAGCAGATGAAGTGATGGGCATCCTTGAAAAGTATAGGTGAATAATACCTTTCCATGAGGGTTTTAATGGTTATTAATCTCCCAACATAATGATCCCCACAAGAACCTTCATAAGCATCTTGAAGAATGCATAGTTGATCATCATCAGGAACATACCAACGAACCAAGCCATCAACACACACTTTGTAAAGAAACTATGTTTGTTGATTTCTATAAAGTGTTTAGCATTGTGAAGAAACTATTATTTTTTCTTATTATCCCACTCTTGTGACATCTCCTAAGTGAGAAGGTAGGTGAGAATGCCATTGTACCAATTGGTTTTCATGGGCACTTATTTAATAACAACTTTGGCAAAGAGGAGTTCATTAGCCGATACAAGTGGTTAGCTACCACATTCTTAGTTCTCTTTCTATCCATCATGGTTAGATCGAACTCCTACAAGATCACCAGCCACTGTATGACATAGGGGCTCATTGTTGACTTATTCATCAGGAGCCTAATTGTACTGTGATCAATGTGCACAAACACCTTTTATCCAAGCACATAGTACCTGAGTTTTTCCAAGGCATACATCAATGCCATTAGTTCTTTTTTAATTGTGGTGTAATTTAGTTGTGAATTCACAATGTTTCTGCTCATATTGTGGATGTAGTAAGGATGTTTCTGATTGTCCAAATGTATGAGCACAACTCCCAACACATAATTTGATGCATCCATCATAATATGAAAGGATTTAGATGAATTAGATATTCATAGAATTAGAGTTTCCACAAGTTCTACTTAAGTTTCTAGAATGCATGCTTGCATTATTTAGTCTAGAAAAATAGAGCATCCTTCTTTGTCAGCTCCACCGATGGTTTTGAAATCTTAGAGAAATTCTTGATGAAGCCTTGGTAATAGCTAGTGTGGCCAAGGAATGACCTCACATATTTGACTATTTCTAGTTGTCAAGTTATTCCTTAGATGACCCTTATTTGTTTAGGGTCTATCTCAATTCCTTTTTGTGTTATTTTATGCCTAAACATAATGCCCTCTTGGATCATCAAGTGGATTTTCTTCTAGTTGAGCATAAGGTTTATCTCCACACTTCTTTTCAGCACTTGCTCAAGATGGTCCAATGCTTGCTCTAATGTAGCCTTATAGGTGGAGAAGTCATCCATGAATACTTCCATCCTACTACTAATTTGTTATTGGAAAATTATTAGGATAAGGTGTTGGAATGTTGCAGGGTCATTGCACAAGTCAAAAAACATGTTTTTGTATGCAAAAGTCCCCTAGGGACTTGTGAATGTGATTTTAGCCTAATCCTTTAGTGCTATCTAGATTTGGCTATAGCCATTATAACCATCTAGAAAGTTGTAATAATAATACTTGGAAATTGCGTCTAACACCTAGTCCACAAATGATAAAGAAAAATGATCCCTGAATGTTGCCATGTTCAACAACCTGAAATCAATGCAGATACTCCATTTCCAACATTTCTTTGGCATGATTACAAGTGGGCTAATCCACTTACTATATGCAATGGGATAGATGAACCCCACCTTGAGGAGTTGCTCAATCTCTTCTTTGACGATTTTCTTGAGTTTGGGGTCCAATCACCACTACGTCTACCTTTATGGTTTAATGGAGAAATTTGTGTAGATTCAATGCTAACATATCCTAGGGTTAATTTTTGTTAGTTCATGATTTGACCAAGTAGAGGTTATTGTCCATTTGTTGACCACCTCTACTGGCTTATTTTCCTACATAAGAGCAAGATTGAAATTAATGATGATTGGCATCCTATTATTAAGAAAAGCATGTTCCATTCCAGCTAGTAGATTTTTTAACTCAAGGGGCTTCTAATTGAAGCTCTCAGGGATTTCCAACTCTTCCTCATTGGTTTCATCAAGTTCATTAAAGATTTGGTGATGGACATGCTCTAGTTCATCCATACCTTTAATATAGGCACTTGTAAGGCTCTTAGTTTGTTCCATGCATAGTGGTGTACTACTTTCTACTTTAGGTGTTAGCCACTGGATGTCCTCCTATTTTGTGGTTGTTGTGTATAGGCACCTTTGAACTTCCTTGACATCTGCACACTACCTGAATGCCATGAGTGTGGTACTTTTGATGGTCCATAATTTTTGCATAGAGTGGCACCTTGTGTCATTATACGTGATGCATGGAATGTGCTTATTTTTTATTTTTCCAAATTTATTCTTCTTGCAGATCTCTAAGGAGAGGTCTCTAATTCCCAGCCACACATCAATTGTACTCAGCCAAGCTCTTTTCACAATGATAGGGAAGATTCCCTTACAATTATCCACTCATATCACTAGGAAGTTAGCAGGATATGACCATCTACAGTTGATGGTCACAATGTCCTCCACCATTTGAAGGGGATAGTGATGGACTAATCTACTAAATCTAAGATAATGTTGCTCTTATTGAGTGGAGGTAGGTTCCAGGCTTTATACATTTCTTGTGAGATTAAATTAACACTAGAATATGAGTCTAGAAGAGCCATACAAGGTTTATTTCTAGTAATTTTCAAGTAAATGAGGGGACTACTAGGATCATATCTCTTCCTGGGAAGATGGCTGACCTTTATTCAATAAGTGACTACATGGATTAACATTATAGTATATACTTGGTAAGGTGTTTGGTTCAAAGGGATCTTGAAAGATGTTGTGGAAGAGGAAGGAGAAGCAGGGTTAGTAGTTGCAGGTGTTTGTGAGCACTTGGTAGGACTATTGGTTCGAAAAAAGGGTCATTTTTTAGGCTTAGTGTCCACTTGGCTGAGAAGCTAGCTATAGTTTAATAGCCCTTGTGGCATTTCTTTGCTACAGGTGGGCTAGTATTTCACCTTGCATGGATGTAGTGGGTGGAAATTAAGTTGATGGTGGAGGTACAAGTGTAGAAGGATGAGGAGGGTAATATGGAAATGAGGACTCACCTCTTGGAGATTATGCTCTATGATATTCAGAAGGGTAGTAGTTGTACTAGAAAGAAGCATGACTAGAAGAGTCATGTCAAGAAGTGGGTTGTTGAACATAGTACCTGTACAGATCTGGTTGATGGTAAGGATACTACTACATTGGTGGTGGCATCTACCATGACTGTGGTGTTAACATTGATGGTATTGCCCATGAGGTTAAGGTGGTGCTCCACTTGGATAGTAGGCTTGTTGGTGGAACTTGCTGTAGTTGCCTTGAGAATAAGGCAATATCTTGGATGTTTGCCATTATGCAAAATAAGGATTCAATGTGTGTAGTATAGATTCCTACAAGTGTGACACAACTAGGAAACATTCCCTAGGATGTTCATAGTGACATATGTCATACCCTTCATCATCTATTTTAAAATCTGCAACCTCTTTCACTACAATAAATTTTCCCTTACTCTTTTGATGGGCACATTCAGCTTCCTTCTATCATGATTACTACTTTACTCTTTGGTCTCCTTAGTAATTCTAAGAGTAGTTTCAAACTTTTCATCCAAAGAGTCCCACATTTTGTCAACCTTGGTTTATATTTGAGAAATATATTTTTGTATTATTAAGGTTTTTCATTGCACCACTTCATGAAATGGTGCCTCCTCCTCATTGTTAGAAAACTAGACCTCCCTTTTGTAAATGAAAGGATCCTAGTTGTACTTTATACTTTCCATTTTTCTTAGCTCATCTTCTTCCTTAGCCACTTACTTAATTAGGCTTTTGATCTAATGGATTCTTAACTTCAAAAGCCTCCCTTGGGCATAGACCCCTAGAGTTCTCCTTATTTTTGTTTGAAGCCCATCTATGATATGGCATAGTTGGTTCCTTTGAGAATAGCCATGGGCTATGCATCGGTGCAACAAAGAGTAATACCTATGCATGGCCATATACAAGGACTAATGTGTGCCTTACTTTCAACCTTGGATCTATTGTCTTAAGTTAGAAACTCAAGGGCATATCTGATACTTGTCATCGAAGAGTTCAAGCATCATACTCCATCATCGGATTGATTCTGGTTCTCAAGACCAATATTGACTTTTAGCCTTCTTAATGAGTGTCCTAGGGAACAACTTTAATTTTTACCATTCATTCTCTACATTGTATAAGGCACATGCATTGTGAAAGGCTTGGAGATGATTCTGTGTATTCAAATTTTATCACCCTTTGAAATTAGGGATATTTTTCATGTCTAACTATTTGATCTAGTTATCCTTTATGCATCTCATTTGAATCCTCACAACCTTTGCAATGTTCAACATGTTTGTAGTGGCAAGCAAAGGCTCATTATTGTCATGGCCCTTATGATGCCCATGATGCCTTCTTCTATCCCTTTGGTCTTTGTGATGGGCCTTCCTTAATTTCTCATGCCCCTAATCTCTACTATTCCGATGAGATCTTTAGTCATTTTTATCCTGTTAATCACCTTCATGATGGTCATTGTTCCTTCTATAGCTTTGGTCTAAGTTGGATGAGGAAGAAGATGAGGATGATGAAGATGAAGAGAAAGGAGAGCCACCACTGGAGTGGTGCTTGCTACCTTCTCTTCTTTAGTCTTGGATATGATCACCATGTTTGTCCTTATCATGATGCTTATCATTGCTTTTGGCTTGACTCCCTTCTTTAGAGCCCCCATGGTCATGGGATGCATTCTTTCCCAAACTAAGGTTATTCATAGTTGGATGTAAATGTTGGTTAAGGTCATGAATTTGTTGGCTGCGATATCACACCCATGATATTGCACCCGCGATATTGCATCCATAATATCACAATCGATGTGATATCACGTATGCAATATTGCAGCCTAGCTGCAATATCGCAGCCTGTCTCCTCATCTATAAATAAGAGGTATAAAAATACAATAGAGAGATTTTTGTCAATTCTTAGTTTATGTGTTAGTTTTTAGTAGTTCTTTCTCTCAACCCTTTTCCTCCCAGTGTATGCTTGCAGTGTGGTGAATGTAATTGCACAACATCCTTTATTCGAGTGTGACATACTTGGACATGCACATGACCGAAAATAAAGATCAAGATTACTTCATCATTGTAGCATTCACTTAGCTTAATCATTTAATTAATTATTATTTATTGATTTCTTAGTTAATACCTTCTTACCCTAAAACTCCTATTAAACATGGAATGAGTACAACTTGATTACGAGCATTTAAGTGTGACTACTTGGTAACCCAGTAGCGTACCTAGGATCTGTGCATGGTAATCCTAGTGGTAGTCATGCATGAAGTCCAAGATGTATATAGATAATCAAGGAATGAATGCTCATTGCACTTAGGCTAGGTTAGGCTCTTTCTCACCCTTTCTCCCTTAGCTTAGTGAATATTATTTCCCATTACCTTCAGGAGTAGCATTAGGTTAGAAACACATCATACACCTCACTCTGGACTAAGCCATACATGACAAAGTAATACTACTCCATGTGGGAAGACAACAAACTGCGACCTAAGGCTAACTATCTAGATGCCACAACTAGTTTGTCTGTGGAGTTTGACTAGATCGTGCGTGTAACGCTCGTATTCGTATGGTTGAGTGTAGGGGTACCTTGCCACTCACATTGGCGCCATTGCTGGGGATGGTGCTAGTTATCTAGATTAGTTATATCATACAAGGTCACTATATATGAATTAACAATATATCTTTTAAGAAGAATTTATTTCAAAAAGGCACATACAAATTCACAAATAGCTTCACAACCATGCCTCTCTTACAAGACTATGATAATGCCATACCTAGTGAGGAAATTCATTGAGAATCGATGAATTACATGAAAATGAAGATTGGAGTACGCAATCTAAGGTAGGGGTTTCTTACAAACATAAATGAAGACAACATCGTCCCAACGCATGAAAGCTTAACTTACTCGATGATGATGAATCCCTACTGGTCACTACAAGCCTAACACAAATACAAGAGGCTGTTCAAATCTCCCGTAGGCATCATAAAGAGAGCCATCTACCTAGGCTCGATTTAAAGAACTTCCCTACTTTCTCAGGAGGCTATGACTTAGATTCGTAACAACATTTACAAGCCTTCTATGATGCCTGTACATGGAACAACATTGATAATGGTTGGCAAAAACTTAAGCTCTTTCCTATGACACTCATTGGCCAAGAAAAAGTATGGTATAGATTGTTAAAACCAAATTCAATACAATGTTGGCCACCAATGGTAGAACTCTTTAATGAAAGATATCAAACCTATGCAAGAGTGTTAGCCTTGAGGAAACAAATCCAAGAGTGGAAACAAGCACAACATGAACCCTTGGACATGGCCTTAGAAAGATATTATGCACGGTTAAACAACTGTCCAGGCCATGGGTTCTTTGAGGAAGGGCTAATGTACCATATCACTGATGGGCTTCTTGATGCAATAAGAGGAAACCCTATGGATGTATGCCCAAGGTCAACTATACGAACTATGCACCCATCAGGTCCAAGAGCTTATCAAGAAGGTAGCAAAATAAGAAGGAGAAATGGCTAGATGGGAGAGTGTTGAAAAACATCAATGGGACCAAAATCTCAACTTAACAAAGGTCCATGATCATAAAAAGGAAAAATAAACCTATCACAAGGGGAAAGAACCATCTTTTCTGGTACAACAATCATTATAGGAAGTCGAGGCAAAGATCAATAAGATGTTTGAATGGATGTATAAAAAGTGTGGAGAATATATCGATATTATTGGGGATAGAGTTTTGACAACCCAAGAAGCAGGACAAGATATCATTAGACAATCGGGAAGAAGGGATGAAGGAAATAAGAGCTCAACTACCAAACATACGTATGAATGCAACATATGCATGTACGATCATCCCAAGGGCCAATGCCCAATCTTGTTACATTTATATGAGCATTGGGAAAACATGTTACACCTAGAGTTTGTATAGAGATACTGTGTTTGATCACAGTGGAAACAATCCCAGTCATGGGGGAAGCCACCCCCAAACTAGAGAAACCCTTCGTATTATCCAAATCCAAATGCTTACCTAGTTCAACATCTTGTTTTTCCAGCTAGGCCAACATACTCTATCTCGTCGTACTACCATTCTCCTCAATATTATCAGCCCATGTTCTCAACACAACCACCACTTTGTGCACCTTACACTTCTCCTAATTTTCAAAATTTTCATCCTTTCCCTCCTTCTACATTGCCACCAACTGTTCCTAAGGTGTCTGCACCACAGCAACAACCCCCGAACATTACTTGTGCTACTATTGCCAACAATAGTGAGAGGCCCCCTCAACATCAAAAGCATCCCTTCTTTAAAATGACTGTAGGAAGGGACAACACAATTCCAAGGCCATTGCATCCTTCAACTCAGCACAAGCCCAACACTATGGTGCACCCTTATCTTCGAAGCCAACGCCTCATGTCACTTCATCAGGGCCACCAACTAACGCTCCAACAAACATACGGCCCAATGAACACAATCATGGAAGGCAACATCCCAATCCTTGCATACCATCTTATGTCCTAAATATCAGAGTGGGTCAACTCCTTATACGGAAATCACATCTTATAAATTGCCCCACTATGCTTACTATAATCAAGTGTGTGAACCCCGATGGGGTAAGTATGGCCAAGTTCTAATACTTCCAACATGCAAGGATCCTCATCTTTCATTTATTAATCCTTTCCATCCTTAACCATTTAGTTATGGGGGATACCTCCCATTCTAATAACAAGCAGGATTAATAACTCCTTTTTTATTTTCTTTAATTTTACAACTTTTTGTTTTCCAGTTTTTCATTTTTCAATTTTTCAAATTTCTTGTTTTATCTTTGTATATTTTTGTCTTTTTATGTTTTTATAAGTAATCTCATCTACGAATAAAGCACCCATGTGGCTCGTTGGTTGAGGTGTGTTTTATGTTATCAAGTCTTGAGTAATCAATTATTTGGATAGTGAGCCCATTAAACCCACTCATCCACTCTACAAATGAGAGGTTCTATTTGAGGGTACAGAGATATTCTTGACATTCTTAAAAACTTAATTAATTTTGTGTTCATTATACCTAGAATGAAAAAGGATGGACTAAGAGGGAATGATTAGGGTGTGACATCAAGGGGACTTGTGGATTCTCTTTGGTGACGTTTGTGAGAGTTATCATGCAACATGGTTGTACTAAGATCCTTGTAGATCTAATGAAAATGGGAGTCAGAGTAATCAAAAGGGCACTCAAAATTCCAATGCTATTCTAGGGGGTCCCACTGGAAAGACATGCACCCGTGCCTAAAGGTTGGTGGCTTCTTTGGATTCAGTAAAGAGAAAAAAAAGAAGAAAGAGAAAAAAAAAGTGCCACAAAACAAAAATCACTCCTCCCTTGAACAAAATTCCAAGTGATCATATGCCTTGTTGTTCTGGTACTCTTATAGTTGCTCATCATGGGATGAAACAATGCAGTGTCATTGATAAGAGGAATGGACTTGGTCTTGATCTTGGAACTATGGGTTAATGACACATTAATCATGCCTTACATGTAGGATTCATTGTGCCCTGTCAGTTACCTCATGTCCCAATCTCTACAATCCCTTCTAATATTCCATCTCATCTCGCTATTCATGCAATTGTGGCTCATGTCTCATATAGCATAGAATTCTTACCTCATTCTAGTGATATTTACATGTGTGTGTTTTTTGGAATTAGTGTGGATTACATTTAACCCTTCGAGTGTCCACAGACACTTTTAAGTGCGATTATGCAAGGGAATTAAAGGTTGGAACCTACTTTGGGGAGGACCCACTTGAGTAATTTTTGTAATTTGCACTCATGACCCATCTTCCACACACCATTTATTACCCTTAGCATATTGCCAATTATTTTCTTTCCCTTATTACTATCCCTCCGATTCAACGTTCGTATGAACCATCACATAGCCTTTTTCTCTACCATATGAGATCCTTATTGATAAATTCCACACCATCATAATTTTCATGGCTTCAGAACTAGTTGAATTACCCTGGAACCCTTTAACAATCATCCAGATGTCCTTAGTTTACATTGTTTAATTTCAAAAAAAATTTAAAAATTTGGTACATTCTTTAAGTGCCCTAACTTTGATAAAAATATATATACATGACCCCCCCCTGCAACACTTACCATCATTTTCCACTATTCATGTGGGGGATTTTTTCAAATTTTTCTCTATGACTTGTGATTGTGAGACCCTTACTTTTATACCTATATCTCACTCACTGGTACTTCAATTTTCATTCTGTTTGAACCTACTTGAACTCGAAGTGTTCAGCTTAGTCGTGGGGGAGGGGCACATGCTGAATAGTGCATAAATTTTTCTGATATTTTTTGAAATTCATCATCACCCAAAGGACATATTTAAGGGTAATTAGTTGTAAAATTAAGAATAGAATGTGTCAAAAACAATTTCATCCCCTTAGCTATACTAGAAAATTAAATTTGGAAACCACCTAAGCAAAGAGGACTCAACATTATAATATTTCGGGGACATNCAAGGTAGCCAGAAGGAGGAGCTACTGCAGCGTTTGAACAGGGACAATATCTCATGTTTCCCCAGGATTGTGTTTAGAACATCCATGAAAGGTCCATATTCACTGTAGTGATCATGGAATTAAACTTTAGACCTTTTGTAGAATTTTCTCTAGAGGTTGTTATGGATCACCTCAAAGGATCCCTATTATGGCCTACCCTCTGTGAAAGCGTTGCCTGGTACTTAGGGAAAACGTACCAATTTTGGCACAATATAGGAAAAGGCACCACGGTTAACAATTATGGTGTGAATATTGATTTCTTTGTTGAAGCCATTTTGGAAGTATTAAACCTTTCGAATATAGGGTGAAAGGTTGCTCAGAACTAGCTGGACACTTTCAGAACCAAGCAACTTAATAAACTGTTGACAAAGAATAAAAGGGTGGAGGAAGAAAAAGAGAAGGCTTACTAGGATGCCTCTATGGCACAAGCGCAAACTTACACGCATGCCAAGGCACTTAAGGCCTTACAAGAGGAGATACTCTAGGACATACTTCAACGCCATCAAATCCCAAGACTTGGAGTGCAAGAAAAGGGAAAGACACCCATGGAGGAGTCACCACCACTAGGAACTACATGAGTTCCATCCAATTTTGTAATCATAGGGTTTTCTTTTGTGTTGTGTCTCAATTTTGTTCTAACTCCACACTTTGGCATGAATCCATTCTAGTTACTTAATAATCCCATACCTATCCACTGTGTAATCAATGGAGCTTGTTCTCACTTTAACTCAAGTACAATTTTTCATTCAGTTGTGGGGGTATGATGAGTCATGAATTTGCTGGTTGCAATATCACAGCCACGTACACAATATCACATCGTATCTCCTCATCTATAAATAAGAGGTAGATAGATTCGATAGAGATATTTTTGTCAATTCTTAGTTTAAGTGTTAGTTTTTAGTAGTTATTTCTCTCAACCCTTTTCCTCCCAGTGTATGCCCATAGTGTGGTGAATGTAATTGTACAACATCCTTTTACTCGAGTGACGTACTTGGACATGCACATGACCAACAATAAAGATTGAGATTACTTCATCATTGTAGCATTCACTTAGGTTAATCATTTAATTAATTATTATTTACTGCTTTCTTAGTTAATACCTTCTTACCCTAAAACTCCTATTAAACACGGAATGAGTATGAATTGATTACAAGCATTTAAGTGTGACTACTTGGTAACCCAGTAGCGTACCTAGGATCTGCGCTTGGTGATCCTAGTGGTAGTCATGCACGAAGTCCAAGATGTGTACGGATAATCGAGGAACGGATGCTCATCGCACTTAGGCTAGATTAGGCTCTTTCTCACCCTTTCTCCCTTAGCTTAGTGAATATTATTTCTCATTGCCTTCAGGAGTAGCATTAGGTTAGAAACACATCATACACCTCACTCTGGACTAAACCATACGTGACAAAGCTAATACTAGTCCAGGTGGAAAGACATCGAACTGTTACCTAAGGCTAACTATCTAGATGCCACAACTAGTCCATCTATAGAGTTCAACCAGATCGCACATCTAATGCTCATATTCATATGGTTGAGTGTAGGGGTACCTCGCCACTCATCACCTTCATCAAATGGAAGGGGAGGAGAGTTTGTGTATTAAGAACTCCTGAGAAGGGGTCTTTCACTTTCTTTTGGCCTAGCAAGGACAATGTTTTTGTGAATTGTTTGTCTTTTGATTCCTCATAGTGAGCTACCATCTACTAATATTTCTTTCTCTAAGCCTCTATGGGATGATAATCTTGGTAGGAATGATCTTGCACCTCATACTCAACATTGAGTGTTGTGATGTCCAATCTCATGAGATTGTGGAGGAGCATTATAGGAACTAGTCAATCAGAAGGCAACATAATATTATCCTCCATGTCCCTCTACTATAGTTGTTCATTCTGGTGCAGGATAAAGGTGAAACCTAGAGTATACTCATCCAGATGCATATAGACCACTTTGCATTGTTGGGGCATGGGTGTTTTTAGGCTTTCTTACCTTTGTTAATTGGAATCATCCATAAAGAGTGGTGGGAAGTTCTATATGTGAGAAGAAGCCATGTTAGTTCTTTTGAAAATACTGTGCATGAGTTATTATTATTCATTTTAATGATTTCAACTTTAAGGTTTGTTACAATGTCGCTGGATGATTTCACTAACTTCCTAGGTAGTGCACGAAGCTAACTAAAGTCCCCAGCAATGACCCTAATGATGAGTAGTGAGTAGTCCCTATGCCCAACCATACAAATCACTAGAATTTAGTAAACAATATGATCAAATTTCCTAGACTTCAACTTTCTAAGTACACATTATCTAGGTAGTGAACTTAAGGACCTAATCATTATCTTCTCAGTTCCACCTGTCATGCTCAATGATATGGTTAAGTATAACTAAGGCACATGATTTATATAACTTTTATATTTTTATTCATTTATCCTAAGTGTAAAAATAAAGTAATTAAATGCTTAGTTAATCTAGAAACTATCTAATGCCTTAATCTAATCCTAACATAAGCATCCATTCCCACTTGTCGTACACATCTTGAACACATTGCAACGCAATTGGATTAGCAAGCGTAAACACCACTAGGATTATGCCTAAGGTGGTCATACTTATGTACATTAATTATCCATATTCAATTAATTAATTATATGCATGAGAGTATATTTCATAATAGTAAAGTGCATTAAAGAAAATATTATGCTAAGTCCAAGTGATGCAAGGTTTATCAAGAAGCTTGTCTTTATTGTTGTTCATAACGAAGCGTCTAGGTACATCAATGTTTGAATAAAGATCTGTACACTTCTCAACTCCTACTACAGGCACTTAAAAAATATTCTAACTCTCAAAAGAACAAACTAAAAGAGCTCCACTATGCTACTAATGAACGAATGCCTTAAATGCAGTAGGTGCACACATTAATATAGCCAAGACTATATAGTCCGTCAATGTGAATGTGTCAACGCATCAAATCATGCATCAATGAGTATGCCTTGATACAGTCCAACCAATGATGATCCATCAAAGACTAAACATGTACAACCTTACTATGATCTAGCCAAAAAAATCATAGTTCAATAAATAGATGTTGGTATCCAACACATTCCCTAAACCAAGAACACCTTAGCTAATGCCATTATAACCTTAGCCCTAAATGTGATGCTAGATGTATTTAGCAAGTTAGCTTCATTGATGGAAAATTGTATCATTTCCATTACATAGAATAATGAAGGCATCTCTATAGCCACCATTGATAATGCTCCTCAATAAGAGTGGTATGAAAACATCAAGTTTTACCTAATTCATGGTGAACCTTCATAGAACTTAACTACCTCTCAAAACGATGTTATATGAAAAAGATCAAAAAAAAATGTTATCATAGTCAATAATACATTATGTTGAAGATCCTATGATGATGTATTATTAGTATGCATGGGTAAAGGAAAAGCTCATATGATCCTTGAGAGCAAGTTCACAAGTGCATATCTGGAGGACATATAGGACCTAGAGCCATGGCTGCAAAGATTAGACAATTAGGATACTATTGGCCCTATATGGAAAGTGACTACCGATAGAAGGTTAAAACTTGTGACATCTATTAATGGTATAGCAACTTAATACATGTGTTGTAGATTGAGTTACACATCACTCAAATCGCATGACCATCCCAATGGTTGGGAATTGACATAGTTGGATCCATAACCCCTAAATCCTCCATAGGACATAGTTTCATCATTATTGCAACTAAGTATTTTACCAAGTGGGTTGAAGCTATTCCTCTAAAATAAACAACAACATAACAAGTTTGTAAGTTTGTCTTGGATAATATCATATGTTGGTTTGGCCTATCTTTAACAATCATTACAGAAAATGGACTATAATTTAGTAGCTAAGAGATGAAAACCTTTTGTCAACAACTAAACATTAAGCATTTTTTTTCATCACCTTACTATTTATAGGTCAATGATCAAGTTGAAGCTAGCAACAAGATCATAGTGAACCTACTTAAGAAAATGGTAAGTAAAGGAAAACAAAAATAGCATGAGTAATTCTTATATGCATTGTAAGCCTATAGGATGACCTTTAGAACCACAACTAGAGTCACCTTGTATAGCCTAGTTTATGAATTTGAAGTTGTTTTGCCTCTTAAATTGGAGGTTTGATCCTTAATGGTGGTTCTATTTGACTTCATCAATGATGAGCAGAATAACAAGCTACATATTGTGAACCTTGACTTGGTGGAGGAATGATGAATACAAATGCTTACCAACATTGAGTGATACCAAAACAAGCTAAAACAACAACATCATTATTATTTAAATAGGTATAAAGTCAAGAAAGGAGACTTTGTCCTTAAGACCATTCGCGAGCATGCACACAAATTTTCGGTCAACTGGGAAGAACCTATCTTAGTTACCAAAGCTTATGACAATGGATCATTCAAGTTGATGGATATGTATGCAAATGAATTTGCCAATTGGTCAACCATGCTTATCTTAAACCATATTACATTTGATGTTGACCCATTTGTTTGTAGTCTTTGTTTGCTTTTTGTTCATAGGTTAGAGAAACAATTGATGTTCAAAACTTTAGTGTTCTACAACAAGTGAGCCTACAAAACCCTTTGCCTCTTTTTAGCCTCTTAGAAATACTAAAAATTTTGTATGAATTTTCATAGCATGACACAAAGTTCATATGTTCTACCTATTGTAACCAATGATGACCTATATATACTTGTTTTCTCCTATAGTCTTTAGTAAACACATGTATTCTTTGACTTGTTTGATTGACCTCTTGGAGTTGTACTTGTAGGATGAGCTCAGAGTCATCGTGAGTGTGTGATTCATCACAAGGATGAGTTACCATGTGACCTTGATATATGAGATTCAATTAGCTTATTTGATCTTATCAATAGTACTTACCTCACATCATCTTTGTTACCCCTCCTGAGCCATAATCTAGTAGTGAAATTATAGCCTTCCTTAACTTACTAATAATGAAAACCTATATTTGATATCCATGTACCATGGTGATGCAACATCTTCTTTAACGTGTGTAATGTCTAAAAAATTTAGTTGTTGGAAAACTGAAAATCTTGGGTGAAATAGTTTAACTTTGGATCCTAAGGACCTTTGAGAAGAGAATCCAAAGTGTCCTGGAAGATCATGTCGATCACCTAGGGACTCAAGGAGTGTTCACATGTGCAAAACATTTAAACAAAAAAAAGTAGATTTGATCTAAGAAAAAGCACATAACTTAAACATCGAATAAACTTGCATAGACAAATGAACTGTTGATTTTTATTACAATAATAAAAATATTATAAGAGTAGAGTTTTAAGGGATACAAATGTATTCTTAGATGCATAAGGAGTTACTCAAATGGTGCCTGAAGTTTGATGAAAGTGGTAGTTTATGTTCTATAGTTGGTTGCATGATCTAGATGCTTCCAAGCTCCAACTTTTGAAAACTTCTCATTGGTTCTTAGATGTGAATTTGCTACATTAGTTGTAAAAAATGATGGATAAATGTTTGATTTTTTTTTAATTTTGGGCCGCTAAGAGTCTCCAATGCTTACCTAATTACCAATTTGCCAAAAAGTTCTTTTAAAGTGTTGAAGTTTTGATTTAAGTAGGTTGCTAGTGTTCAATTTGTTGTTGGAAATTTCTTGCCATGATTGCTAATAGATTGGTATGATTTGTAGGTGTAGTAGGAAATTATTTTTAGCATAGTTGTCCATTTATGGAAAGTTTTGATACCCCAAGGCCATCAAAACCACATTAGATACTATAAGTAGTAAATGGACTTTTGTTACTATGCTAGCTTTAGCTTCACCTCAACTATGCTAGACTTAGAGAGCTACACTAGCATTGTTGAAACCTATTGGGAAATATGGTGACTACATTGGGCATGTAAAAATTGCCGAGAATTTATGATGACTACATTGGCCATACTACAGTTGTTGGAAATTGTGATGACTACGTTGGTCATTGTTGGGAAAATGAAAAATCCAATAAATTCAACACTAGGTATGTGCAACTATAGCCTAGTAAAGGCCATGACCACCACAAAACCCATGAAAATGCCAAATTTGGTAGTTCCCAAGGTATTTTCAACCTTCCCAAGCCTAAAAATAAACATGACATTACTTTTTTTTTTTATTTGGGAAGTTAGGAAATAATAACTTATGAGGCATGTTTAACTTCATAGAGTTAAAGTATACAAGATTGCAGCTCATGGGCTACAAACCTTACATTTATAATAAAATCTTGCCTGAAGTTGAAAGGTGAAGGTTACAGGTTACAACATGAATTTTCTTGATGCTGTTTCATTAGCCCCTCTTTGTTGATGTTTTGAAGATTTACTTGAAAGACATTGATAAAGAATGCAATACACCACCACAGGTCCATCACTAGCATTCCCTCTTCATGCTTGATTTAGTAGTGTTGAACCATGCTAAAGTGTGCTTGTGATGATGAGATAGGGCTATGGTGGGATGATATAGGTCAAAGAATGTATTTGGTCATGAGGGAGTAGTCACATAGGTTAACAATGAATTTCCAAAGTTGACATCATGGTTATATCATGGTAATGACAAACTGGCTAGTTGATGTGGTCTTTGTGCTTCGTGCTTCGAAGTATTGGTCACTTGGTAGTTTTTTTTTAATAAACCAACACTTCACTCCAAGTTTTCTTTGGCCTTTAGTGTTCTCCCTTTGTATGTTTGGAGTCATTGATCTATCCTTTAATCTTCATTGGCCTCTCAGCTTCTTGGTAATTTTCATTGCCATTATTTTTGGTGAGGTAAAGCCTTCATTGGGTTTCATCACCAAGGTGAAGTTTGATTTGGTTTTCTTATTGAATGAGATGTGTTACATTCAACAAACTTAATGATGGAGAATGATGAAGGAAATTTCATATGAGCATAATGCATGAGTGTCAAAAATAGGTCAACATTGTTGTTTAGTATAAGGAAGGTTATAATTAAGCTATAGGATGATGGATTGAGGGTTAATAACAAGAGTGATGTGGAATAAGCACTCTTGGCATGATAGGACAAGCTAACCAAATCTTATGCATCAAGGTCACATGGTAACTTGTTGCCATAATTAATTGTAGCTTTGCAATAACTTTAGGCTTCATCATGTATGAACAAATTTAAGAGAACAAGAACACAAGACAAAGAAAACATGTCATTACAAAATAATGCATAGGGCACATGAAAAAGCCAACAAACTAGGATACCATAGGTCACTATCAATGTAACATGAAGAGATTTGTGTAATGTGCATCAAATTTACAAAACTTGTAGTTCATTTATTATGTCAAATAGAGAGATTAAGAGAAAGAGAGCATGTAGGCTCACTTGTCCTAGACCATTGCAGTCATCAAAATTAGTCATTCATTGCGACCTATCAACAATGATAAACAATACTACAAGAAAACATGTAAGTGTTAGATGTAATCAAGGCTATGTAATGGCTTTATTGTTGCATTGCAAGGACTTGATGAGGTTATGAATAGGCTTAATTTTTTGTGACGAACTTGGTCTTATGCATTTTCTCATAACCATTGTGATTTAGATGGAAATTTTGAGTAAGGAATCATTTATCATGTCTCTGGCTTTGAGGTCAATGATCATTAGGCTATTTTAGGTCATTAAGGCTATATGGTAGAACATTTTCAAGGTTTAAGGTTTGGGTTTATAAGGTTAACATAGTCTAATGACATAATGAGAGGGAATTATTTAGGCTTGAAGGCTAGTTGAATTTTCTTCCTTATCCTACTAGCTCATTCTTACAATATAAGCACAACAAGTGGCACCTATGTAATAAGTTGTTAAATAATGTAAAAAAAATGTAAAATACATTAATAATAATGCATATATAAGTCAAAATACATTAGAGCAAAGGCCAAACATGGTTCAATCATGGTTAACAAAGGCTATAAGGGGTAAGTTAGAGAAAATAGTGTGAAAAAAGGCTAGATGGTGGTCTAATGATGGTTAAATAAGACTATATGAAAATCAACTTTCATCAAATGAAGTTGGGTAAGGTCAAACAAAGTCATGTTGATGTTCCATGATATCAACTGAAGTTAAACCAAGCTAACTAAAGTACAAATGGTGTCATATGATAGAAACATGAGGTTCATTAGTATCAAATGTTATGAACATGAGGGGTGTAGAGTCAAATGACACTAAATGATAAGGAAATAAAGGTCACAATTGTGCAACAAGGTCAAAAAAAGTCAAGCTACAATAGAATAAGGCCAAACTAGTTAAGGTGGAAGATAGGTGGTGATACTTGGTCCATTTCTATTCAACTAAGATCAGATTTTGCTAATTTTAGGCCTTAGTAGGTTATAGTGAAGGTCTACAAGGTTGATGGGGGAGTTTGGGCACTTAGTGTGGTTATTTTAAGGTTGTTTGAAGTAAAAAATGAAGCTTTTATTGTAACTACACTAGAGCTCAACTGGGAGTATGATGGCCAATGTAGTTGGGGTATGCTCTAGTATAGTTAGTGTTAAGATGTTGGTTCTAAGGTTTGTTATGGTTAGTTTTATGGATCGTTGACCTTAGAAGGGGAAGGAGGTTGAGAGAGAGAGAGAGAGAGAGAGAGAGAGAGAGAGAGAGAGNTAAAATGTGGTTGAAGGGACCACACCTTGTATAGTCATCAAGCCCCACTCCAAAGTGTTGTACCACCACACCAATCACTCAACCCTACAAGGTTCCATCAAGATTAGAAATGTGGTTTCAAGGCTTCCACAACCTTTACAATCTTGAGCTTTTCATCAAAGTGTTGTACCACAACATCAAAACCTCAATCCCATAGGATCCCAACAAGCTCAAGCACATCAATCCTGCAGGGTAATAAGAAAAAGAATTTCAAAGGATAATTACAACATAGTTTATTGATCCTTGTATAGTGAGGTACAACACACTGTACAATGCCAAAATGATAAAACAATAAGTAGCAATAGAGTATTCATTGATTATAAATGATTGTACAATGAATAAAATAAGGCTTGCACATTTCCCAATGCATATGAAGTCTTCTTATAGCTACTATGTTCCTAAATCCTTCTCAAAACTTGTGCAACTACTAGCTAATGATCACTAATAGTCATGGGAGATGTCTTTCTCATGCTTGAGACATCTCTCTAAATTTGCCTTCAAATATGAAAACACATCTTTATTTCTTGAAAGATATCGTTTTGAAGTCTTCATATTGGAAGATGTCTTTATCTAATAGAAGACATCTTTTTGGGCTTGGTCTACAATATCTAAATATGTCTTTGCCTTGTGAAAGATGTCTTTATCGATGAAAGATGTCTTGCTATTTTTGAAGATTTCTTTATCTAAGTTCTCTCTAAATCTACCAAGACATCTACTACTTCCCAAAGACATCTTTAATCACTTTCCCTTGCATGATGAATGCATCGTTCCTTGTCCACAACCTTGATCTTTTGTATGCTTTAATGATGTCCACTTTGCTTGTACAATATCAAGTTCTTATCCATGTTCTTTGATTGTTCATTTGAAGACATGTGGATGACCTCCTTCTTTAAGCTCTAGGATAGTTTGTTCCTTGTCCTCTTTAGCTCATCTTGGTTTCCCATGTATGGAGTCATCCAAATATAATAACTAGACAACCATCCAAACAACTTTTGTCTTCATTTTACTTAACGTTTTAAGCACACCAAAAGATCCACAGTCTCCTCCTTTTTGGTGATGTTCAAAACTTAAGAAATGGATTAGTGATCATACAAATATAAGCATACTATTATTTTCCTGTTTGAACAGTAACAAAAAGGATAAGATCCATAAACCTGGGTAGAAACGATAGAAAAGAACAATAATATCCACATAATATGCAGAGCCAAGTGTCACTCATAATCCTAACAAGATGTAGTAAGTATGTATTTATCAAGTCCATGAATAGGTACCCCAAAATTGACAAGAGTAGAACAAACCTTTCAAGTGAAATTCAACCTTGAAGTGAAGAAAATTCTTTGAAAATTGAGAAACATGTCTCTAAAACAAGAAGTCATTAGTAGTGCAAGGTTCTTGAAATTCAAATATTCTTTATGTTTATAAAACATGGAAATATCTCTATAGTGAGGCAAATATAGANATAATAAAACATGGAAATATCTCTATAGTGAGGCAAATATAGACATACAACTTCACAAAGGAAAACTATTGATGTCAGATGAATATATTCCCATAGAGTAGTCGTGACATCGCTCAAAATGTAGTAAGGAATGTATTGCATCCTCCACTTAAGGTGTGACTATGAAAAATGAGAACTTCTATTTTGAGGTCAAAACAAGGAGCTACAATTAATTCAATCAGAACCATCAACATTCAATTTTAAAGGTCAAAGCTATGAGTGAGACATGCATACTCCATTGTTTGTTTAAGGTAATGCAACAACCAAAACCATTGATGAAAAATAAAACAAGCTGGTATACACTTATTGAAATTCTCAACTAATGTAAATATGATCAAGTAAGAAAATAGTCTATTAATACAAAATATTAAAAATAGAGCATGTAGAAATAAGTGTTTCATCAAGTATCAAGCAAGAATATTACAAGTGTTACCTCAAATATATCAAGTGCTAATCCAAGTTTTTCAACCAATATTTAAGCTTGAAGTGAATTTTGAACGTTGAGAGGCAAGTAATCTTTCTTCAAAATGAGTAATTAGTATGGATCTTCATCTTGGTAAATGAACATATAGCAATCTACAACTTGAAACTAGCCATGCCAAATTTCAAAGCAAATTATTCAATGGATAACTCAATCAAAAGCATAGATACTAAAAAAATGATCATGGTCTTGCTCATAATATCAACTACTAGCTATATAAAAATAGATATTTCATGCTTGAGCTAATGATTGATTAATGGATAGGTGGTCTACCAATTCAAAATTCAAGAGGACTAATATAGATTGGTCTTAAAGACTAAAGATAAAAGAAAAATGATCTAATAGATAGCATCATGTAATTCTAGATTCAATTAAAAGAATTTATCAAAAGAATATGAAAGTCATGCATGTTTTTATTTTAGTACAAGTTAATACAACAACCATAATCATGTACAAACAATAGATTCTAATATGGAACTAAGTATTTATATATCGTTAAGTACCTTTTAGAGTTTTAACACACAATTGTTTAAGACTTTTCCATCCCAATAAATACCTCTCAAAGTTCTTTTCTTGCTCATTGTTCATTTTGGCTAAAGTCTCCATGGACTTCCCCTACATTGATGGCCCCCAAGATGATTGAGATTTAGGCTCCTCCTACATATGTGCTACTTATCTTAGGATTTTAAGTTCAATGTGCAAAAATAACAAACACACTATAACTATAGATCAACATCAAGCTTAATTTGTGGAGATCTAGATCTTCAACCAACAATATTGATAGTATTTCAAAGGTTTGTCTTATCTTAAAATGACAAAATCATCCCAAAGACTAAGAGCATAGAATCATCATAGGAATTTCAAATTAAGCAAGATTGAATAGCAAGACAAGGAATCAAAAAATAAACATCCAAGGGAAATATTTACAAGAGCTATTGTAAATCTTCATAACACTAATTATATTAATATCATGAATGAATGAGAGAAATTATTGAGACACTTATTCCACATTTTTGATCTAAGACATGGATAATTTAGGACTTCTCATATACTATCCTTATTAACTAGCAAGCAAAAAGATAGAGACTTACCTTGACTTACCTTGCTTGTTAATAAATTAAGAAGATTAATGAAATTTGAGATAAGGTCCCCTATCATGAATTACCTCCTCATTATTAGGTTCTCTTTCATTAGATCATGCATGTGATGTCTCTATTTGTTCATTTTCCTTGTGATAGAATTTTGAATCAATTTTTGCATTATTTTAAAAACCCCATGTCACTTCATTCGCACTTATTAGTACCTTCACAATTTCTTTATCAAAACCCTTTTGACACGACCAAGCATTAATATTATTTTGATCATCATGGTTAAGAATTTGCATAAAACCACACTTTTTACATATAAAAGTAGTATTATCCTTACGATCAAAATTATCAAACCTTACTATGCTTGGGCTTGAGCTTCCATTTTCATGTGTTGCATCCTCTAAATTATTTGCCTAATTTTTGGGAAACTCCTCATCTTGAATCTTGCTACAATCCTTGTTACCAGAGTTTAGTGGTTAAATCTCAACTTTTATGTTTAAGATCTCTTCTTTCATTTTAGCATGAATAACATTTAACTTAGAAAAAACTAGTTTATTTTCCTTCTTAATCAAATGATGTAAGAGAAAAAATTATTCTTTAAATTCACTATATCTCTCTTGACACTTACCATGTTGATCTACCATATGTGAGGAAGATTCATTAGTAGGAACCATGCAGATGAGATGACAATATTTAGGAGAATTGCATGCTTCTTCTTCACTTTTCTCACCATCATCCCAACTTATATAAAAGTTTTTCTTTTTCAATTCCTCATCATTAGATCTATTCTTTGGCTAAAGTTTGCTACCATTTGCATCATTAGGACATTCGAAGGTCATATGGCCTCTTCGTCCACAAATCCAACACTCTATGGAAGAAAAATCTAGATTAGAAGAATTTAAAATTTTTTTACCTCTTTCTCTACCTTTGAAGAAATTTGGTCTTTGTTGTTGCTGAGATGTCCCTTTGTTTCTTCTTATAAGTAATCATTGTAGCCTCCTTGAGAGAAGAGCATCTTGTCTTCATTGCCCTCATCATGCTCATTGACCTCCTCCTTGGAGGCAGTCTTTAGAGCAATAGGTTATTCTCAAATCATTCCTTCACTTATGAGATTCATTTCATAGGTGATGAGAGCACTTTAAAGTTCCTCAAATCTTAGAGTTGAGAAATCTTTGATATCCTCCATGGCTGTAACCTTAGGCCTAAACTTCTATTGTAGAGTTATGATCATTTTGATGATGATGTCACTTTCGAGAAAGTCCTTCCCTATTCCTATGATGGCTAGAACAAGATTTTTAACTCTAGAAAAATTATCCTTGATTTTCTCACCTTCTCACATTTTGAGTTTATCATATTCACTTTGTAGAACTAGTAGTTTCGATTACTTAACAATAGAGGTTCCTTTGTAAGTAGCTTTTAACATTTGCCAAATTTATTTGGTTGTTTAACATCCTACTATCCTATTAAATTTAGATTTATTCAATGCATAATATAAACAATTTTTTTCTTTTGTATCAAACATGAACTTATCCTTTTTCTCTTAAAACCATTTATGGTGAGGATTGATGATGTCAGTGGTTCTATCAATGAGTGAAGCGTAGCCTTCCAAGATTGATTCCCAGATTTCAAACTCATGGATTTGAAGAACCCTTGCATTCTGGCTTTCCAATAGGCAAAGTCAAATCTATTAGACATCGGTGGCTTTGTGTAAGATGTCCCCTCCATTGTTCACTCTTGCAGTTGATGATGAAACAAAGCATGCTGGATCATTGAACTTAGAAGGGAAAGGGGGGATGAATAAGTTCCCCAAATCAAACCTTTATAAAATAAAATAGACACACAAATTTATGTGGTTCCCTAACTTGGAGACTTCACACTCGGAGCGTAGATTGTAAGCACAACTCTAGAATTTTTGGTCTTAAAATGTGATTAAAGGGACCACATCCTATACAATCATGAAGTCCCACTTCGAAGTGTTGTACCACTGGACGAATCACTCAACCTCGCAAGGTCCCATCATGCTTGGAAATGTGGTTTCAAGGCTTTCACCACCTTTACAATCTTGAGCTCTATACCAGAGTTTTTCACCATAGCACCAACAACTCAATCCCATAGTATCCCAACAAGCTTAAGTACATCAAACTTGAAAGGCAACAAGAATAAGAATTAAAAGGGAGAATTGCAACTTAGTTTGTTGATCCTTGTATAGTTAGGTACAACACACTTTACAATGCTAAAATGATAAAATAATGAGGAGCAACAAAGAATTCAATGATTACAAATGACTACATAATGAATACAACAAGTCTTACACATTTCCAAATGCACATGAAGTCTTTTTATAGTTGTTGTGTTGCTAAATCATTCTTGAAACTCTTGCAATAGCTAGATAATGATCACTAATAGTCATGGGAGATGTCTTTCCCACACCTAAGATGTCTGTAAGAATTTCTCTTTAAATATGGGAAGATGTCTTTATTTTCTAAAATATGTCTTTCTAAAGTCTTCATATTGGAAGATGTATTTGTCTAAGTTCTCTCAAAATTTGCCAAGATGTCTACTACTTCCTAGAGATGTCTTTATTTATGTTCCCTTGCATGATGAATGCATTGTTCCTTGTCCATAACCTTGATCTTTCGTATTCTTTAATGATGTCCACTTTGCTTGTACAATATCAAGTTTTTATTCATGTTCTTTGATTATTGTTTGAAGACATGTGGGAAACCTCCTCCTTTGGGCTCTAGGATAGTTCATTCCTTGTCCTCTTTAGCTCATCTTGGTCTCTTGTGTATGAAGTTCTACAAACATAATAATCATACAACCATGCAAATAGCTTTTGTCTCTATGTTACATAATGTTTTGAGCATACCAAAACACATCAAAAGGTCCACATGTTTTGGGGTCCTAATGGTTTGTATGGCTGGAACAATGGATTGTGGTTGGATATTGGTGAATTTTGGTATCGTTTTGACTCCTTGAAAGCTACAAATGATGTCAATACTTTCAACTACACTAGGAATACACTAGCCAGCATAGTCTTAAAGTAGTCCCTTGAGAAAAATGGATTTATAGTGTCTGAGTATTGAAATTAGTGTTCCATCAGCTACTTAGGGTAACATAGGGTTTTGGAAAGGGTAAACTAGTCATTTGGAGGTCAAAATAGGCTATTGCAAGTGAAATTTTATTACCAACACCCTATGACTACATTGGCCAACATAGTTGTGGGTGGCCTTAGCATAGTTGGATAAAAATTTAGGGTTTTCAAAGTTAAAACAAGGCCTTAATATACCTACCTTTAGGGTTTTAGGATTCTAGACTTCCTGAATCAAGTTATAGGTCATTTTGACTATTGTGTTGTTAGTGCAACTATTCTGGAGTAAGAACTACACTAGCCAGAGTAGTATTTGTCTACCCCATGGTAATTATACATGAATCTTGGATTTTGGTTGGTTTTCGTAGTCAATTGACCAAGTTCTTGGGTTCTTGGGGTTATTGGTGTTCATAGCAAGGGTGTATACTCAAAATGGTTAGTTTTGATGGTTGTTTGAGTGTAGATATAGCCATACATCCCTTGATTACATTAGCCAACATAGTCCCAATGTAGATGTGGGATATATAATAACTTTTATCCATTTACAACTTAGTTTATAGGTTTAGTGATCGCTGGATGCCTTGGCAAGGTTTTTGGGTTAGGATGATGCATTGGGATGCTAATTAAACATGTTAGTGGTATATTTTTTTAAAGCTTTTTCAACCAACTATGCTGGCCAATGTAGTTGAGATCATGCCCATCATAGCTTTGAGGTTGAGGTGAGTTTTGATTGATTTTTAATCCATTGTTTGGTAGTTTAGATTCATAGAGACTACAAGAAGGTGCAAAGGCTAGGATATGTTACATTGAAGGTTATTTTTAGAATTTGGTATTCAAACTCCAACCAACTATGTTGGGATTATCCTGGATAGCATAGTTGGGCTCATCCCTAGCATAGTTCGAAGGTGGGAGTGGGATTTAACTTATTTTTTCTTGATAATTTGATATTTTAGGTTCACTAGAGGCTCGAGAGAGGGAAGGGGTGTAAAGGTTAAGAAATGGTATTTTGAAGATTATTTGAGGCATTTGATGACCAAACCCATGCCAACTATGTTGGGACTATGCTGGCCAGCATAATTAGGATGACTACTAATGTACTTCATCTAGACAAATGATTTTTATCATCATTTGGTGCATTTTATGAAGTTACAAAGCTATTAAAGGTTCTTGATAGGGTTTGGGGCTTGGATGATGAGTTTGGAGATCAAGTTGATATGTTTATGTCCTGCTATTTTGTTTTGATGAGGCATCTATGCTAAAACTATGCTGGCTAGCATAGTTCCTTAGTATGCCCAGTTTTAAAGGCTTGAATTCAGCTTTAAGAGGCTGAAAAGTGACTAGATCTTAGGCTTATGTCATGCTCTAGGACTTTGGTACCACCAATCAATTTTCAAGTCATTTGAACTCAAGGAAGTTGGTGAAAAGCCACCTATATGAGCAACTACGCTAACCAACATAGTTCCTCAATATGTCTAGCTTTCAAGGTATAAATTTACCTTTTAAGGGCTAAAATGTGGTTAGATCTTGGACTTATGTCATGCCCTAGGCCTCTGGGATTCCACCAGTTTATTGTTAAATTATTTGAACTCAAGGAAGCTGGTGAAAAGCTACTTGTATGAGCAACCACGCTGACCAATGTAGTTCCTCAATCTATCCATTTTAAGGCTTGAATTCAGCTTTTAGGAGTTGAAACATGGCGAGATCTTCATTTTATGTCATACTCTAGGTCTCTAAACTTCTACTAGTTAATTTTTGAGTCATGCGGACTCAAGGAAGTTGGTGAAAAGCCATTTATATGAGCAACTATGTTGGGCAACGTAGTTCCTCAGTCTACTTAGCTTTCACGACTTGAATTCAACTTTTAGGAGTTGAAAAGTGGCTAGATCTTGGGATTATGTCATGCCATAGGAATTTGGACTTCCACCCATTTATTTTAAGTCATAGGAAATCAAAGAAGCTGGTGAGAAGCCACCTGTATGATCAACTATGTTGGAACTTTGCTTACTAGTGTAGTTCCTCAATTTGCCTAGCTTTCAATGCTTGAATTCAAATTTTAGGGGTTGAAAAGTGGGTAGATCTTGGGCTTATGTTATGCCCTAGGATTCTAGGCTTCCACTATTCAATTTTGAGTCATTTGAAATCAAGCCATCTATATGATATAAATATGTTGGACAGTGTATAAGCTTTGCTAACAATTCTAAACTATGTCTAAAGTGTTATAGTTAATCTAAAATGTGGTGGAAACTTTGTACACTAGTTTGTGTTGTTAAAGATGGAAAATTTCTATCATTTTTATGTTTTACATTTTTCTATGTTTTTTAATTTTTTGTGTAAAATCCTACCAGTTAAAATGACTATAAAATGCAAAGTTATGAAGCAAAGCTTGACAATGAAATGTAAAGGTGTTAAAAACAGTGTAGCATGTCACATTATAAATTTAGGAGAGATAAAATGAATGCATTCACATTTTCTCTCTCCTAAATTTAGCTTGATAATAGAAAATGGTACAGTATTAGTTGTTGCCCCATCATCCACATTGACACGATGAACCTTGTACCTACCAACATGTATAGTAATGAGAAGAGGAGCAAATAGCACCCCTTCATTTCGAGAGTCAATCTACACTTCATTGTCATAGAAGTTGAGCATGGGGTGATGCCCATTTTCTCTAAGTGAAGCTTGCTAAATGATAGAGTGGATTGATTTTTTATTAGTGGGCATGTCTCTACTCATAGGAATAGAAGTAAACACTTGAGCTGGTATGTCCCTACGAGTAGGAGATGTCATGCAAGGTCATACAAGTTCAGTGATGTCTTATTTTATTTTAATGGCTATTTTTCTTGCTCCATTGTTGCAAGGGAACTCTTTTCCTTGGCATGTGATGTTTCAGCCTTAGTGGTTCTAACCTCCTCCATCCTTCGTAGAGTTTGTGGCTTAGGTTTTGATGTATGTGCCTTGAGCCCCTTGTCCATGGCTGTAGCTGATCTTAGTGTAGGTCTAGATGTGTTAACTTGCTTTGTAGCCTTTTGTTGTTGGTTACCTTTAGTGGGCTTAGCTGTTGGTCTAGTGATAGGTTATTTTCATTGTTGTTGTCAGGATGATTTTTTGCTAACCTCTAAGTTGTGGACCACTATAGGTGGGCTTTTGATCATAGGTTGCCATGGTTTTATTGGTGGAGGAACCTAGATAACAAATTATTCCCTAGGATTTAGAGGATTAGCAACTTGTAGTCTAGGTTGTGAAGTCGATGCCATTGAAGATGGGACATGTATAAAAAAAGGCTTCTTAGGGCCTAAAGAAGGTGATACCCATATGACAAAGGGCTTTCTAAGTCTTTTTTTTGGGGGGATATGATGGTACATTGATGAAAAATGGTTTTCTAGGAGGATTGGACCATTTTGTTTCTATGAATGAGGCCACAGTATAAGAGTTGTTGTTGGTGCTTAGAGAGTTCAGTCATTCAACACCAACTCTTCATGGTCTATCATCTTCTAGAGGTCATCCTTTAATTTTAGGAAAAAACTAGTGTCATGACTAGCCATTTGTTAATAATGGTAACACCTATCTAGTCTAAAGTACCTTGATAGATTCAAATAATATTTAGTTACTAATTTTGGATCTCTAGCTATGTCACAAAGATGATCATGCCTCTTACAAGCTTTCCCGGATAGTTTCTTATGTTGTATATGTTTATCTTGAAGCAACTGTTTTAAAAGCTTAAGGGACTTCACATGAAACCTTGTGTACTTAGGCCTATCCTTCTATCCATAGTTTGGTCTTAGTTGATTTTGGATGTAGGAAGTGGATGGTTACTATGAGTCTTGGAATGTGTTGCATGGTGGTGATCTCCACCTTTCCCCTTATTTTGACTATTTTGTTACTGTGGACATCGTTTTATGTTCTTGTCTAATTTTATTACTATCCCTCCTTGTGTGTTGGTTTTTATATGCCACATATATTGGATTTTTGTTAGCCTCAGTTGCCTCCTTGATGTTCTAACTTTGTGAGAAGGCTTGGCTTAGTAACTAGGGCTCTAGGTACTAAATCTTTGATTTGACAAGGTCATTTACTACTCCCTTGTAGATGGCCAAGAGATGAGTTTCAACAATAGAATCTAGAATTTGGTTAAGTATTAAGTTCCACCTTTGAATGAATCTTTTGACTAGTTGAAGTGGCCCTTGCTTCACATTCATCAGTTGATCCAATGTTGCATCTAGCTTCAATTTGTATATGAAGTGGTTGATAAATTAGGTTATTAAGTCTTAAAGGGAAGAGATAAAACCTCTAGGCAAGGTTTGATACTAATCTAGAGTATTTACCTTAAGGGACACAAGAAAAATTCTCAGTATCATATGTGGCCAAGTTTGTAAAAAGAGGCACTCAGACTAGAAGGTGACCAAGTGTGCATTGGAACCCCCTTCACCATTATATTTGGTAAAGTTTTGTATGGGCATGCCTACATGTAAGGCTATTTGAGGCATCATAGGACTCATAGGATCATCTTGGTAAAAGTCTAGAACCTTGAATATCTAAGCTGTACTAGCTTTGAGCTTTTGCAGCTCTTCAGTAAGGTCTTGGATCATTTGGAAGGCTTGATCCAAGCATTGGAACATCCCTATAGGCTACGGTGTTTGTGTTGATGGTTTTGGAGGAAGTTGAGTAGCTTGAGGTTGCACAATTGATGTTGGCATAGAGGGAATAATTAGTGTGACCATTGTTGCAAGTGGGTTAATTAAGGAGAAAGAGGTTTAAGTTGGAACTTGTGGTATGAAAGGAGCAAAGGGAGTATGAGAGGCCTATGTTGCTTGGGGTTCTAATGAGGGTCCTGGGGGTATGATAAAGAGAGGTGATGAGGTAGACATCACTAGGGCATGATGAACAGAGTAAGGTTGTGTGGCAAAGGGCATCGATGAGAATAAAGAGGCTGATTGGAAAATAGGCTAGGCTTGATGTGCATCCATGCTAGGTGTTGGTCCAACCATGGTAGGATAGGCAATGGGGGACTAAGGTACCTACCTTATAGAGGATAATAAGGGTACATAGCTAGAGGTGGTTTGTCACATTTCCAATCCTAAATGATGTTGTTGCCTAATGAAGATGGTGTCTCTTCATAACAAGTGTTATTTTTATCTTATTAAGACCTGAAAGGGCATGTTGTAATAATGGATATGTCTCTTGAGGTAACCTTTGGGGATTTAATCGAAGTAATTTATACTTAGGGTTACAAGTCATGCCAACATGGAATGGTGAATCCGATATAGGTAAGTCATGGGGTGGTGGAGCTGGTATAGGCAAGTCATAGGAAGCCAAGTGAAGCAATATAGGAAGTGGACTAGCCATCCCTTCTAGCCAGGTTATAGGCCTAACCATGGTGGTAGTGCTAGATTGCCTTCAAGGGATAGATTCCAAAGGAGGAAAACCCCAAGGAACACTCTCAAAGCACAATTTGGATACGCTATTCTATATCAACAAAGCATTCTTTTCTTTTTCTTTCTACATTTTCCTATTATTTCCTTTATACATAATGTTAAATATCACTTATATTTTGCATTTGGTATATTTTATTTATATGCATAATGTCTAATATATTGTATATTTGATGTTTTCCATGACATCTGGGGATAGTATGTCACAATTGGTATCAAAGCAAACCATGACCTAAGGGCCATTCATAACCATGGGCCAACTACAACATGAACTTGATGATAAACTGTGAAGTCACAACACATGGAAAGCCATTGATCATCATCAAATGTACCATATATTTGTGATGCAAGTCAGAAGATACCTTTCCATTGCATTCACAAACAATGGGTCACGCATCTAGATCCCAGAAACCAACAAAATTCTTTAATAGATATCATTAACTAATGAAGATTAATCACACCTCATCAAGATTCAAGAATTATAAGAGATGTTGGTAAGACAATGATACACAAGTCTAGGTAAATTTTACCCATCTTAATACTATAATTATTAATTGATTAGGATTATTTTTAAATTTCTTTCTAGAAAGTTAGCAACCATTACCTGAATTTATTTTGTTTTGTTGAAATTTACTATCCAAGTAATCTAGAAAATTCCAAGTTACCATATGTTAGCCTAAAAATGTCAATCCAAAAAAATAGGCTAGTTTGATCCTATTAATTCTTGAAAAATCAATTTCATTTTTGAACCCTAAAACTATGTCTAATGCATAGTACTTGTCGAGACGATTCCAATGGTACAAATTTTGTCATGATTGGACTTACGGTTTGAGAGATATTGATGTTTAAAGTTTCTCATTATACATGCATTAAAATAATATTAAATTATTAATTTATTATTTGAACATAAAATAATGTCAAACTTTTAGGGTCGGTAATCAACCTAGAATTACTATTTACCCATACTAAACCCCTACCTTGTCATCGGTCGAACCACCACGTTAACTGTCGAGGCAAGGTGGAATAAAATAATAATAATAAAACCCTCTAAAATGCTTATCGAGGGGGAGGTCATGGATTTCATCCCATGCTCCAAAATACTTTTAATTAAATAAAAATAAAAATAGTAATATAAAAAAATATTTTTGGGAAGAGGGAGGTTGTAGGCTCAACCTGAACCACCAAAATGTTTTAATAATAATAATAATTAAAAAAAATTGAAACTGGAGGTCATGAGTTCAAGTCCAAGCTGCATGCCTTTTTAGCATATATATATATATATATATAATTTTATTAAAAAAACATTTTTATGGGGTTATGATTAGCCTTACTGCAAGCTACAACATAATCATTGCACACTGGCATGGCCAAGCCTGTAGGACCGACTGACCAACTATCGGTTGACCAACAACTAGCCCAAGGATTCGCTAGCCAAGGACCAACATAAGGGCTAGTCCAAGGGTGACCACGCACTGAGCGCCACTTGTTCCCACTATCACTCATTCTCATCGCCCCTCATGCTTTCCATTGCTCCCTTCTCATTGCTGCTCCATGCTTGAGCCTGTCGACCACTATTGTTCCCATGTTGACCACTGTCACCTACTTTGCCACTAATCCATAGCCATTTCTAGCATGTCGGTTGCATATCATCGTGGCTGCCATCACTCCTCTATGCACATTGCCTACCACACCTACTGCCTATCATAGCACTGCCTTGCAACTACAATTACAAGTGCTGTGCCTAAAACCTGTGCCATTTTTCTACATTTTTGCTGTAGAAATCCTCGTCATGTTTTTTCACAGTCATCATTGACTATGTTATTGCTACCTTGAGCACCATCCATAACTACCTTTGACATCACTAATAACTGCCTTCAAGACCATCCATAACTACCTTTGACACTACCGATAACTGCCTTTAGCACATTCCATAATTACCTTTGACACTATCAATAACTGCCTTCAACACTGTCAATAACTACCTCTAGTGCCACTAATCATTACCTCCTGTGTTGCTAATAATTGCATATTTAGACACTGTCGATAATTGCCTCTCCACCGAAAGTCATGCGGACCTCGATATGGACAACGTTGGCCTAGAGGAGGGTCATGTAGACCTTGAAATAGTGCATCACCATGGTCATTGCTGCCATTCACAATGAAACAGTAAATTCTCCATCATATGATGGAAAATTTTCAATTATTTGTCAACTGATGGAAAAATTTTGTAATTTCTATCATTAAACTATTAGTTTAAATTAAAAACTTGTGAAAATAGTTTTCAAAATTAGAATTTGGCACATTGGTAGCAATAGAGATAAAAATTTCATAATTAAGCATGTTCATTTCATAATTAAGCATGTTTGCCCTGGAGTAGAACTGGGATGGATGACCTTTTGGGAAGTCTTATTTTTTACCCTAAAGGTCTTATAATCCCTAAGCCATAACTTTTAATTTCAAATGATTTTTTCAGTGAATAAATAGTTTTTTCTTATAGTTTTCAACCTTCTCGACATAACGATGAAGTTAGATCCATCCTAAGGAACCCAAAAAATTAGTTTTTACTCACCAAATATAGCACCTTGAGATCCTTAAAAGTTTAATTTTCACATAACTTGAGCATGTGATGTTCATTTTCAACATATGAATAGTCATTTCCTATAATTAAAACATAGGGAAAAAGAATATGAAGATGCAAAATCTTGTATCGATCAGGAGTATGATATTCACGAAGAGAAATTATCCAAACAAGAATCCAAGAATAAGAATGAAAGTTGCAACATATAACATACTTTCAAGATCCATAGTGAGTGAGAAACAATATCTACTATGTCCATCATGGGCCTTGGATTGGCACAAATATCAATACCCATGCATTTTAGTAGAATTACAAGATTTGGATGTTGATGTCTTATGCTTACAAGAAATCTTACCATGGGAATTTCTATATCAATTCCAACTAGATCTGGCAAAGATGAGATACAAATTTATTTATAAGAAAAAAGGTTCTTATGGAAGTTCTTCTTTTGAGTAGTATAGATCAGCATATTGTAGGAATTACAGCATGGATGATTGTGCGGTCTTTTATAAAGAAGCCAAGTTTGAATTGGTACAAAGATTTGAATGGAGTTTTGAAAGTGTGATTTTTGAAATTCTAGAACTTCAAGCGATGGACAAGAAGGAACAATTAAGATTTTAGAAAAATCACATAGCTGTGGCAGTGATTCTAAAAGTTCATCTATTAGGAAAATGTGTATGCATGGTTAACACACATTTAATTGCCAAACCAACATGTTCAGATGTTAGACTTTGTTAAGGAGCATACTTGATTAAGTAAATAGAATAAAGTTTGAAGAAGAAGCTATTCCTAAGTTGTACCAATGTAGTTCCATTTCTTCTTTGTTGAGACTTTAGTGAAAAATTTGGAAGTAGCGTTTACCAATTCTTAAAATATGGATTTGTAAAGAAATCTTTAGAAGATAAACTTGACTTGAAGAAGATGTTTCCATCAATTCAGCATGCAATTCCATTAGCCAGTGCATATTTTTCTTATTTTGAATCTTTGGTAGATTAATCAAACTCTAGAATTTAGGAATAGATGATGTTGATGGATAGCACTCATCAAGAACAACAATTTACAAATTACTCTACTATGATTAATGATGATGGATCAACAACATTCTTCATTGAGAATTTGGATTATATTTGGTATGGTGCCCGATTCTTTCAAGTTACTAGAGTTGATTTCTAAAGAAGAAGTTCAGAAGAATCAAGATCAAGCCTTGCCATCCTGAACAAGACAATCTGATCATATACCACTTAGGGTAGAATTACAATTACTCCCATCAATTCATAAGGTTGATCAAGATCAAGAAGTACCTCACTCTTACTTTTATTTGATGATCTTATTATTTTATTCATTTTTAATTTATATTTCAATTAGATAAGTAAAATATCTATGATAATAAAAATTGGGGATAAAGAATTTGTCCAACCTTCACTTGGATAATTAGATCCAAGTTGCACTTTGTATGATCTTGGTCGGATTGGTGATTAGTGGTTGATAAATCTTTAATTCATATTTTGTCAACATCTTAGAAAACAAAGTAAGTATCAAGAGAGTAACATTTAATTCTTCATATATTTTTCTCACATATATTTTGTTTACAAAATAAGCAAGAAATAACTTCAAGTTCAAAGGAGAAATCAAATTATTGACGCACAGGATCATGAAAGAAAGCATTGGAGATAGAAAAAGATAGAGAATGTGGATTCGTTTGAGGACGAATGAAACCCAAGAGGGGTAGATTATCACATCCCCATTCTTAAATGATGTTTTTGCTTAATGAAGATGGTGTCTCTTCATAATAAGTGTTATTATCATCTTAACAAGACTCGAAAGGGTAGTTGTGATTAAGACTTGAAAGGGCATGTTGTAATAATAGATGTGTCCCTTGAGGTAACCTTTGGGGGTTTGACCAAAGGCATTTATACTTGGGGTTACAGGTCATGCTAGCATGGAATGGCAGAGCCGGTACAGGCAAGTCATGGGGTGGTCGAGCCAATATAGGCAAGTCATAGGAAGCTGGGTGAAGTGGGATAAGAAGTGGACTGGCCATCCCTTCTAGCCAAGTTATAGGCCTAACCATGGTGGTAGTGCTAGATTGCCTCTAAGGGATAGATGCCAAAGTAAGAAAACCCCATGGAACACTCTTAGATCACGATCTGGATACGCTATTCTATATCAATAAAGCATTCATTTCTTTCTCTTTCTACATTTTTCCTATTATTTCCTTTATACATAATGTTAAATATCACTTATATTTTGCATTTGGTATATTTTATTTGTTTACATAATGTCTAATATATCATATATTTGACATTTGCCATGACATTCAAGGACGAGATGTCACATGGTTTCTTAGGTAGCTGATTGTTGGGGAAGGTTTCTCATAAATATATTTAGCTCCTGATCTACCTCAAATTCATCTTGTTTTTCTTGGTGTTCCTTCAAGTTAATTCCCTCACTAAAATCATCAACATATATTAGTTGTATGAGTTTGTGTGTGTAGATATTGGTGAGGAGGATTTTACCATATGACGATGGGATGTACTCCTTTCTGTTGGCGACCGTTTGGGATGCGACCGCCAACGAGTGTCCTCGAACAGGGTTTAGGTGCTTGCTGGTCTCTGGTAACACCAAGGTCCAGATACCTCCAAATAAACTCAGTAGTTAATATGAGTATGTATGTGTGCTGTTGCGGCGTGCGGTTGTGAGAAATGTAACGATTGCGTTGCGTGTAAACTACAAATGACTTACTTTAAAGAGATTCAGCCAACTTTGCCAAGTAATGTGAGTTGTTGAGAGTTTCCTATTTTGTTCAACTGCCTAGTCTACGTGATCCTTATAATACCTACTTGTAACAAATAAAATTTTGCAAAAACATTTGAGCACAACTCCGCAATCTACTCCTAATTTTCCCTAGAGAAAGAGATAGTTCCACAAGAAAACTCGAAGTAGAGCAAGATTCGATGGAAATAAGCAAAAAAGAAAAGAAAGAAAATTTGTGTAGACCTCAAATATTTAAACAAGGTAAAATGACATGAGTAAACACTTCGCAATAAAGCTATCCCAAATTCAATATCTACGAATTGTTCAAACTTCCAAGGCTCAAACAAGCAATATCTTCAAGACAATCCTA
>MNCI01037593.1:186545-294554 GCA_015680685.1 Gnetum montanum
AAGGATCAAACAAGGAATTTCTTCAAGACAATCCTACTATGCTACCAAAAATTGCTGCGTAAACTACCACGTACGAGATTCCATTTTGACTAGATAATAGATGTCAACGATTGCATTCAAACAGAACCTTTAAAAGACTTGACAATTTCTGATTGAAATACCACGGGAATTCACTTTAAAGATAAAAAGAAGCTATTCTGGTCCCATCAAAATACCAAAGATTTTCTGAACCCTCTCGACTACTGAATTGTTCAACGGCATGACTACAAACAGAGGCTCTCTTACAACAATCCCAATAGCAGTTCCCACACATTGCACAATAACGAAATTTACTACTAAAATGCTCTTAAGGCTTTTAAACACAAGCGCTTCTATGGCAAAATTTTAATAGAAATTTCTATCGGGCAACAAGAACAATAAGAGCAATCTAAAAATCCCAAAATTACTTGCCAAGGATGATACTATCTAAACCACTAGCTAAACAATTTAAACAAAATAAAAAATAAAATACATAACACACAGGACCATGACAAAGAGGCTGAAATATTTTCTTTAGCAAGCCATCTCACAAGCAATCTTCTTTACAAATCTTCTTTACAAAATGCTCTTCTCAAAACCCAAAGTGTGTCTTCAAGTGAGAACCTAAGTGCTAGCTAATAGCTTTTCAAAGTATGATCTCCAAAAATGTGATGTATGAGACCTCCCACCAAAAAGTCCTTCCAAAAGTCCCTTTTTTCTCCTTGACCCCTAAAGCCTTTTTATAGGGTTCCAAGGTAGGTAGGGAAGTTACATATTCAAAAATATCTTACCTAACTTCTCTCCCAAGTAACTTGCCCAACAAGTTAGGGAGTATTATCTTAGGAAGTTAGGAAGTTAGGAGATAAATATTGCTTTTGAAAAATAAATCCAATAATTTCATATAATTGTTTACAATTATAGCTTTAATAGCCTTTCATTTTTTACTTGTTTTAAAATTTTGAAGAATGCTTATTTAAGTTCTTAGTGATTTTATAAACAAGGTGATAACATAATATCTACCTTGGCATAAATGTTGCTGGTACCTTAATCCTAAATAATTCATGTGCACTTTCACCTGTATGAAAATGGCTGGAAAATTTAAATTCGAAATATCAAGCCCGAATGTGAAGGCACCAGGCCTAGAACTGCCAGCAACTAATTCAAATTATCTTGCCCTGCCGAAAATCGTTACCAACAACTAACATCTCAGGAGAAGGCTCAGCCACCGCGTCAGGAAATGTTGCCCTATGTCCCGTAAGATTCTGCAACTGTTCTAACCTTCGCCTCTCACAAGTGCTCTTCCGATTTTGATGATTATACAGAAATTTTGCAAGGTGTTTTATCCTTGAACAGAGCAAATTCGTATCTGCCGTTGCTGCCGTTGAAGCCGGCGTTGTCGTGCTTCAAGAAGAAGCTTCCGCTGGATCTGTGAAACCTAGAATTGCCACCGTCCTCGGTGTACGCTGACGAGGCATCTCTGGATTGATCAAACCGTCGGTCACACCTGGAAACCCTATCAATCCAGGATGAGGTGAAGACTTGCTGATAGTTTCTTTATGTTACTTGCCCCTTTTCCCGCTGGCTGCGCCTCCCTCTGCCAGATCTGCGCCAAAGCCAAGGTTGTAGCCGCCATGCACGCGACAGAGGCTTCTCTTCTTCTGTCGTTGATCTTTCATCCACCGTTGTGCATCCTCCTACTGCTGGCCATCTATCCTCCACTCGCAGGTTCTGGAAGTATTCCTTGAGAATTTGAAGCCATTTCTGGCGATGCCGGTGGCCAGGGTGACGCCCAAGCCCAAGCCAATGCTGAGGTCTATGATATTTTTGCTATTTTATTCAGTTTTTTCTGCAACAGAAACCTTCTCATCCTTTGTTAATTAAATTTACCGAATGAAATTCAAAACCTGTTGGTAATCCATTCATGAGATCTTCCGCACACTTCCAACTCTTAAGTGGACCTTAATAATCCATTATCCAACATTAGCGGGGAGTATGCCTTTTGCGGTAAATAATTTCATCCTTTGTCTGCTGTTCCAATCTTCAATAAAGGAATTTTAATCTTGCTTTCCAAGAAGGCCTCAACATCAAAATTATTTACTAGTGGATGTTTCTTCAAAAATACCCATCAACTCACAATACTAAAACTGCAAATTTACAACTAGGGATTGTGCCAATTTTAAATAAAATATTCCAACTGTTCCATGGAATGGCCAAATGTGCCAACACTTAGTTGTAAAATTTTTTGGGTAAATGCTTGAATTTTTGTTGTTGGGTAACACACTAAGAGTCTTCAATGCTCAGCCAATTACCAATTTACCAAAAAGGTCTTTTAAAGTGTTGAAATTTGATTTAAATAAGCAGATGGTACTTAATTTCTTGCTGCAAAATTCCTGTCATGATTTCTAATAGGTTGGTGTGATTTGCAAGTGTAGCAGGTAATTATTTTTCGTGTAGTTATCCATTTATAGCAAGTTTTGATACCCCAAGGCCATCAAAACCACATTGGATACTATAAGTAGTAAATGAACTTTTGTTGCTACACTAGCTTCACCTCAACTACGCTGGCCTTGGAAAGCTATGCTAGCAGTGTTGAAATTTTTTTGGAAATATGGTGAATGCGCTATCCATGTGAAGATTGTTGAGAATTTGTGATGACGATGTTGGCCATGTTGTAGCTATTGGAGATTGTGATGACCATGTTGACCATTGCTGGGAAAATGGGAAATCCAACAACTATTTCACACAAGATCTTTTGGTTTTCTAGCACTAAAATTTTCTATTGTTACATTATCTACATACTCATACAAATTGAAGATAAGATGGATGAAGTTGTATGATGTTTAAAAGAAGATAGGTTCAATAGAAGTCATGAAGAAGAAAGATTCCAAGAAATCAAGAGCCATGAATAAATTTAAGAAACATAGAATCATCATCAAAGAGCTATGAATAAGCTCTAGTTTCCTAAGCCTAGATGAAATAAGTGCTCAAAGCCCTATTATTCTTGATTACATTATGCTAAATCGATCCCTCATAATAATTGAAAGAAATGAGTTAAGTTATATTGAAACCTGACTCAAACATTTGTAATCTCACATTAAGAAGAAATAAAGAAATAAAAGAAAAAAATATTTTGTAATAATTCATTATTTTATAGAATCTTATTGACATAAAAATTCATTACATTGTACTAACACAAGTAACCATAAATGTTTAATATGTGAAGATAAAAAGTCTCAAATTTACAATTTAAGAAGGGTTTGTATAATTTCAAGTGTTTGTGAGTGAAACAATGATAATTTCTATATACAAGCATGCAAAAATTAACATGAGTCCATTTTGTAGCAACCCGTGAACAATTTCATTCAAGCACATGATGAATCTAGAAAAGAAGTTTAATTTTAATGCTACTTTTGCTGATAAAGAGACATCAATGATGTTGTCGATAACCCTAGTGCAAGGCAAGCTTAATATTAAGCATACTATCACATATAGTGCAAATTATCTATAACTAATGATGGATTTAGAAATTCATGAGAAATTAGAAAAGATGGGCATGGGAGGCTATATGAATTTCAAACTTGCTTTCTCAAAATGCATGATGAATGAAAAATTGAATCAATCACTAAAGACTTACTATGAAAGCATAATGAAGATCTTTTATTAGGGTAATTCTAAATATCTCTCTATCAACGAAGAAACCATTCATTTTATTATCCAATATAAGAAAGTCTATCTATCATCTGTAGATACATGAGGCATCAATCATTAAGCCCTAGTGCCAGCATTCCTATTTAAACCAAAGCTTCATGATCACCGAGAAAATATTTGGATTAATGTTAATACATTGAATTATTCTCTAAGATCCATATGCAAGATTTACAACAATTGGATGGATTGAATGTATCATGAAACAAATATTTAATGGGGTTTCCTCAAGATTTTGTACTATGTCCAATCTTGGAGATTAAAGTACACATGGGAAAAAATTATAGTGTACAATTTTTATCATACACTTGTTAATCTTGAAGAATGGAAAATTAGCCAATTTGGCTTTGAAGGATTTTTAAAATTATTAGTAAAGAAAGTTTGCAACAAGGAATTACCAGTTCAACTAACAGCAAATATGGTAATATTTGTTCTATTGGCTAAGAGGGAGGCTACAAATTTGAATGATATGAAAAATGTTTTGATTCATGACACTTCAATTATAAACATAGAGGCAAGAATAACTATAGTGACAATAAACACTAGAATAACCACATGAAGAATAGCTGAGCATACTATGCTCACTAAGGCATCAAGTGTAGGTCCTGCAAAGAAGCCTAGATCTATACCTACTGTTCATAAGACAATAATAGATAAAAGGAAAGAGCATAGTTTCTCATAAGTGGGAGGAATATCTTGGTAAATAATTCTCTCTTATACCTACTCATAATTATATTGATAAGGTAGATCTTAAGTCATTCATTGGCTTGGCTATTTTGGATGTGAAGGCCTGAGCACAAAATAGAAAAATTATGAATATAACTAAGGTAACAGATACCTTTAGGACTTGTGTTGATATAGTATCAATCAATTCTTGGAAGTTAATTAGAGCATAGAATTATTTACCTCAAATGATAATTACTTAATCTTATGAATGTAATAATAATAAGATTATTTTTGGAAAGAACTTGTTGAGCAATGGAGTAAGGATGCTAATGGTATGATCAAGAAAAGAGTGAAGTATTGGTTGGACTTTAGAGAATAAAATATTCTAAATGATCATGAACTTGTAAGAGCATGAGTGTATTTGTATATTGAGTTCATGATTCACTATGTAGCATTTCTCTAGATTAAAAATTACAAACTTGATGAAATTTCAAGTGCAATAATGAGATTGTTAATTATTGAGAAAGAAAAGAAAGATTGGGATATCATGCTTCAAATAAAAATCAGAAAATTTGATAAGAGGAAGAAATATTTTTATAATTTTTCTTAGATAGTGGAACAATACAAGGCATATATCATACCTAAATTTTAGCTCCTAGATAAAGAACAAGAAAAATAAGCATAGTCTACAAATACAATGGAAGCAGTTGCAAACGTAAAAGACAAGTGTCAATATGAGGTCAATGACCTTAAGAATAAATATTCTTAACTAAGAAATACATGAAAGATCTTTGTAACACTAACTAAGAATTTGTTAATGAGCATTAAGAATTAAAAAAATATTTAGAAAGCAAAGGAACACATACATAAGGTAAGTTACTCTGCTAAAGAAAATAGATTGAAGTTAAGTTTTAAGAAAAGTGAAGTTGCTACACATTAGGAAACCTTGTACTATTATAACAAGAAATAGATCTATTGAAGACTTATATCCTCATCTCGTTCTTTATCCAAAAATGGCTAAGGAGCTTACTACTAATTTTGCTTATACCTTAGGTCATATTTCATTTTCTGAAAACATGCTAGTTGATGCTTTGGTAATATTTCTAATTCATGATGATCCATCTACCATATGATATTAACTTGTGCAATCTATTTGCTTAAATCCTATTACACAATATCTTAATATTTTGGTCAATGCTATCAACACAAATGATGAAAAAAATTAATATGTTTATATTCTTTATTTTCTCACTATTGGAGAAACGTCTAATCATCTAATACCTACTAAAAAATATGCTTTATGTAAATGTAGTTGGCATTTCCATTTATTGAATCTTGATATCTTATGTTGAGTTTCTTCTCAAGGTGTTTTCTATGTTATCTCAATCTAGCTAAGTCTAAGATATTCCTTGATTAAGTTCATTTAGGAGTTTGTAGTAAATGCTTAGGATCTTGTTCCTTGACCAATTGTATTATTTCTTTAGGCTATTGGTTGCTAGCCTTACCTAAATGTGTTTATAACCTAGTCTACATATGTGATATTTATTAGAGACATGCACTGCTTATTTACCTTCCTTCACAAGAGCTTAATATATCTTAGATCACATGTCCTTTTCAAAAATGGGGTCTAGATCTTATTGGTGTTATTAATCCTTCTTCATCTACCAAGCACCAATTTATTTTGACTACGATAAAATATTTTACTAAGTGGGTTGAATTTATTTCTTTGCATTCCATAAAATCCCACTTTATTTATCACTTCATTCTCGATCACATAATAACTCATTTCAATGTACCTCTCCAATTTATAACTAATAATTGATCTCAGATAAAAAGTAAAAAGGTAGCTAATTTTTTTTCATGTATCACATCATCCAATCATTTTCATCATCCTATTACCCTTAGTATAATGTTTAAGTTGAATCCACCAATAAAACTCTCATTCATTTCCTTCATACCATGGTCAATAAAGCCTAATGCAATTGGTGCATACAACTATCTCATGATTTTTAGGTTCACTACACTATCTTTGATACAGCTATTGGTCATTCCCCATATCATTTAACATATAGTTCTACGGTAGTCTTTCTAGTTGAGCTTCGTATCTCATGTCTCCATGTTGTTCTACATTATTAGTATTTAGATTAAGATAATAACAACATGTGATGTATTCAGTTGGATATCCTTTAAGAACAATGATAAGCTATTCTTCAACATCTACATGGATATGAAGAATACATTCAACGTGGCCATTCCATATACATCAAAATTATAGAGATTCACAAAGGTAATTTGGTCCTTCGTCATTTTCCAAGCTTCAAAGATACAAAGTTCTACCCCAACTATATTTCGTATGATCTTAAAGGACATCAATTTTTATATCCTATTAATACAAACTTCTTAAAATGCTACTATATGTATATAGCTATAGCATTGAACCTACTGATGATTTGAGATTGAGTATGTGTTTTCCTAGCAGTAGTTTATTTTTTATCAGATTTTCTATACTACGTTAGGATAATTGTTTTGCTTTAAACTCAATTCCATTTGTATTATTTTTCTTACTAGTCTTCCTCTCCATCTTATATTCTACAATATATTTAGATATTTTCTTTATATTTTTCTATTCTATCTATTGCATTCTCCTCTATGTTCTTAGCACAAATTAGTGAGGTTTTGGAGTGATTGAGCTTCTCATTTCTTCATGTCAGGGTATGATTGAGTGTACTATTAAGTGAAATAGGAAATGACTATTTTGAAAATATATGACATTCTTTTCAATCATTTAGTATGTAGGATTTAGTGATTCCCTACTTCTATGACATAACATTATCCTCATGATAGGTCTATAGATTATATCCTTTTTTCTCCCCTTTTCTTTTTTTCTTTTTTGTTTTTTGTATGCTATAATTTCTACTCTATTTTACTATAATTCTCTCTTCTTTTTCTCATCCCCTCTTCTCATTTTTTTCCATTTCTCTCTATATTTAGCATTAGTGAGATTAAAAGAGTATCTCCACCTTGATGCAACAAGGGAGTTTTAAGTGTAGAGTGATATAAGAAGTGTGAATGTTTATATGAGTGAGGTAATGAAGAGGTCAGTTTTAGGGATCTAGCCAAGTCCAACATTTATTACACAACACCTCATCATTGGTGTGTTGACAATGTCTCTAACATGCTTTCCCTCTACTTTATTATTTTCCATTTTCATTTTTATCTATAATCTTATATTTCTCTTTTCATGCTCTACATTAGTAAGGCTAAATGAGTGTCTCTACTTTACTTTGGTAAGAGTGTGATTGAGAGGGATTAGGGAGTGCTTTATTAAAGTTTTTGAGTATTTCATGGGATCTTGCCACACACAACTTCTATGATGTAACACTTCACTGCAAATGTATTGATAATATCCCAAATTTTCTTCTCCATTATTCCACTTCATTTACATCCTCTTATAGGTACTCACAAACTAATGTTGCATTGCAAGAGCTTGATGAGGTCATCAATGAGCTTAAGTTCTAGTGAGGAACTTGGTCCTATGCATTTTCTACTCACCATTATGATTTAGATAAAAACTTTGACTAAAGGACCCTCTATGATGTCTATGGATTTGAGGTCTATGATCATCAGGCTACTTCAGGGCATTAAGGTTGTATGGTAAAATATGTTCAAGGTTTAAGGTTTGGGTATGTAAGGTCAACTTGTTCTAACAACATCATGAGAGGGATTTATTTAGGCTTTAAAGCTAGTTGAATTTGCTTCCTTATCCTCCTAGCTTATTTATACATGACAAATTAAGCACATCAAGTGGTACTTGTGTAATAAAATTATTAGATAATGTAAAAACAATGTAAAACACATTAAGAATAATGCCTATATGAGTCAAAACACATAAGATAATAGGCCAAACATAGTTCTACATTAGGGAAGTTTCTCCAAGATGGAAAAAGTAAAAATCATAGATCTAGGATAATTTAGGTCACAATCAACCATGCATGTTACCTCCTCAAGTTGTCAGGGTCAAGGGCTATGGATCCATGTAAAAATTTAGTAGTTTTGTATCTTTTCTTGATGGATTTTTCTTTAGTCTTTTAGTAGTATTCATCAAGAGGATGTAATGTTGCATCTTCCTTAGCTTTTCTTGGCTTTTACAACTTAAACCATCTTCAGCAGTTCAAGATTTGATGTTTTGTGCCATTGGTAATGTTATTTCTAGTCCTCATATTTAACATTCACTAGAAATCATGTTTCACATTATTTGTAATGTCATTTTGGGATACTTATTTTTCAATCTTTAGTTTCAATGTTCAGCATCATCACCTATGTTGATTTTGACATTTACTTTTTCAATAGTTTTATGATTAGTGTTCAACATCATTTTTATTTTTTGACATTCAAGGTCAATCCTGCTTTTGATGTTTGACAACAGTTCTCATGTCAACTATATTTTCAATATATGCTATCTCTACAAATACTATCTCTTCTATTCAAAACCATCTAAAAGATGTTTTTGGATCCTAATGCATTGTTTGTTCGTAGTCTATGAGGCATTTATGACTTATAAATAGGAGGATACTTCTAAATAGATAGGGGTTGACAATCAATTAATTAGATATTAACAAGTAATTATTGCTAAAAATAAAGAGTCATCTACTTACTTTTTGAATGAAGAGATAGCTATCCTACATCAATATTTCCCTTGGCTATTACTCTTGTGAATGTTAGAATCTCTAAGCACTCTACCACTTATCAGAGTCTTATAATTTTCATTGCCTCTTCTGCTACCCTTCTTCTATCCTCATCATGTTGTATTCATGACACATGGTAAATCTCATTGGATCTAGATCTACACTTAGATATGATTTAATTCTTTCATTTAAATTGTTACTTTCAATCTATAATAATACTTGTCCACATGAGATCTTCATTAGGCACAAACAATAGTGAAAGAACCATGGTAATACAACTCCTTGTGAGTTGGTTCTAATCCCCTAACTACATCTTAGAGGATTGTTATTATATTATGTCGGGTTTCTTCTTGGTAATTTTACTTTTCTATTTTTTTAATTATAGTATTCTTTTCATACTTTGTGCTAAATATGCAATAGCTCTTATTATGCTTTCTTTTTGTTTGTAGAACAAAAATTTACTCTTGAATTTTGAAGATCTTGCTATAAGTTCTCTTTTCTTGGACACATACATTTTTTTCCTTGCAGATCTCATTTTGTGTAATGATATTAGATTGCATTTCATTTACAGATTTTCTATTCCATGCATCCTTTTCTGCTTTATTTTTAGCTTGTGTTTAATAAAAATAACATCTCAGGTTGTTAAAATTTCTAACAATCTATAAGTTCCTTTCAATTTGAAGATATATTCTTTAAAGCATTTGGAAGTTACATAATGCTTAGCTCATTTCGTATAGGGTTGTTTTGAATCTCAGATTTATCACTATTGTAACTACAATAATTAACCTAGGGCATGTTTAGTAAGTTAGGAATGAGTACTTGTCTTCATTAGGCTAGTTAGCAATTTATTTCCATTGTTCCTTAGTTCATACATCTTATATTCATTCTACTATGTTTTGCCTTAGTATTTTAAGAGTTGATCAACATCATTCAACTAGATAACTTACCAAGAGTTAAACCATACATCATGATTTCCACTAATTTTGGTAAGATGATAATAATCATGGACTCATTGTTAACACACTAGTGTAAAATACTATTTCATTCACAAATTATGATTTGATCATATGTGTATGTTGGTGACCTATATGGTTGGGTAATAGATATTATCCAAATTTGTAAAGGAGTGTTTGAAATGTTAGAAATTCAAAGAAGGTAAATGAATGTATAAATATTATATACTTTTTCCAATTTCTAAGGGTTTATGGAATAGTATGTTAATGAACTTTTTGAGTGAGATTCCAAAGAAAAAAAGTAGAAATGATGCCATTTTTTATAGTGGATAGATTCTCTAAAATGACATACTTCATTCTGTGCAAGAAGGTGAGTCATGCATCTCATGTTGAAAATTTATTTTTTCATAATGTTATGAAGTTACATGGAATTTCTTTGAATATTGTTAGTAGTAGAGACTCCAAGTTTACTAGTGATTTTTAGAGGTGCCTTTGGAAAATTTTAGGGAACAAAGCTGAATTTTCTAGTAGATATCATCCATAATCTAATGAACAAACTAGAGTAATTAATAAGTCTTTGTTGAATATTTTAGGATATTTGTATGAAGGATAGTCTAATAGGTAAAGAGATTTGTTATGTCATGCTGAATTTTCCTAGAATAATGATTTTTATGTTGTTATTGAGTAAAGCCCATTTTAGCTGAACCATAGTTTTTGTCCAAAGATGGTGGATAACGTTATGAGCTTTGATGAAGAAGCTCAATTGAGTGTAGATTTTTGTACCAAAGATGAAGGATATTTATGCTTAAGGGAAGGCAAATCTTAAGAAGAAGATTAAAGAGAGAGTTCTTAAGTGGAATGAGGGTAAGAGGATGCTCAAATTTGATGTGGGTGATCTTTTTGGATGCACTTGAAGAAGAATAGGTTGAGAGGTGTCAACTTCTTAAAATTTAAAGATAAGAAGATGGGTCATTTTAGGATAAAGACAAAAATTAATAGTAATGCTTTTGAAATTGACTTATGAAATGAGGTGGGTGATGAGCGGCTAGGTATCCCTACATCCAACCATACGAATACAAGCGTTCATGCACGATCTGGTCAAACTCCGCGGATAAGCTAGTTGTGGTATCTAGATCGTTACACGTTGATCGCAATTTGCTGTCTTCCCACTTGGACTAGTATTTGCTTTGTCATGTATGGTTTAGTCCAGAGTGAGGCATATGATGTGATTCTAAACTAATGCTACTCTTAGAGACAATGGGAAATAATCTGGATTAAACTAATGAGTAATAGGAAATGAAGTCTAAGCTAACCTAAGTGCGATGAGCATACGTTCCTTAATCATCCATGCACATCTTGGACCTCGTGCATGACTACTACTAGGATTACCAAGTGTAGATCCTAGGTACGCTACTGGGTTACCAAGTAGTCACACTTAAATGCTCGTGATTAAGTTGTACTCATTCCACATTTAACAACAAGAATAGTAAATGATGATACATAAATATTAACTAAGAAAGCAATAAATAACAATAACAATTAACAATTAAACTAGACAATTAAAACTAAGTGAATGCTGCAATGATGAAGTAATCTCGATCTTTATTTCTGGTCATGTGCGCATCCAAGTACGTCACACTCAAATAAAGGTTCTGTAAAATTACAAGCATCACACTACGGGCATGTACTTGGGAAAATAATCTAACTCCTACGGAAACAAACTGAAAGAGTCTAGCTACAAATGACAAAAAGGCTCCTATATGAGATAGAGGGCCCTCTTATTTATAGCCCGAGATAGGTGGCTACGTAAATAGGGCCTTGTCGATGTAGCCACGTATACGCGGCCCCATCGATGCATCGACTTAATGACACTTCATCATACCCCCACGACTGAGTAAAAACTCATTCTCGAGTCAAAGTGAGGAACAAGCTCAATTCAATACACAGTGGATAGGTATGGGATTATTGACTAACTAGAAATTTATTCATGCCACAGTGGAGAATTAAATAAAATTTTGACACAGACACAAAAGATAAAACTAGAGAAACTCATGGGGTTCCCAATAGTGGTGGCTCCTCCATGGGTGCCTTTCCTTTGTCTTGTGCATCATGCTTTTGAGATTGGTACCATTGAAAAAGCACTTGACATTTCTCCTCTTCTATTTGAGGATTAGAAGCCATCCATGTTGATGGTCCAATGTTTGATGGAGTTGGCACCTTTCATGGACATAGTAGCTGCGGGAACAATTGATTGACCTTGACATGCCATGCCACAAATAGCTGTCATTCCTCTTCATAGGCTTGGGCCCTGACCTCTCCTCCTTTTTCTTAGATAGATTATGCAGTAACAAAAGCTTCATGATGGATGCTAAATGATTGCCTTCTTCTCTGCATGTTTTGCATGAGGTCCTTGACCTCTGCCTCCCCCAGGTCACTTGGTTGCACCTTGAGAAGGTTCTCCTTGTTGTCTCCTTTTAGGGCCATCTATAAGCACAAGGTTATTTGAAAAGAGTTCAATGATTTCATACCTTACTCATTGCCTTTAATAAATGTTGAATTCTTTACTTAGTGTGATTTTAGAGTTAGAAATTTTGCAAGGAAGTTTCCCTAAAAGTTTTAATGTCAAACTTGGTTTTGAGGAACGTTTGATAAAATGATGACAAAGGAAAGAATAGATTTGGCAATGAAGTACTCGGAGGATATAAGATGATGTGGTGGTGTGCAACAAATACAAATTACAAAAGTCATGCAAGTGGGTCCTCCCCAAAGCAAGTTCCAACCTATATGCCCTTGTGTAACCACACCTTAAGATGTTCGTAGGCATTAGAAGGGTTAAATGTAATCTATACCAATGCAACAAAACACACACATGTTGATACCACCATGATGAGGTATGAATTCAATGCTATATAAGACACGAGTCACAAACACATGAATAGTGAGATGGAATGATCAGAGAAGGGATTGCAGAGATTGGGACGTGAGGTAACTGACTCAGGGCATAATGAATCCTACGTGTAAAGCATGATTAAGGTGTCATTAACCCATCGTTCCAAAATCAAGACCAAGTCCATTCCTCTAATCAGTGACATCTCATTGTTTCATCCCATGATGAGCAACTATGAGAGTACCATAACAACAAGGTGTACGATCACTTGGTGTTTTGTTCAAGGGAGGAGTGATTTTTGTTTTGTGGCACTTTTCTTGTCTTTTCTTTTTCTCTTTCTCTCTTTTTTTTTCTTTTTTCACTTTACTAAATCTAGTGAAATCGCCAACCTTCAGGCATGGGTGCATGTCTTTCCAATGGGACCCCCTAGAATAGCATTTGATTTTTGAGTGCCCTTTTGATTACTCTTACTCCCATTTTTCATTAGATCTACAAGGATTTTAGTACAACCATGTTGCATGATAACTCCCACAGATGTCACCAAAGAGAATACGCAAATCCCCTTGATGTCACACCCTAATCATTTCCTCTTGGTCCATCCTTCTTCACTCTGGGCACAATGAACACAAAATTAATTTTAATTTTCAAGAATGTCAATAATATCACTGTACCCTCGAACAAAACCTCTTATTTGTAGAATGGATGAGTGGGTGCAATGGGCTCACTGTCCAAATAATTGATCGTCGAGACTCAATAACATACAACACACCTCAACCAACGATCCACATGAGTGTTTTATTCTTAGATGAGATTACTTACAAAAAGATAAAAAGATAAAACAATAAATTAAAAAGTGAAAAACTGAAAAACAAAAAGTTAAAAAATTAAAGAAACAGAAAACATTTATTAATTCTATGTTGTTAGAATGGAGGATACCCCCCATAACTAAACGGTTGAGCATGGCTAGAATTAATAAATGGAAGGTAGGGATCCTTGCATGTTGAAAATATTGAAACCTAGTAATATTTACCTCATTGGGGTTCACACACTTAGTTAGAGTTGATGTAGTGGGGCAAGTTATAAGATGTGGTTAATTTATAAAGAGTTGACCCACTATGGTACTTGCGACCGTAAGATGGTATGCAAGGATCAACATGTCTCCCTATGTGGCAATATTCATTAGGCCCCATGGTTGTTGGAGTATTGAGTGATGGCCTTGATAAGGTAACATGAGGCATTGGGTTCGAAGAGGAAGATGCACCATAGTGTTGGATTTGTGCTGAGTTGGTGGATGCAGTGGTTTCTGAAATGTGGTGTCCCTTTCAACAATCACATCTAAATAAGGGATGTCTTCAATGTTGTGAAGGACCTCCACTACTGTTGATAGTAGCAGCACAAGTAACTTTTGTGGGTTGGTGTTGTGGTGCAAAATCTTCTGGCATAGCTGGCGGTGATGTAGAAGGGGATGAAGTATGAGAATATTGAGGTTGAGAAGAACTGTAAGGCACATGAGGTGGTGATCTTCTTGGAGAGGACATGGGTGGATAGTACTTGGGAGAATGATAACGATGAGGTGAGGTAGAGGATGCTAATCCTATTGGAGAAACAAGGTGTTGAACATAATAAGCATTTGGCGTTGGGACATACAAAGGGTATGGTCCATTTGGTGGTGGCCTACCCCACGACTGAGGTTTTTGCCACTGTGGTTGGACACAATATTTTTGTACGAACTCTGGATGTAACGTTCCTCCCCAATGCTCATGTAAATGTCACAAGATTGGACATTGACCTTTAGGGTGATCGTACAAGCAAACGTTACATTGATATGTTTGATTGGCAGTTGAGTTCTTATCCCTATTCTCTTCTACCCTTTGTTTCAATTGTCGCGTGGTGTCTTATCCTGTTTCTCGATTTGGCATAGTTTTTCCTCTAATAATGTTGGCATATTCTCCACATATTTCATGTACCCATTCCTTCATCTTATTAATCTTTGCCTCAATTTCATCTAGTGGTTGTAGGATTGGAAAAGATGATTCCACCTCCTTGAAGTGAGTTGATTTCTCCTCTTCATGATCATGGACCCTTCCTGAGTAGAGATTTTGGTCCTGTTAAGTACCTTCAACATTCTCCCATTTGGCTATCTCTCCTTCTTCTTTTGCTAACTACTTAATAAGCTCTTGGAGTTGATGGTTTCATAGCTCATATAGTTGACCTCGGGCGTACATCCCTAGGGTCTCCCTTGTTTCATTACGGAGCCCATCTATGATATGGTACATTAGCCTTTCCTTGGAGAACAAATGGCCTGGGCAGTTGTTTAATAGTGCATAATATCTTTCTAAGGCCACGTCCAAGGGTTCATGTTGCGCTTGTTTCCATTCTTGGATTTGTCTCCTCAAGGTTGACACTCTTGCATAGGTTTGATATCTTTCATTGAAAAGTTCTCCCATTTTTGGCCAACATCAAATTGATTTCGGTTTTAATGAATTATACCATACTTTTGCTTGGCCAATGAGTGTCAGAGGAAAGAACTTAAGTTTTTGCCATCCATTATCAATTTTTTTCCATGTACAGGCATCGCAGAAGGCTTGTAAATGTTGTTGCGGATCTGAATCATAGCCTCCTAAAGACTTACGAAAGTTTTTTAAATCAAGAACGGGTAGACAACTTTCCTTACAATTCCTACGGGCTATTCAAATAGCCTCCTATATTTTTGTTAAGCTTGTAGTGGCTAGTAGGGGTTCATCATCACTAGGCATGTTATGCTTTTGTGCGTTGGGATGATGTTGTCTTTGTTTATGTTTATAAGAAACCCCTACCCCTGGTTGCATACTCCAATCTTCATTGTCATAATATTTGTTGGTTCTCCAATGAATTGCCTCACTAGATGTGGCATTATTATAGTTTTGTAGGGGAGACATGGTTGTAAGGTTGTGTGTGAATTTTATATGTGACTTTTATAATTACGTCTTCTTCCTAAGAGATATATCGTTAAGTCCTATACAACGACCTTGTATGATATAACTAATCTAAATAACTAGCACCATCCTTGGTAATGGTGCCAATGATGAGCGACTAGGTATCCCTACACCCAACCATATGAATACGAGTGTTCACGCACGATCCAGTCGAACTCCATGGATAGGCTAGTTGTGGTATCTAGATTGTTACACGTTGATCACAGTTCGCTGTCTTTCCACTTGGACTAGTATTTGCTTTGTCACGTATGGTTTAGTCTAGAGTGAGGCATATGATGTGATCCTAAACTAATGCTACTCCTAGAGACAATGGGAAATAATCTTGATTAAACTAATGAGTAATAGGAAATGAATTCTAAGATAACCTAAGTGCGATGAGCATCCGTTCCTTAATCATCCGTACACATCCTGAACCTCGTGCACAACTACTACTGTGATTACCAAGCGTAGATCCTAGGTATACTACTAGGTTACCAAGTACTCACACTTAAATGCTTGTGATTAAGTCATACTCATTCCACATTTAATAACAAGAATAGTAAATGATGATAAATAAATATTAAATAAGAAAGAAATAAATATTAACTAAGAAAGCAATAAATAATAATAACAATTAACAATTAAACTAGACAATTAAAACTAAGTGAATGCTGCAATGATGAAGTATTCTCGATCTTTATTTCCAGTCATGTGCGCATCCAAGTACATCACACTCAAATAAAGGTTCCGTACAATTACAAGCACCACACTATGGGCATGTACTTGGGAAAATAATCTAACTCCTACGAAAACAAACTGAAAGAGTCTAGCTACAAATGTCAAAAAGGCTCCTAAATGAGGCGGAGGGCCCTCTTATTTATAGCCCGGGATAGGTGGTTGTGTAAATGAGGCCCCATCGATGCATCGACTTAATGACACTTCATCAGTGGGTATATCTTTTACTTTTAATGTTGTAGATCTTATGCATTATCATGGATCAATAGATGATGAGATCTTACAGTGCAACATTGATGAGTTGAAGGGGATTATTAACAAGTTCAAACCTTCAATGGAAAGGAAGGCAATTATACTAAAGACTAGAGAAGCTTTCAACACTTATTGAGTTAAGAGACATGATTACTTGATTTATTGAGAGGATCAAACTATTGATTATGTTATATGGATTCATGAGACCAAACTTGTTGAGTGGGATATGACTTCTATCCCTACTTCTATGTTCACTTGAGTTTAATTTTTGAAGGATGGGAGAGTTGGTATAGGGAAATCTCTTCCAAGCCCCATTTTCATCCCTATAGGTAGTCAATTATAAGTTTAGGAAGCTAGGAAGACATATTGAACATTAGAGAAATGTCTTGCCTAAGATTTGGGCATGCACAAGAGATGTCCTAGGTTCCTAGGAGATGTCTAGCTACCAGAGGAGACATCTTGTGTTTGAAGAAGATGTCTCTAGGGAGAAGTGTTATTACAAAAGGAGATGTCTTAGACTAATAGGAGGTATATTTTTCTAAAAGTAAATGTTGTGATTGAGAATCAGAGTTAACAGGGATATGTCTTGTCAAGCCTATAGACATATTGTAAAATCAAGGAAAGTTCAAAGTTGGAAAATAGATAGAAAAGATGAGAATAAGGATGAAAATAGATTGGAATCTCCAAGTTGGTAATGGGAAAGGTTTCCATAGAATTATTATCTTGTAATTGATAAATACTATTTTTTCTTGTTAGGTTTGATATGGAAAGGGTATGCATGAGAGTTAGGAGAGAAATTGCATAAGAGTTATGTGCATCTCTGTGGTCAATTGTATGTGCCTTAGCCATTATGAATCTTCTGTATGTTTGGCACTGAATCCTATGTGTAGGAGAGATCTAATTCGATTATTCCTTGAATTAAGGTTTATCATTGTGTGGTTATAGAGCCTCATGCTCTGCAATATCATTAAGTGTGTGAGTGATTGCTAATTGTGGGTTTTTAAACTAATGTAATTGTAATATTCTTTTAAATTAATCAAAGATAGCTAGTTCTCTTATTTTCTAGCTAGTTGAATTATCTTTCATATTATTTGGATTTGATGTAATTTGAAAGGTTAAGTAAATCAAAGTGACCTCACTTTAGGTACACCCTAGAACATATAGCTAACATGATACATTATAAGAATCATAGAGGAATTCTATGGTCAACTAACTACTTAAGGCTATAGGTCAAGGTGCGAGAACCTAAAATTTTTTATTCTTTTATAATATTTACTTCCAGGACATACAGTCATATTGGAACATTGTAACTTAGCATTGCCCACTAGAATTGAACCCATAACTTGGAGCTTCCAAATTAAAAGGCTTACCACTAGGCTAACACTTCATTATTCTATTTTCTTAGTTTTCTTAAGTGGGCAATATTTATTTTTACATCATATGGTTTTTATGTTTTTTTATTAAAATCAATTTTTTAATCATGAAAAAAATCGGTATTGAAAGAAAATGGAAAGACCTAAATTCATGTAACTACATACTATAATCTTCAAAACTTCTAAACCTTTTCTCATCATGAAGAAAACATTTTTAATGTATGGAGGATGTTGGAACTCAAAATAATTTTGTTATAGATATAATTTAAGATATATAGCTAACATAATACATATAGAAAAATTATAGAGAAAATATAATGATTCCTTAAGTGTGACTTGAATTGTCAACCTTTTATCTACAAATATTTATTAAAGGATGATGTAACCACTTTAGCAATGTGTAATTGGAAAATTTATTTAATATATGTTATTTTCTACTAGTGATAATCATTTGAAGTGATGATAAATAGTTTATTTCTCAAGTTGAAAAATATGAATTTGAGCCTAAGTGCAAGCAGTTAAAGAGATTAGAATTTTTCTCATTCATTAATCCTTTTGAAACCCTTCCTGGTAGGATGAGTATTAAGAATTTAGATGATGATATTCTTTTTTAATGTTATTTTCTACTCAATAAAAAAGAAACTGACAAAAAAATACATGTCAAAGTTAACGATTAAGAACGATCAATTAGAAGTAAAGAAGTTAAATGAAACAAATGCTTCCACTTATTTTTACATATACTTCACAAAAGTTAAGTAGATTGTTAATATTGTAAATGCATCCTTGTTCGCTAAGAATAATGTGAATTCTAGGATGAATAATAATTTCAATAAGTAGGGAAAGTTTGACAATTCTTAACATATGTGTGGTGGTTCATGATGATAAGAAGAACTTTAAATATGGTATATTTGATATTGTAATTAAAGGAAAAAAGATCATGAAGGATGATTCAAACATGATTTAATGCAAGAAGGAATGTCTTACTGACACCTTTGACATGACCAAAGTAATATTTTTCCAATCATTAAAATACATAGGGGACATTATTGAGCTATCTATAATTTAAGGTAGTGATGGGGATATAGGCTTATCACTTTATGCTTTTATAGGTTCTTTGACATGCTAAAAAGAAAGGGGATCATCTACTTCCCTAATTATTTCCTAATCATTAATTATTAATTTGAAAATAGGGTAATCCTACTATCCATACATATTCTTTTAGGTTTGGAAAATATGTGGCTTTAGGATAAGCAATTACAACATTACTTAGACTACATTTTATAAGAAAATCCTATAATAGGAAGTCTCGTTTGATTTGGAATAAGATTCAACAATTTAAAATACTCTATGTAAGTTATAGAAGAAATAGGTATGCTCACATAATGGCTAGAAAATCTTTCCAAGATAGGTTCTCTATCCAATCTAGAAGGGATTTACTTCTAGAGTACAACGAAATAATGAAGAAGTTGATCTAAGTAGAGAAGAAGGCAACAAAAATTAAAATACCACTTATTTTCATATTATTGGTTCTAGATAGAACTCTAAGAAAAGGATTATCACTTTTATAAATGACAAAAGGTAACATAAGGATTATCTTTGAATTATTCCAATGCAAATATTCTCAAGATGAGATAATAATATTATTCCCTCATGGACCCCTCATTCCTAAGATGATTTTAAATGAGGATAATAGAATGCCTATATGAGTGGAATTTTAAATTTCTTCAAGAGTATTAGGACATTATCAATATTAATATGAAGGTTCTTTTGAAATCAAACTTCAAGTATGGCTCCTTTCATAGGCTTATAATGATACCAAAATTATCATTCTTCTCAAAAAGAATAAGATTTCATTCTTTGTTGATTATCAACCTATTATTCTTTATCAATTTTGTCAAAATGTATCATTAACAAGCATCAACTACTTTTCCTAATATGATTGAAGAAGAATATGCTAGTATTATACTAGACAAGTCTATTATTGATATTGTGGTTACTATTCATAAAATCATTCATTAGACTCATGTCTAAGGTAAGAAAATTTATGTCATCAAATTAAGTTTCTCCAAAGCACACAATCAAGTGGATTGGATACTCTTGCACTGTACTTTCAAGAAGCTTGATATTGGAACTTAGTTTGAAGCTCTTAGAATAAAGATCATGATAATTTTATTCCATAATAACAATGAAAAGATTAGAGAACTTTAATAACTAACTAGGTATGACTAGAAAGTTCTCTACACCCCAATCACTTGCAAGATGTTATTGTTTGAAAGGTTAGTTTTCTTTCATTTCTTCAAATAATTGATGAATCTCTCATAACAAGACCCTTAAAATGGGTCTCATGTGTGAGGTTTTTCCATTGATATTTCTACTATTACAAGGGGCTCTGTTACTTTCCATCCTTATTGATATATGAGCAATGATGAATAAGCTACACTATCTATTTCACATATCCCTAATTAGCATGACTTATTTGAGGGTTGGAACTTTGAAATCCTATAATTTCTTTCTCATTATCTATATATTTTGATGGTGCTTACCTTGCAAAATTTATTGTCCCATAGTATGCCAATGTAGAAGGTATTATTATGCCTTGTATCTACCAAGATAGATAGTTTTATTACTTTCCATTATTACTAATGAACTATAAGCAATGATGCATAAGCTACATTGATCATTTTGCACATCCCCAACTAGCATGATCTGTTTGAGGATTAGGACTTCGAGATCCTACAATTTCTTACTCTATGTCCTATACATCTAGATGGTGCTCACCTTGAAATCATTGCTACCTCTAGTACACCAATGTAGAAGTTATGCTTAATCCTTTTATCTTGGCTACTTTAGTCTCTTATTTCAATTCTAGCTTCATTCTTAGCTACTATGATTTTAGAGATTCTTCACTAGCTCATCCTTTAACCACTATTATCACCCTCATGCTTATCATCAACTAACACCTACACTATTATCTAAGCATTGTTACCATTATTGGCATCATTTATTAATTTTCATAATATAATAGTTGAATCTCAGGCTTCAATTAATAGCTTCTTGGTAGTTAAGGATGATCATTGAGGATGGTGGAACAAACGATATAGTAATACGTGCATTGTGCATTATCAGATTTTGTAGGATCTACTTATATGGTATTTTGATTTTTGGAAACATGTTTATATTAATGGCTAGTTTTATTTCCATAGATATTTCTTTAGCCTAGGTTTTGATCCTCTCTAGAAGATATGATATTACTTAGTCATATTTTTTATATATTTTTAGCGATAAAAATTCAAGGTCTTCACTCATTTTCCTTGAGAGAGTAAATTTTAGCTTCGTTCTTCAATCATTTATGGAAAATTTTAATAGTACCCTTCTAAGGAAAAGTGAAAAGTGTAATGGTGCTTAAAGGTAACAACTAGATTGGAAGACATGAAATAAGCAATGAATACATTGTTTTGTTCTTTAAAGTAAATAAGTACAAAAAATAAAATTTGGGCAAGTTAATTGAAGGTCCTTAAAAGTAGCATTATGTAATAAGATTTTATTGAAATAAAAAGTAGAAAGGTCTTATAGAAGATCACTTTTTAAAAGGAAACCATAGTGTAGGAAATAAATAAGTAAAATAAAATGAATGATCTTCATCATCATTTATCTTTATTCAATTAGTGATGGATTGACCATTAAGATATACTAATGAGAAAGAAAATAAATATTTAAAATAATTTCAAGGATAGATGAAAAGTTGATGAACAATAAAAGTGCAATATCAAAAGGGCTTAGTTAATGTTGATGCATCATCATTGCTTAATCAACTAAGCCAATGTTGTGTTAATGCATCTACATTGATGCAATTACAAAAAATGCTTATTGATATGTTACGGTAGGAATTATCATAATAACAAGATACAAAACAACCTAACAAGAAATTGAGCCAATCAATCTCATGATCATCAAATAGTTTGAGGAAAACTAATCTTTCAAGTAATTTTCCTCAAATTGAAAGGGGACTTGCAAATCATGGAAAAAATTTGACAATTTGAGTTGAAAAGTTTTTCTAAACATTAGTGTGTATTAAGAAAAAAGAGAAACATGCATGTGTGGAATAGCTAATAGAAAATATAAAAAGATCTTATGCAAATCTATATAAAATAAAACATAGGGTGTGACCGGTAGATAAGAGTAGTTGAAAATAAGGTGTGAAGTGAAATAGATCTAATCCATTAGACTGCTAAATGAAGAAAAATGCGAAGAAAGAGAAGCTAGATCCATAGTGAATCTAGATGATACCATAGATAGAAAACTAAAAATGCAAGATTTAGATAACAATAGAAACAAAGAACCAAGAACTTGCGAAAAGATGTTCTAGGACATGTATCAAGGATTAGAGGCATTTAACAAGGAACTGTGTTGCCCCATTATTTCTTTGATGTGTGCACCTAATGTAGATTTAAGTAAGCTTGTAGATTTTGTAGTTGATAAAGCAAAGGAAAGGATCATATTAGTGTGTTGACATGATTCTAAGAAATTTCTCGATGATTTAGGAGGAAAAGAAAAAGGGGATACAATTCATCAGCATAAAAATGTGGAGAGTAAAAAAAGGAAAGTTATTTTAAGAAGAGGCATAGTCTTTGGAAAGGATTTCAAAATTGCCAATTGCAAAGAATGTTAACTATGTTAAGAAGCAAAGATAGGTGGGAATGATGAGTAGATCTCCAACACTTGGATGAAGAAAAAATGTGAACCAACCATTTGAAAGGATAACCTCTTTTTGTTTAGGGGTATCCTCCTATTTATAAGCTGAAAATGCCACGTAGATTATGTAAAATTGATACATTGGATCCACAAAATATTTCAAAATATTTTGCATAGAGAGTCAATATGTAGATGTAAAGACTAATGTTGGATGTCAGAAAGTTAATATGCTGAAAAAATAGAACTTGATGTTGGATGTAAAAAATGAGATTGACACTAGATGTCAAAGAGTTGAAGATAGAATTAATGTTGAAATTGATGTTGAACATTGAAATTGAAAGCTACAAATGAAGAGCCAAAATGACATTGTTGATGATGAAAAATGTGAATTATAGATTGCTATGGATGAAGATATAAAAAATATAAAACTCATTGTAGATGATGCAAAACATCAAATCTAGATTACTAAAGATGATTTTATTTTTGAAAAGCCTTGGAACATACTTAGGACTATAAATTATGTAGAAAAAGCCAAAGTAGATACAAAGTTACCTCTCATTAATGGATATTGTTGAAAAGTTAAAGAAGAATCTATTAAGAAAAGACATAAGTTAATAGGCACTTGCAAGAGAATTAAAAGAAATGAAATAGTAGGGAAGAAAATTTGGGACATTACTAATTCACCTATAGTGAAGTGCTATGCCATAGAAGTGGGGTGTTGCTAGATTCTAGAAAGAATATATATAAAATGTAGATAAAGCACTCTCTAATCTACTCAATTCTCTCAATCACACCCTTACTAGAGTAGAGCAAAGACACTCGTTTGACCTTACCAATGAAAATCATGAAAAGAGAAAGGGATAGCAAAAGAAAGAAAGATAGTGGAAAATAAAACAAGAAAGCAATAAAAAGCAGGGGAAAGCATGTTAGGGACATTTCCAATACACCAATGGTGGGGTGCTATTTCATAGAAGTGGGACATGGCTAAATCCCTAAAGTCTACCTCTTCCTTTTCTCACTCACATGTAGATTTCACAATCCTTAGGTCAATCTACACTTATCACTTCTTCACTACATTAGGGAAAAGATACTTGTTTAGCCTCACTAATGATGAATATAGAGAGGAATGGAAATACATGAGGAGGGGGGATGAGAGAAAGAAGAGAGAAATATAGTACAAAATAGTAGAAGTTTAGAACATGTGAAACCAACGAATAAAAAGGCAAGGGGAGAAAAAAGGATATCACCCATACACCTGTCATCAAGATGGTGTTATGCCATAGAAGTAGAACATGGTTAAATTCTACATATCATATGGATGAAAATAATTCCATATATACTATTAAAGTAATCCCTCCTTATTCTACTCAAAAATATACTTAATCAAACCTTCATATAAAGTAATGAGATATTTAGTCACTCAAAAACCTCAATAATCATGTTGAGCACATAAAGTAGAATAGTATAGATTACATAAGGAAATATGAAGAAAATAGCCATATAAATATTAAAATATAAGATATAGAGGAGGATTTAGTGATAAAATTCATGCAAGAAAAACATGATTTAGAGCAAACTTGTTATCTCAACATAATATGTATCACATTGTAGTAGAAAAAGCTGATAAAAGCAAATTGCCATTGGGGGAACACTCATTTGGTTTTGAATAGTTATTAGGTTTAATGTTGCAGCTTGGCTGCATGTAGTAGTACTTTAGGAAGCTTTTGTTAACTAGATTTAAAATTTATTATCCTTCCAAATCAAAAGGAATGTAGGTGCTATTTTGTAGTGATTAAAACACCAGAAAAGGACCCTGCTAGTTTGGAGAGAACTTTGTATCTCTAGAATTTGGAAAATGGTGAAGAACCATATCACCTTTATAGATCTCTCTAATTCAGACATGTTTGGAGTGGTGATGTTCAATATCTACTTGATATTTATGCAAGTGTTGAAGAGAAGCATGTTAATGTTCTTCAAAGATATATACCTCAATGCATCACATGCTATTGTTGTCTTGATCTAAATACCAATAATGTAAAGCAACACAAAGAGATGGGATATGGAGCTCAATTGGTAAGATTTTCTCAAAACCATATGTTAGAAAGTATGGAGTATGACCAATAGCTATATGCAAAGTGGTACGATAGTCACAAAGGGCATAGGATAGTTGTATGTACTAGTTACATTAGGTTGTATTGAACATGATATAGAGAAAGCATATGAGAGTTTTATTAGTGGACTTAGCCTAACCATTAGACTAAGGGTAGTAGGGTCACAAAAATGATTGAGTAATGTGATACATAAGAACAAAAATTAGCTACCTCCTTAATTTTGAACTAAGGTCCATTATTAGTTACAATTTAAAGAGGTATGTTGAAGTGGGTTATTATGTATTCAATGATGAACTGGCAGATGAAGTTGAACTTGGTGGAATGCAAAGGAATAGCCTCTACCCACTTAGTGAAGTATTCTATAGTAGTTAGAATAAATTAATTCCCAAAAGATGAAGAAGGGCTAATAATACTACTAAGATCTAAATCCCATTTCTAAAAGGGCCATGTGATCTAAGATATGTTAAGCTCTTATGAAAGAATGTATATGAGAGAGCCATTCCTTTGATAGGTATTATATATCTTGACTAGGTGATAAGCATATTTAGCTAAAGTTGGCCACCAATAGCTCAAAGAAATGATGCAAGTAGCTAAAAAGCATGAACTTAAATGTCCATCACAAACTTTTGAGCAAACTTAAACTAGGACCATCTTAGAATTTATAGGACTAAGACAACATAGAAGAATACTAATATAAGAAACTCAACAAAGAATATTGAGATTCACTAATTAAAATATTAGCTATTTTTATGCAAGATATCCTTTTGGATAGGTGTGAGATAACTAGGGGTTTCTTGTGTAGTAAGGTAATAAAAAAGATCAACGTCTTGTTGATTGTCATCTTTTGTATTGATAGTGCTTACTAGTATATTAAGAGATTACATTATAGGTGTTAAGCAAACTGACTACACAAGTTGATCTTTCATAACCAAGAGATCACCATGGTTGGTAAAGGTTGTCAATGGATCAACTAACATATTTGTGAAATGGAGAATGTAGCTCAAGGTATGAGTACAAAAGAAAACAAAAAGTTGCTTAGCCATTTATAGGTAAGGAACTAGTGGGAAGCCTTGCAATCATAGTCATAATTAACTTGATTTATGATGAGCTAAGAGTCATCATAGATACTAATAATTTTAACTTATCTTTATAAGATTATCAAGAGACCTAATATTAGAGGCTTATATTCAACAGTGTTATTGGCACAAGGAAAATTAAGCTTATAAGCTTAATAAAGAACTTGTTTAGTAAAAAGGATAAGAACACATGTTGTACTAGATTTGAAGAATGTGTGTGTTCATTAAAATAAAGGATAACATTTGAATAATTATCATCAGCATATAAGTTGTGAACAACATTAGTTGTTTTAAAGGAAGAGATAAGATTAGCTATAAATGGACCTTTGATTGAGTGTTAAGATAGAAAAGAAAGATTAAACTTAATAAGAAATGTCTTCCAATGAAATAAGCGATGGTTATTTGAAGGATTTTTAGTAATGAATTTAAGAATGTTATCTTTGCTGCTAATAAAGTTTTTAGTGGGGAGAAGATAGTGTATCTACTTTTTGAGGGTGAAGAAAAGACTTAGAAAAAACTTTTTAATGTCAGAGTATCTAGTTTCATAGTTTATGAAAGGGTAGGATATGTAGTATATGAGAAGATTATCTTCATCTTATCACCTTTGAGAAATCATAATAGATGGAATGGTTAGATTTGGCAGGTTATAGTTAAAAAGATTAATTGAATTATGAAGGATGAAGAATGGAAAGAGAAGTTAAGGATTCTTTGATGGAATCAAATACCTTTTGATACTTCTTATTCTAGATAAAAGGGGTTGATGAGTGGCGAGGTACCCCTACACTCAACCATACGAATACGAGTGTAACATGTGCAATCCGGTTGAACTCCATAGACTAAGTGCCTACACGCCTCATGGAACACTTAAGGTTAATTATTCGTTTTCTTCCCAAACTTAGTTGTATTTGTCATAGTGTATGGTTAAGTCTAAGGTATATGATTTTTATAGCTTTTTCAATTTTGTCTCCTATGCTAAAAGGTGAAGGATTGAAGAGACTAATTACTAACTCTAACTAACTAACTAAGTCTGAATTAACCTAGCATTAGCATTTGTTCCCACTTACCGTTCACACCCTGAACCAATGCAACCGTGGTTACCAAATGCTAGTCATTTCTAGGATCACCATGCATAACGCACATGCTCGATGCAGTCGTACTGAGGCACTTAACTAGGAGAGAAGGGTTGAGAGAGATTTAATAACTAATAAAGCATGTAAATGATAAATAGTAAATAACAATAAATAAAAGTCCTATTTAGCCTATTCCATGCATTGCAAGGTTTATCCAAGAAGTTCGTCTTTATTTCCGTACACAAATATCTGTTCAGGTACAATATCTGCTCGAATAAAGATCCGTTCACTTTGGAGCTCCTACTGTGGGCACATGGAAAATATTCTATCTCTGAAGAGGTAAAACTACTAAAGTTTCCCTAAGGTCTAGATCTAGATGAGAAACAAAGGGAGGGCCACCTCTTATTTATAGACTTGGCGACGCACCGTGATATCGCGTGGGATGCAATATCGCGGCGGCCGTGATATCGCATACATGATATCACAACAGCCACGATATCGCGTACACGATATCGCGACCCATGTGATATCGCATCCCATCATACCTTCATGACTAAATAAAAACTCTTCCTTGATTTCCTTACAAAATATTGTGGGATTATTGACTCAAATGCAACTAATGGGATGACATGTGAACAGATCATCATTACAAGACATGACAAAATTGGTGTTCATGACAACAAGAGTGAACACCTTATTACATTGACATCAGGCCTTATTTGGCAACTTGATAAAGAGAGATGTCTAAGGGGTGTGCTTTGAATTTTTACATTTTTTACATTTTTTTCTTTTTTCTCTTTTTTTTATATTTATGAATGAGAACCACATCATGCAAAGACTTATTTTTATTCACTTAGCTTCTTGATATTTGAACAATGTTAGAATGGCAAAAAAACCCAAGAAAAAGCATCCAAGCACCCAAGAGAATGGCCAACACCAATGCATCAAATTCCCTTGAAGTCACACCCTTTTCATCATCTGAGTCTTTCCTTGTTTTAAAAAATGCCCAGCCATCAATTCAATAACAAGTTTACTTAGAAAAAGAGGACTGTATAGTTCCAAGCCAAAAGGAGATCATAGAGTTGTATGGATGAGTGGACAGCATGGACTTCTTACCTATTTTACCAAAAGAACCATACCTTAATATTAGCATCATAATTCAAAGGTAAAAATTAAACATTAATAATCAATATGATATAATTCAATCCACCATCATGAGCACTTATTAGATGATGAATAAAAGTAAATCAAGCAAACAAAGAAATAGTAAAAAGATGAACAATGGTATAAAACAAAAATAATAAAAGTTGAAAGAATGTGTAAAACAAAAATGTGTAAAGAAAAAATTTAAAAAGAACTAAGGGCCTAGAACGGTTAACATAGGTGGCCATCTCTCCCATGACTGAGTTGGAAGAAGGAGATTCGAAATAGTGAGTAGGGTTGTCCATTAATAAAGGTAGCATGTGTATTGGCTGGGGCTCACTACACCTCAAACGACAGGGCCTAGCCGACTTCCAAACACAAGGCTCAACCAACAACAAGAAGCAAGGCCTAGCACACAGCCCATAGGCCAGGAAGACCAACAATCGCCACTGCAGCTACAAGATTACCGATCATCGATGTGAGCCATCTCAAGGCCATCATAGAGATGGTCATTTGGGGAAGCAGAGACAAGGCTAATCTCTTCAAGGTGATTGATGATGTTGTACAGCTCACCATATCAATTAATCCTATAAGGGGTGAGGTCTCAATTCAAATAAGAGGAGGGGAATCACATTGGTCACAACAAATCTCTAGAAATGTTACATCATTTCAAGTATAATTAGAAACTGGTGAAAGTGCCACAGTGGTGGTCATGTAACACCAGGATGTAGCTGGAGTAACAAAGGTGGTCATGAACCACATTTGTCCTTGTTGTGCCACTGGCAAATTTCATAGGAGCACATGATGCTCAAGTCCTGGCTGATACCTCAATGACTTTTGCGGAACATGAGGATGCTTTGGATCGCTTGCTACAAATAGGATAAGTAATGACATCCTTATTTGACATTCCCCAAGATGTCACAACACTGCAATTAGATCTCATTTCCACTAAAGGGAAGCTTATCATGGCTGAGGTTAGGGTCGAATATGTAGAAGACGAGTTGCAGAGACTTCAAGAAAAGTTTGTCATCCTACAAGTTGAATGACAGGATCCATCCCAACTTGTTACAATTGATCAGTTAGAATCATTTAGAGCATAGTAATTAAATGAATTGTTAATGGAGAATTAAAGGGTGGAAATGGAGAAAGAGAAGGTTGATTAGGATGCTTCAAAAGCACAAGCTCAGACATATGCACATGTTAAAGCTCTCAAGGCCTTACAAGTAGAAAATAAACTCCTTGCTGCCAAAAATATTTAATTGATGATAGTTGAAAAATAAAAGAATGTTCTCGAAGAAAGTTTTCAAAAAATGTAAGAACAACTAATAAGAGTCATCCAAGATATAAGTCGCTTAGCCAGAGAAAATAGAACCTTCTCAATGGAGGAGGTACATGCCATCTGATAGAAGATAACCATTGAAATAAGCATGTGGCAAAATGAGGCTAAGACGCATGAAAAATTAAAGGAGCACTTCTGCAACTAGGTGGGCATATACAAGGAAATCATTGAGAAGGAACTTTGAATGGCCAAGGCACATATCAACTCCCTCAGTGCTCAAAACATTGATTGGTGGGCCATTCTAGATACTTATGCCCTTGTCCATCATGCAGACTTGAAAAGATGGGATCTGCAAATCCAAGATCTCAAAGAATATATGGAGTTGGCAAATCTATGATATGCCAACTTGGCCATGTTAATAGCAAGATGCCTGAGAATTGAGCTTGAGAAGCAGGTAGCTGCCACCTATGCTAAATATGATACACAGTTTGCAGAACATAAGAAGACATTACAAATATTAGAGGTGGTAAAGGCTAGCTACCAAGGTCAAAAATATGTAGGAGCATATTTGGCTCAATGGCTTATGGATTACCAAGAACTCAAAGAAAAAGCTAGAGCCTATGAGAAGGAACAATAGCTATTTGTGGCATGGTATGTCAAAGCCAATTAGATGTTTCCACAACTACCGTGTTCGTGGAAAGTGCCAGCTCCATCAAACATTGGAACATCAACATGGACGACCCATGATCCTCGAACAGAAAAGAAAAAACTTTAGGAACTTCTTCAAAGGTATCCATTTCAGAATCCTGGAGCACAAGAGAAAGGAAAGGAACCCCTAGAGGAGCCACCACCAGAAAGAACCACATGAGTTTTGCAAGTTTTGTATTTTGTGTTGGTGTCCAAATTTTGTTTTGTTTTGTTTTATTCCATACTACGGCATGACATAGTCCTTGGTCAATCAATAATCCCATACCCATCCACTATTTGTAATTGAATGAGCTTGTTTCTCATTTTTTTGACTCGAGGATGAGTTTTTATTCAATCATGGAGGTATGATGAGTCACGGTCTACCAGGCCCCGATATCAGGTACACGATATTGCAACCTCGATACGATACCATATACATGATATTGTGATTCTTGTGTTAGTCTATAAATATAGTACTTAGGCGCACAATGACGGAGTATTTTTAGTTAGTTAGTTAGTTAGAAGTTCTTTTCTTTTGGCAATTTAGCTTTCAGTTATTCTTAGTGCATGTCCATAGTGTGATGCTTATAATTGTATGGAATCTTTGTTAGAGTGTGATGTACTTCGACATGCACACAATTGACAATAAAGATTGAGATTACTCCACATTGCAGCATTCACTTAGCTTTTAATTATTTTAATTATTGATTATTTATTACTATTTTCTTAGTTAATATTTATTTTATCATCATTTACTATTCCTATTGTTAATGCAGAATGAGTATGACTTAATCACAAACATTTAAGTGTAACTACGTGGTAACCCAGTCGCGTATCAAGTAGTGCTTTGAGTGATGTGTGCTTGCTAATCCCATAAGTAGTACATGAAGTCCAAGATGCATACGAATGATTAGGAATGAATGCTCATCGTACTTAGGCTAGCTTAGATCTTATTTCCTATTGCTCATTAGCTTAATTAAGTTATCTCTTGTTGTCCTTAGGAGTAGCATAGTAGTAGGGATCACATCGTACACCTCACTCTGGACAAAGCAAATACTAGTCCAAGTGGGAAGATAGTGAACTGTGATCAACGTATAATTGTCTAGGTGCTACAACTAGTACATTTGTGGAGTTCAGTTGGATCACACATACACACTCATATTCGTATGGTTGAGCATAGGGGTACCTTGCTACTCATCAAAGTCCATTGGAGAAGGAAAGCTACATACTACTTGAACTCCATGATTCGATTTTTTCCCATCTCCAATCCTTAACAACTCTCCATCAATTTCCACTAGGGTCTACAATAAGGTAATAGGAATGGGATTATAATATTGGTACAATGGCTACAACATGGAAGTCTCTGTGCCCAACATAGTACCAATTTCTTTCACCAAAAATGTAAGCAAGTTTTCAAGGGCTATAATGGGCTTTTATGATTGTGAAAGTTCAAAACTACTATAAAGGTTGCAAAATGCCAAAGTGCTGGAAATGCAAAAGTGTTGGGAATTTGAAAATGATGTTGATGTTGGGTTTTTATAAGGTAGGGTTGTTATTTTTAGGTTTGACATGATTACTGACAAATTGGATCAATTTGCAAGTGGCAACAATCATCTTCTCCCAGTGTAGTTACTATTTATGGTAAGTCTGGAATGGACTATAGCCACAAAATCCATCCATTTACTATAAATAGTAAATGGACTTTTGTAACTACACTAGTACCATATTACTGCATTAGTTTTGGTCAACGATTATCTACTTTCAATGTAGTTTCCATTTATTACAACCAAAACACCCATTCATTTACTATAAATAGTAAATGAACTTTTGTGACAATGCTGATACCACTCCTACTATGCTAACATTGGTGGACTATGTTGAGGATGTTGGAAAATTTCAAAAGTAGTGGAGAATGTACAAAAAGTTAGAAACTACAAAAATGATGGAATTCGTTTGAAAGTGTTATGCTTGATGAAGAATGTTGTCTAGATTCTAACTCAATCCTACAAATGTTTTGTCACATGATGTTAGCAGAGAAAACTTGTTTAATGGTTGAAGCATTGGCAAATGTGCTTACTCCATCAAAGCTATCTAAGTAGAAGTATCATTAGAATGCATCCTTGCTACACTGTGCTATGCTACGTAGCATAGCATAGTGTAGAATTCATGTTGCAATGATTTTTGACAAAATTTATCATGTTTTGCTACATCATGTTACTCATGCTAAAAGAATGAAGTGGGGCAAATACCCCAGAGGATTGAATCATTATCAATGTTCATCTTGGGTGCCTGATCATCCTTCCCAAGACCTACTACACTGTGCAGTGTAGCATAGCATAGCAGGTCTTGCAATTAGAAAACTTGCCAAGCTGTTTAGTGCATCCTAAACACCTTCAACAACTCCTAGCATGGTCCCTAGGTAGACCATCAGCTAGGTCAAGTGTCAAGCTAGGTAGACCACAAAGTGTAACAAACCTATTAGCCCAGGAAATATAAAATTTTTTGGACTATATGATCTACCACAATGCCTCGTTCATGCAAACTAGCATTTTGGTTGGATGCTACATTGACTGTGTCATAGAGGGTATTTTCTACATGGTCCAACATGACACCATGATTACAGGAACCCTTACCCAAATTCTAGGACTACTGAATCATGAGAGTCCCAAAATTTATGGTGTTTCAATGGCCCCTCTTTGTTGATGTTTGGAGGATTTACCCGAGAGATGTCAACAAAGAATACGAAACACCATGAAGAACTAGGCACCAACATTACTCTTTACTGCCAGCTTAGACCATGCTTTTCCATGTTTGAAAGTACTAGGAGAGTGATTGTAGGGTAAGGGTGTAACGGATAGAGTTGAGAAAATAGATTTAGGGAAGAAATGAATGTAAGATGCAAGGCTTTTAAAAACTATTGCCATAGCATGGTCCCTTGTCAGAGTGCTTATGAGGGAGTTAGCACACATTGACATTTTTCCTTTTTGGCCTTTGGCCTCTCACTAGGGTTCTTAGCAATGGTCAATTTATGGTTGAAGCAAGTGTAAAATAGCTACTATGCCATTTGTTTTAGGCACCCTTTTTTTCGAGCTTTTCTACCCTTTTGCATTTTTTTGTGCTTTTTCCTTTGCTGTACATGCATGTTCACTTATAGAAAACCTTGTTGTTGTTGTAAGACATGTGTTTCCTTACTTAAATGAATTGTGTTACATTCATATGGGGCTTTGACCTACCTACAAGTGCTTCCCATGGAACGGGTTGCATTACGTCTATCATGGACTTGGTGGTTGGGAATGTGGAAGGGCTTTATGCATTGGGAAAGCTTGTAAAAAGGATACAAAAATTGCAAATATAGGAAATGGGGATTGAACTAGCTAAAAGGGAGAGTAGGGTATGTACTTTCAAGTAGCTAGGATAATCATAGTGATCACTTCAAAACAATGTAATGTCTTGCTCTCATGGCAAAGCGCATCTCTAAAAAACACCATCTTGGCTTGTATCCTGCAAATATAACAAAGAGAAAACCAAAAAAATAATCATGAAGTGAAGTGACAGAAAAGTCCCATTTTCTTTAGACATCATTAGAGTGATGAGTATCGTTGCTGAGGTGTGTGATGTCCAAAACAGAAAGGCTAGCACAGAACCTGGCCATGGCAGGCTAGAAATTATGGCATCGAAGAGACTAGGAACAATGGTGATGTAGGTGCTCAATATTGCTTGCCCAAGGCAAACATCATGCAATCCAACTACAAGGTGAGAAGCCTAATAGCTGAATGCATCTTGGGATTGGATGATGGTGAGAGCTGGAGGATGGAAGACTTTTGGCTCGACCACAATAGTGCTGGGCATCCAGCAGCAGGTGTTGATGACAAGAGCTACTACTAGGATGAGTGATTGTGATAATGGTAACTTCGAAAGATTAGCATGATGTACAATGAGATCTTTGGATGATCAGAAAGATGCCAAGGGTAGTGATCTTGCATGTTTTCTAGAGGGTTTTTTCTTAGCATCATGAACTATATTTTGGAACTACAACATCCCACCCCATGTTATCTAGGGAGTTTAAAAGTATGCATGCTCACTTGTTTGTAGGGTCATGGATGTGAGGTTGGGGACATTGCATTGTGATCCCAGTTTAAGATCTTGGTAGACCATCAGATGTGTTGGTTTAAGATCCCAATACACCGTAATGTACTAGTTTAAGGTCCTAGTAAACTATTGTGCTAGTTTAAGTTCCTAGCATACTGTTGTGCTAGTTTATCATTGTAGTGGATGATGGATAGCCAATTTTAAGCCTTAGCAGGCTGCGATGTGGGTGCAAGTTTTACATCATAGTCTAAGGACATGTTTTGTTAGTTTATAGTCATAGTAGACTATTTGTGCTAGTTTTACATTATAGTGGATGTTCTTTGCTAGTTTTACATTGTAGTGGATGATCTTTGCTAGCTTTATATCGTAGGATATGCTCTTTGCTAGTTTTATGTCATAGCAAACGATCTGCTTATCTTGCTTTATACCCGATGTGATCCTTTGCATCAGACATAGTATGGCTTGAGATATAAGTGGTTGAAAAGATTTTTGAACTTGTTGCCATCCATATCAGCTAACTTGAAGACCTTTATGACTACGAAAGGGCCTTCCTAGTTGGCTAAGGATTTGTTTACATGTTCATGAATAGCCTTGAGGACTAGGTTCTTCTTTTTGATTGGCTGTTGATGTAAGTTGCAGTGATGCTTTGGCTATTGCTTCTCCTAGTACCATTCGATGCAATCAAGTGTTTGGGCATGCTCCTCGTCTACAAAGTTAGGATCAATGATCCTTGACTAATTGTTTTGAGTCTCGTCTACAATGTTTGAGAGGATCATCCAAAGTGATGGAACCTATAATTCAAGAGGTAACACTAATTTAGATCAATAAATAAGACTATATGGAGTCTTATCTATAGCTATTCAGCATGTTGTATAGTAAGCCCACAACATGTAGAGGATTTTCTTGTGCCATCATCTCTTACTACTACTAAGCATCTTTTTGAAAAGGTTGATAATGGCTTTATTTGTTTCCTCTACTTGATTGTTTTCTTGTGGGTAGTATGATGTTGAAAAAGATTACTTGATGTCAAGGTTTTCACAAAAGGTTTTGGTTTCTGTGCTACTGAATTGTGGCCCATTGTCTATCACAATAATCATGGGAAGACCAAACCTTGTTACTATGTTATCCAAGATAAAGTGGCAAACCTGTTGATATGTAGTCTTTTTTAGGGGAATAGCATCCACCCACTTTGTGAAGTATTTGGTTGCATTGATAATCAAGTTATGCCCTGCAGAAGACTTAGGTGTGATGTGTCCTATGATGTCTAGTCCCCAACGTTGGAATGGCCACATGATTTGTGTAGGATGTAGCTCAGTGCATGACACATGTATGAGATTTGCATGGCATTGACATACATTGCACGTCCTAAATTTGGCAAGGCAATCTCATTCTATGCAAGGCTAGTAGTATCCTAGGCATTTTATTTTTACTGCCATGGCCCTAGTGGCTATGTGTCCTCAACATAATCCCTCATGAACTTTGTTAAAAAAAATTTATGCTTCTTCCACACAAACACAAGTTAGTAATATTCCATCAAAGGAGCATTTGCATAAGGTGTTATCTCCTATGAAGGTAAACTTTAATGTTGGCATATCATTCTTGGATATCTATTGCACTTAGAAATGCAATGTATACCACTTGAGTAATACAATCTGTGCATTCTATTATTGAAGCAAGCAAAGTGGCAAATAAGTGCAATGGCACATTTAATGCTAACGTGGCTAGTGCATCAGCTATGGTGTTCTCATTACAAGGTACATGTTGAATGTCTGACGTTATAAAATATTTCAGTAAACTCTTAGCTAGATTGCAATAAGGTTGCAAATGCAAAGCGTTGTAAGCATAGACTTTAGTGATCTAGTTGACAACTAATTGGGAGTCGCCCTGGACTACCAAATGTTGGATCTTTAGCTCTGAGGCTGCTAAGAAGCCCCTAAGGAGTCCTTCATGCTCAACTACGTTTTTCGTACAAAAGAACATAAAGAGATATGAAAAGGGTCAAATTTCCCTAGAAGAAAATGTAATAACTACGATGGCACTTCCACCTTGTGTAGTTGAAGCATCGTCAAAATGTAAAGAGTCTTCAAAATTAGATGCTACAGGGTTTAGCTTATTGCTGCATTCATCAAGGAATTCAAGTTCTATTATTGACTGATCATCAACATGTAAAGTTGTGAGCTATGTGGTTATTGCTTAACCCTTTGTTGATGATTGGGCTACATAATGTAAATCAAATTCCACTATTATAGCTTTCCATCAGGCTATCCTACCACTCTGATATAAGTTGGTTGTGATAGCTCGAAGTATGTTGCTCTTGCATATGATGTTAAATTTGCTATGAAATAGGTACTGTCTCCACTTTTTGAGCACAAACACTAGGGTGAGACAATATTTTTCTACCTCATTGTACTTTGTCTCATAAGCTATTAAAGCATGGCTTAAGTCATAGACAAGGATTTTAGACCTGTCATCTCTTTTTTTGACATAGCAATGTAGCAATAGATGTGTCCAAAGAGGTAAGGTAGATGTTAAAAGGCTTATCCCTATGTGTTGGGTAAACAGTTGGGAGATGTAAAAGCTCTTTCTTTAGGTTATCAAAGGCTTGTTGACATTGATCTACCCACTCAAAGCTGACCCCCTTTTTAAGTTGATGTTGCATGAGGTGTATCTTGTTTGTCAACCTTGCAATAAACCTTCTGATAAATTGTACTTTGCCTTGCAACCTGCATAGCTCTTTAAGGTTTGTAGGAGATGTTAAATTGATGATGGCCCTTACTTTATTAGGGTCCACTCGTATTCCTATTTTTGACACCATGAAACCTAGCATGCATCCGGTTTTAACTCCAAAAACACATTTCTTAGGGTTAAGGCATAGGTCATGCCTATGACAATGTTGGAGGACTATGTTGAGATTGTTGGAATGATTGATAGCTTTCTTAGACTTGATTGCTATGTCATCAACATAATCGTTTAGTCACTCCAAGAGGTAGTCACTAAAGATATATGTCATGACTCATTGATAAGTTGCTCTAGCATTTTTGAGTCCAAAGGACATCATTGTGTAACAAAAGGTTTCCCAAGGGGTCATGAAAGTGGTTGAAAACTGATGCTCTGAGTTTATACAAATCTGGTTATAGTCTAAGAAACCATCCATGAAGGACAGTAAGGCATGATCAACTGTAGTATCTATAAGTTGATCAATACTTGGCAATGGGAAATCATCTTTAATCATTGCTTTGTTTAAGTCTTAAAAGTTTATACAAATTTGTATACCTTCCATTTTCTTAGAAACTACAATTGATTGCTTGGATGACCCCAGCTTGATAAAGCTTGGTGATTTCATCGCGTACAGCTAGTGCAATCTCTGTTTTGATTTTATGAGCTTTTTTCTTGACTGCCTTGGCACGCAGATCTAGGATGATGTTGTGTTGTATAAGGTACGGATCCAGGCCCATCATGTCATTATATGACCATGCAAACACTTTAACATTGTCATGGAGAACTTTTGAGATGTCTTGGTGTACCTGTGGATGTAATAGAGAGCTAACTTTCAAGGTTCTTGGTTCACCTTTAGGGGTAGTTATAGGGATTTCAATAAGAGGATCCTTAGTCACATCCTCAGCCTCTAAGTCTAAGGCTTGGACTAGATGTTCGAGACAGTCTAGGAATGTTTCCATGGATGCTACGATGTTGTGAGAGGATAATTCAAAATCTACTAATTCTTGATTCAAGCATCTTGTAAATTTGTCGTAAGGACCCATTAAGGTCAAGGGTGATCAAAGATTACCATGCATAGCCATTTCTTCAGGTGGACCTATCACAACAAGAAAATAAACCAAGTCAAGTGATACCTATTTGAAGTAATAGCATGCAATGAATATATGTAAATCAATAATGCAACATAAGATAATTTCTAGTTGAAGGTCTTAGTGGACCACAATAATGTAATAGTTCAATCTAAAACATAAAATGAATGCTAAAATTGCTAGTTTAAGGTCATGGTGGACCGTAACTAGGCTAAATTGTAGAAAGAGCACTAAAATTATCAGTTTAAGGTCATGGTGGACCATAATAATGTAAATTTTGATCTAAGATGTTGAAATTACCAATTTAAGGTCATGGCAGACCATCACTGAGCCACATTATAAGTTAAAATTGCTTGTTTAAGGTCTTTGTGAATTTTCATATGACCATATTTTAGGTTAAATTTGCTAGTTTAAGGACTTTGTGGACCATGTTAAAGTTTAAAATTCGTAAATGCAAAGAGAAACTTTTGGTGGGCCCACTTACTATGCTACCGATGAATGCTATGCTGTAGTGGGACTATGCTACAGTAGTGCTACACTGCAGTAGTGTCCCACATTACCTAAAATATGAAAGTCACAAGTATTTTACCACGTTGGCTATAAATAGGGGATTACACCATGGTAAACTTGTCATTTTCATTGTCAGAGTCCATACTTAGAGCATAGAGTGGTCAAAAAGTGAAAGAGCATAACAAGCATAGTGTAGCATTTGGTACCACCAATTTGTGAGTATGGTAATGACATGCAAAAGCAAATGCAGGCATCAAGGACTTGCCAAGGTGGATGAAATAAAGGACACTCTGGGATACCTCTCCAAGGTACGCATCAAGGAATGGAAAGAGGCTCCATCTGCTCGGTAAGTTGTTATGCTACCTTTGTTTCCATTATGTGATGCATCAGGTTAGATTGCCATTACCATTACTGTTGTCCTTTTTTTGCAACTATTTTCACTAGTTTTGTTGCCATTTTGGCCACTACACCATGGTTGTCGCTACTTGGCCGTAGCAATAGTATAATTGCTATGCTACATCTGCATGTGGTACCACATCGACCGCCATTGTTAATAATGGTCACTACACCATTGCAAGGGTTTGAGTAGTTCTAATGAGCAGTTCTAGGTGGTGTAGCACATGCTCGGTGTAGTGTGCTATCTATAGAGGGGTTTGTTTGTTTACAAGGTTTTGGGGTAGTGTGACACATGCTTGGCATAGCATAGCACGAGCTATTTCACACAGTAGGGTAGGATTGGGACAATGGGGGCACTGTGAGTTCTTTTTCACCTATGTTGTTAAGACTATTATATTTTTTGCTGTCATGCCATACTATCATGTTGGCAATCCTTTAGGTAGTCATGTTAATAGTTTGTTACATTGCTACACTATCAAACTTGTAACATTGTTATGCTATTAAATTTGGTATACTACCCTGCCACTAAATTTGCTATGTTGCTAAATCTACTATGATGTAATGCCAGTTACAAATTTCTACTTGTTACATTATTACATGTTTGATACATGTTGTATTATCACACTTACTATGCTGCACGCAGTGCATTCATCCTGTTACGCTGCACATAACGTAGTCGTCACCCTTATGCAAAAGTGTAATTGTTACGCCATGTTGTACAAGGCATGTCTGCTACATTGTGATGTGTAACACATAACTGTCATACTATGGGGTGCACCTAGTATGTTACATTACATAAGGCTACGCTATGCTATATGTGACACTTTATTGCATTGCATGCAATGTTTAACTTTGTTCTATGTGGGCACTTATTCTTTCATGCTAAAGGAAAATTTGTAACAGGAGGATTATGCTAGGCTATATTTAAACAGAGGGTCACGCTAGACTACATCAATAGTCGCCACTTGAACATAATTCTAACCTTTGGTGCTTTGTCATGTAGGATCATGTTGAAACCTGTTCTGATTGTCCTTGAGCTGGTGGGAGTCTTGTGCTACCTCAGTGAACTTGTGGCCAACATCCCCCCACCCCATGCACAGGTAGGATAGTAGGCAGTCTTGTTTTAGGAGGGTGCATGGGACTTCCTAGAGTTCCTCCTCCGCCATTTTAGTATGATCGTATGGTCACACTTATCGACTGAAACAACCACTGTACTTACATAAATGTTGTTCCTTGGGGAAAACTAGGGTATTCTGACAATTCATGGCTGATGGGTCAATAGCGGGTGAAGGGGTAGAAGGCTTAGATCGGCATCCAAGGGGCTTGAGGTCCCTAAGTTGGACTACCATTTATACAACACGTTATATGTTGCCCATCACATGCGCACCTACTTTCGGAACCCACCTAAAACTATTTACTGTGTTAATGGGTGAATCCTATGAAGGTATTTTAGGATGTTTTATGATTTTCCTTATGCTAGACAAAAATTCTTACCATATTCTTATGCATTGCCAGGTTTTATTTCGATGAGTACGGTCTTCACGGTAACACAAATACCTTGGCATTGGCCCAAACAACTCTACAAGAGTTCTCCTCTATCGGTAACGTGCATGTCGGTGTGATAGAAAAACTTGGGCTTGAATTTAAAGCCTATCCAACCAAGTATTCCAAATTCAATGGGAAGTGTAAGGAAGTTGGTTGGTTCGATAGTGAATGGGCATCGCATCGACTGATTACCGTCGAAGACATTTTTGTGGAAATTCCACCATTTCCTACACTATTTAAACCTGGTATGTTAAACTATGCATTTTTCTTATGTGTTCAAGTGATGATATTCTTTCACCTTTGCTAAAATATTTTTTTTGTGTTTATGTTTGTTGCTAATCATTGCAGTTGCAAGGGAATCGCAAGAGGTCACATTGATCACCTTTGGGTGTGATGAGACCAACCTCTTTTTCAAGTATGGGGAGGTGGAGGAGATTTAGCATTGGCTCTACAATGGGGCCCTAGCCACCCTTGTTCAAAACATTTAAGAGGTTGGGCTCATGAATTTATTTCTAACTATGAATCCAAGTGTCCCAGCTGCAGAAATGCTTTTCCTAGCTAGTTCCTTCTTCGAGAAGGCCAACTGCTTTTGCATGCATTTCACTATGTGCGAGTGGTGTTTGAAATTAATGATAAATTATTTGTAAATATTTTTGGTGTTCCTTTTTATGGTCTTCCTATAGGAGAAACATCTAGGAAAGATGTAAACCATCAAGGAGACATCGAAGAATGGCTAGGGATAAGCAAGGACCAAAAGGGGATTTACATCCACAAGGTCAAGCTAGTAGTGGCCCAAATGGTTTACCCTATCTTTTGTGCCTGTACCTTTCCTAAGCTACTCTTCCAAGGAAAAATCCTTGGAGTGAAGTAGGCTTGGATAATGGGGAGGTCATGGAGGAAGAGACCCATTATAACCAGGCTGGGTGCCTTTCAGAAGGCTTGCGTGCTGAAATGGTCAAGCTTTGTGAGAATCTTGACTCTCGTTTCAACATGCACTATGCCTTTTTCATAGCTTTCTTGCAACGACTTGCAGAATTCCTGGTGGTCCATGAAAATGGTGTTTGGGTACAAAAGGATCATAACCAAATATCTAAGCCATGGATTTTCCAGGTTTTCCACACCACCTAATCCTAGGATCCCCCAAAAGCTATCAGTGAATCACTTTCAATAATGATGAGGGATCGGGTGGAATGATCCTTTCGTGCTTGGGATAGTGTGGGAGAGGCACCTCCTATTAACATAGGAAATGTGTTAAGGGATGCACACATAATTGAGAAAATTTTGAAAACTAGGCTATAGTGTAAGAAGTCTCATCTAACAAAAGTAACTCTTCATACGAATGAAGGATGAGGGAAAAAGTTGCGAATCAAAGTTCATAGAGTGGAGCCCCCAGTTGGTAAGTGTATTTGACTATTTTCTTAGCATAACATCTACTATGTTGTGTGACGCTATGTAGCGTAGTGCAGCATAGCACTAATTTCATGCATCTTGCATACTTTAAACATGTTTTTCAGAAGAGGAAGAAGAAGAGGAAGATGTTTTGCCTGCTAGAATAGGGGTGCTTGCTGAAGAAGAAGAAGAGGTCCCAACCGCAAAAGAAGAGGCTCTTTCTATAGAGGAAGAGGCCCCTACTGATGATCCTTTTGTCGAATGTGGTTCAGTACCTAAGGGGCACATGAGCATTGAAGATGTCGCCACACTTTTGGGTCAACTAGAAAGAGAGGGGCTTCAATTTGATGCTAGTGAGTTTGACCACTTGTTTGATAGTGTGTCAATGGATAACCCCTTTGCTATCACCCTTGAGGATTTTCTAGGTAGGAGCTTTACACTATCATTTACATTGTTCATCAACTTTATTTTTATCCTTTACACCATGGCTAAGATGTTTTATTATGTAGAAAACACCACTACTGATGCCCTTGGCTCTAACCCTAGATCGAGACCCCTGAAAAATTCACTTTTATGGAGGGGGTGGTCGATGACATGATCAATCACCTAAGGTAGATCAATCCCAAGATTGACACATTAAAATTGCTATGCTAGCTTCTCTACGTTATTGCAATTTTGCTATGTCACTATGACTAACACTCTTCCATGTATGGTTAGCAGCCAATCATGTCAAGTGTGATTCTAAGCAAGCTATTGAGGCCAAAACTATGCTCAAACTTCCACTAAAGGTAGCAAAGGTACCTCATCACATATATGATGAAGCAAGTAAATGTGTGTTGTACTTAGCATGCTCCTTATGGGAGTGTAGGCATGTGAATGAGGACCTCTGGAAGCAAGTACAAAAACTTGAGAAGGAGAAGGCCAACCTAACCGCTGAGGTGGAGGATCTCCAATCTAGGAATGAATTTCTATTGGCCCATGATACTCATGATAGAAGTTGGCATATAGTATTCATTGACTATGTAAGATATTGGATAGCCATATGTAGTAAAAATGAGGCCACTCGCGAGATCATCAAATAGTGCATGTAGATGGACCTTCCAGCCCAGAAGAACCAAGACTGAAAGGATTATAGCACAAAGGTTTACGAATGGGGACAAGCATATAAGAACTATAAGAACATGTATAAAATGGAACGTGCCACCTATCATAAAAAATTTTGGGATGTAGTTGTTGAGTTTCATACCCACAAGTTATTTCTTGATGTCATTGGCACTTCTAGAGCTTATGAAAAGTTCATGCAACAAGTGATGGTCAGTGAGTCTCCTGAAAGGGAAATGCCCCTACCTATTGGTGAGACCACCAGTGCCAGCTTTTCCCTAGGACCACCCAGATGGATAGCTATGGAAAAAGGGAAGGTTGTAGCAAGCGTTGATCTAGGAGATAGGAATTTAGCCAACCTCACTGAGAAGGAGATCTTGCAACATCTTGTAGTTGGCATGGATAGGATACCCTCTAAAATGGATGTAGGGCCATCTCGGTTAGTAGCCTTTTATTATGTCATAATTTATTTTATATAAGCATTTGTTGTAGCTTTGATTCATTATTTTATTTTCTTTCTTATGCAAGATCTGAACAAAGATGCAGGACCTAGTGAAATAGGGAATGGTGGTGTGGGCAAAGCCTCATAGTGTGGCAGAGCAAGATTTTTATTATCTTTGCATTTAAAAAATTCTTGTAATCATTATTGATTGACATTGAATGAAGAATATAATGTTAAAGGATTTTTTTCACTTGGGTTAATGTGTTATTTTTATTTTTATTTCTTTGTCTTTTTTCTTTTAGGGTTCTTAAGAGCTTCTCATTTTAGTTTTAGGCCATTTTGGGCCATTACTAGTTTTAGGTCATTTCAGGCCATCGTTAGTTTTAGGCCATTTCTGGCCATGGTGATAGTTTAAGGCCATTTTAGGTTGTTACTCAATGATAAAATATTTTTTTGAGAAGTGGAGTGGCTAGTTTTAGGCCTTAGGGGGCCACAATGGTAGTTTAATGCCATTCCAGGCCATAGTGCTAGTTTAATGTCATCTCAAGCCGAAGCAGTAGAATCAATGCAGGTAATAGCTATAATGTAAACAATGGAAACAATGTAAATAGTAGACATAATGTGAATGGTAGCAATGTACATGATGCAAAGAATCAAAATAATGTAAATAGTGACTGTAATGCCAAAAGAAATGAACATAATGCAAGCTGTGAATGTAAGCTGTGAACATGGTGAACATAATGTAAACAGTAAACGTAATGCTAACATTAAGATGGAAGAAGATAATTAAGCCAAGCATTTATGGAGCAAAACTAGAGATAATCTCTAATTACACAATTGTTTTCTAGCCCATCATGGGCTAGGTGAAGCATATGGTTGAGAGACTTTGTTGTGGTATTCTTCTATGTCATTGTCTATCACTTGGAAAGGCAACACAACCCATGTGGTCTCTCTGTCTAAGTTGGTATTTTTGGCCAGCTCATTAGTCAATCAGGTAGTTTTAGTAGGAATACATGCTTCATTTTCAGAGATTATTATCTCTGAGACCTGCTCCATGTTAACATTGTTTATTGCTTAGGCAGCCACTTCATCACCATAGATCACCTCTTCCCTACCCGCATAGGGTAGGTGGATCTCTTGATGTATGGGTGAAGAGACAACCCTTAATTGGGATAACCATGACCTCCCCAAGATTAGGTTGAACCTGGGCATTTCATTTACCATGATGAACACTACGCCTATGGAGAATTGGTCCCCTGCCACAAAGTTAATATGGATAGTTCCCTTTACTACTATGCATGCTTTGTTGAATGATTTCAAGAACGAAGTTGCCATGGGCTTGATTTAATCAACCAAACCTAGTTTGTCCACTATGGAAAATGGAATGACATTTGTAGCAGCCCCATCATCAACATGTACCCTTTGGATCTTGTACTGGTTGACCTGAATTGTGATGAACATGGGCACTATTGTCACCTAACCCTTTTCAGGATCATCATTAATGGACTTATCATAAAATGTCAACTAAGTTGGCTATGGTTCCTTGACTATAGAGGGAAGCATGATAGTATAGAATACTTTCTCCTCTGTTGGCATGTTTTTGTTAACTGGAATGGATGTTAACATGTCAACCATGGCCTCGCGGTGCACAGTGGAAGTCATTACCAAGTCATACAGGGTCAAAGTTGTATTTTTATGTTTTAGACCCTATTTAACTTGCATGACGGTGTTAAGAAGATCCTACCCACCATCTTGTTGTTTGTTACCTCTTTCCTCCTCCATTTGTCCAAAGAGAAAAATCTCCTAAGGGGGGAAGTTTTAGGTTGACAATTAGGCTTTCTCTGGTGGAAAGGTAACAATTGCATGCATGAATTGTTATCGGTTGTTGATGACAAAGAGGCCATGGGCTTTGAGGTCAAGGGAGTACACTTAGGGGGAGCTAACATAGTCCATTCCTTAGCCATCTTGTCTACTGAACTTCCTTCCCATTTTTTGAATGGGGAGGTTGCAATGTCATTTTTGTTGCTTGCTTTTTGGGTAGAGGTGCTTGAATGTTTTGGAACTTTAATGATGAATGGTGCCTATTGTTTTGGCATGGGTGGAACTGCAAATTTGAGCAAAAAGGATGTATCAGAGGATATTTGAGGAGGAACCTTAAAGACAAATGGTTTTTGTGACATTGTTCTTATTGTTGTTGCAGTTTCTACATTACAAGGAGGCACATGCACCACGAATGGTTGTTGTGAAGGTTCTAGATTATTGTCAATGCCAATGATGTTGATGGAATACCCCACATTGTTGGCATTCAAGGGATCTTTGTAAACATTCATTAATAAATTCTTAGGATGGATGGGACTGGTTTCATCCAAGACTAATTTTCCCTGATCAATCATCCATTGGATGTCATCTTTCAGTGCTAGATAGTAATCTATATTGTGGCCATAGAGTTGATGGTAGTCACAAAACCGTTCTAGCTTGAAATTCTTAGGAACTAGTGGCTCATTGGGCATTGCCAAGTAAGGGTTCCTAAGAGGTTTGTAGTACCATCAATGATGTTTGATTACTTCCTCTAACATCCACTTATGCTGTACCCAGCCCCCAATAATTGCTTCAAAATTTTTGAAGGCTTAATGGCTAAGGGGATGTACTTGGAGCAATCCTTGCACTCAAAGTTGGACCTAGGTTAGGTTGATGCCTCAGGTGTTGATGTTGATAGCTAACCAGTATTACTTGAGCCAGATGTGGCATTAGCAGGTGCTGTGGCTACCTTTTTGTTGTTGTTGTTGTTGGGCTTGGTTTCATTGGCCATAGCAGCCACCATGGTTGTTGTAGCCTTGCCCTTCTCTCTATCCATTTTGATGTGTTCATTTTTGTATGTAACATAGGTTGGGTCTTTACTAGCTTTGGCCATGTCCAGAATGCTCTTGGTCTAAGAAAAGTCTTCATTGAGAGAGCGCAGAGCTAGGTAATAGAGCTTAGACTTAATAAAATTTTTTAATTCTCCCTTGAAGATGGCCAATAAGTGGACCTCAGTGATAGGTTCACATATCTGATTCAGGCTCATGCTCCACCATTTTATGAATCTTTGCATAGATTCCAATGAGTCCTACTTGACACCCATGAGCTGATCTAGTGTGACCTTCATTTTTAGGTTGTATTTGAAATAATTCATGAATTGGCTTAATAGCTCTTCTAGGATGGAAATGAAGGTACATGGGAGTGTGAAGTACCAATCTAGAGCATTGCCTATTAGGTACATGGAAAAGACACAAATGATGGTGTGTGGACATTATTGCAATAGTAGAGATTTAGATCTAAACATTACCAAATGTGCATTGGGATCACCCTCCCCATTGTATTTTGTAAATTGGGGAAGTGGCACCATAGGGGGTAACATAAGCATGGGGACGGCTAGGCTGATGGGGTCATCATGGTAAAAATCCATGATCTATACAGTGTCAGAAACGATGGCTTTGATGCATTTAATTTCCTTAATGAGGATCTGGAAGATTCAGGAAGCTTGATCCAAATCCAAGGATGTTGTAGATATTTTTAAGGCTCCCTAAGCATCCATCATATGCAACACTATTGGGGTGGTAGCCTATCCCATGGGGGATACCATTGGAGCTTCTCTTACAAGTGGTGCTACTTGGGTAGTCCACCACCTAGAGGTTGGTGTTGTTGGGGTGAAAATGGTTGGTGGCACTATGGGGTTGGTAGTTTTCCTGATTAGCGAGGTGGCCCATAGCCCTATGCTTAGTTGTACTATGTGCAGAAGCTAGTGTGCTTGGGGTTGCACATAGTGCAACATTAGAGAAGGTTGCGTAGTAGGGAAAGAAGTGGTTGGCACCCACCATGTGGTTGAGACTAGGTTAGCTACTAGTGGTGGGATGGGTGAAGACGAGGGACCAAGAGTGAAGCTCACATGTGATTGTGACATGGGTAGAGTGTGGATGTATTACAGCATAGCCATGACTAACGCTGGGTATGTTGTTGGGGCAAACTGAGAAGGAAGTGTGACTAGGAAAGAAGTTCAAAGGCCCACTTGCTGGTATGTTGAATGTATAGGATGGTTGCCCATGGTAGACAAAGGTGTGGGTTGTGATAGGGTTGCGGTAACAATGAAGGAGGTAGAATCAAAGAGTAAGTTCAAATAAAAGATAGTGGTGGGAGGAATAGCCATAGCATAGGTCTGGCCACCACCTTCAGAGTGGAATTCCAAGTCTTCCTGTATATCTTGGAATGCTTCATCATAATGAGATGTTGTGTCCCATTCCTTAGACCTACTGACTCACATCAACTAGTCTAAAACCAATTAATATGCTTCAGTTAACAAGATGGTGACATCAGGGGCAAGGATGAATTCCTTGTTGTTTCGATGGAGGAAGTTGAAGTTACATTTTTCCTTGAGTTCCTAATGATCCAAGGGTAGATTTTCCTAGACTTTTGCATAGAGGAATTCATATCACTCTGTGTCCTATGCGAAGCGCTTAAGTGAAAAGTGTTGTAGTCTAAGGGATTGACATGGTGCCAGCACTAGGCTGATTGGCCGCTGAGGACCTATCATGTTTTGGATTGAGTAGGGTGCCTTCAAGTTCAAGGTGATGGCAACAATGGTTGCAGGAATCATATTCTATCATAAGATGACAACTATAAAAGAGAGAAACTGAAACTAGATACGCTGGGGAGTTATGCCTACTACACTAAGCAGGAGTATTACGCCAGAAGGTTTGCTATGTCACACGAGGTGAAGCAGCGTGGGGTAGTAAATAGAGTAAACATGGTATAGTAAATGGTTGGAGGCTTTCGTCCTGCTGGGTCCTAGAGGAACCATCATTGCAACCATTTTTCACCACATATTGTGTAGACAACCATAGGGATTTCATGTCTACACTAGTATGTGGTGGGGTACAGATAGCATGTAGGATTATCCATGATACGTAGAAAGGGTGCAAAGGGCCCTCTTTCTAGCACCAAAACTGTAGCAACTAAAAATGTCAATGGCTAGAACACTGAGAGGTCATTGGGTGTACAACGTAACCCTAGATCCATGTGAGGGCTGTGCTAGATGTAAATGGATGTGGGGTGCCATGAACAATCTATTCAATCAGACAGGGACTTAATCAGTGTACAATAACCTTTCATAATCATTTTTTTAAGCCATTATAAGCAAGTTGAAATGGTAAGCAACAAACGTAAAACCATAAAAAATAATGCAAGATATGATAATAGCAAACAAAGAATGAAATAGGATTGGGTGAGAAAGTGCACAATCCCATGAAGAAGGTGTACAATAGATGGAAGTGCAAATAGGCACAACTTGCAATGAAGCAGTATGGTCACAGCTCCTTGAACTACTATCAACAACTTAGTAATAAGAGCCTTATACTTTCTAGTCTCCTTAATTATCACAACGAATTGCTAGAAAGCCAAAATTCCAAAGTGCTTAACACCAAGCTTTGAAGCTGACTTGCTAAAAAATTCCAGAAGCCAACCACAGGAAAGATGAGTCCAAAAGCCAACCATACAAAAGAAAATCCAACCCACTAAAAATTGTTCACCAAGGTATTTATAGAGCCAGGAGTAGGATAAAAACATGGTTTGGATGTCATGTATTCTGGGTCCAACGGAGTGCAAACATGACTATGCCATGATGTTGTGTGATGTTGGCTATGAGACTTGCTATGTCGTGACCATACTGTTCAAGTTGCATCTGCCAGATTCAAGTGACCATACTGTTCAAGTTGCACCTTGCCATGAGGATTTTAATGGTTATTCATCTCCCAACATAATGGCCACCACAAGGGCTCTCATGATCATCTTGGAGAACATGTAGTTGATCATCATCAGGAACACACCATTGAACTAGGCCATTCGCACACACATTGTAATGGTGTTCATTGATTTCCATGAAACATTTGACCCAGTGAAGAAATTTTTTTTCTTTCTATTGTCCCACTCTTATGACATCTCTTGAGTTAGTAGGTAGGTGAAGATTCCATTGTACTAATTAATTCCTATGGGCTCTTGTTCAGTAATAGCTCTATCAAACAAGAGTTCATTAGGAAACTAATCCAAAAGTGGGCTCTCCTACTCTTTGTAGTTCCATCTTAACTGAGATAAGTGATTAGCTATCACATTCTTAATTTTCTTCCTATCCATCATGGTTGAGTCAAACTCTTCCAAGATTACCATCCACCATATGACATAGGAGCTCACTGTTGGTTTATTCATCAAGAACCTAATTACACTATTGTCCATGTGCATAAATAATTTATACCATAGTACATAGTGTTGGATGTTTTTTAAGGCACACACCACTACCATAAGTTCTTTCTTAGTGGTGGTGTAGTTTAGTTATGCATCCACAATGCTCCTAATCACACAATGGATGTAATGGGGACATTTTTGATCATCCAACTATGTGAGCATGACTTCCAATGCATAATTTGATGTGTTTGTCATCATGTGGAATGGTATAGACTAATTAAGTACTTATAGGATCAAATTTTCCATCAGCTTCTACTTGAGTTATTAGAATGCATGGTTACATTTCTTAATCTAGAAAAATGGAGCATCCTTCTTTGTTAGCTCTACCAATGGTTTGACAATGTTATAGAAGTTCTCAATGAAGCACTGATAATAGTTAGTATGGCCAACAAATGACCTCACATCTTTAACTATTTCAGGTTGTTGGGTTATTCCTTAGATGACCATTATTTCTTCAAGGTCCACCTCAATCCCTTTCTATGAAATTTTGTGCCCCAATACTATGCCCTCCTAGATCATCAAGCGGCTCTTTTACAAATTGAGCCTAATCTTTATCTCCATACATTTTTTTAGTAGTTGCTCAAGATAGTTGAGGGATTGCACAAGCATAGCCTCATAGGTGAAGTCATCCATGAATAATTTCATCCCACTACTAATTTAAAATTGGAAAATGCTTAGGACAACACATTAGAATGTTGTAGGGGCATTGCATAGGTTGAATGACATCTTTCTATATGCGAAAGTACCCTAGGGTTTCATTAATGTGATTTTGGCCTGATCCTCAACTACTATCTAGATTTGGTTATAATGATGATAACTATTAAGAAAGCTATAATAGCAATGCCTAGAAATTGTTTCCAACATCTAGTCCACAAATGGAAAAGGAAAATGATCCTTCTATGTTGCCATGTTCAATAGCCTAAAATTGATGCAAACCCTTCATTTCCCACCATTCTGTAGCATGAACACAAGTGAATAATCCCGTCAATATCTACAATGGGATATATTAAGACCACCTTGAGGAGTTTCTTAGTCTCCTCTTTGATAATTTTCCTGAGTTTGGGATTCATCCTCTACTGTGACTGCCTCTTTGGTTTAATGAAAGAATTTGTGTAAATTCGGTGTTGGCATATCCTTGGGTCAATTCCTATCAACTAATGATATGACCAAGAAAAGGCTATTGGTAATTTGTTAACCACCTCCAATAGCTTCCTTTTTTACACCTAAGCAAGATTAACATTGATGATGATTAGCTTGCCATTTTTCAGAAACGTATACTCCATTCTAGCTGGTCGAGATTTCAACTTAGAGGACTCCTATTTGAAGCTCTTAAGGATCTCCAAATCTCCTGAATTAGTTATTAAGTTCATTGGTGAGTTGCTAATGAACTTGCTTTATTTCATCCATGCCTTTAACATAGGCACTTATTAGGCTCTCAATCTATTCCATGCATAGTGTTGAACTACTTTCTACTTCTGCTGTTAGCCACTAGGTGCCCTCCTATTCTGTGGCTACTACATACAGGCACCTTTGAATTTCCATGATATTTTCATACTACCTTCATGCTATGAGTATGGTATTTTTGACAATCCATCATTTCTACATGTAGTGGAACCCTATGTCACTAAACATGATGCATGAAACACACTTCCTCTTTATCTTTACAAAGTTATTTTCCTTGAAAATATTCAAGGAAAGGTCTCTAATTCCTTGTCGCATATCAACTGTACTTATCCATATCCTTCTCATGATAATAAGAAAGTCCCCCTTACATTTATGTACATGGATCTCTAGGAAGTTAGCAAGATGTGCCCATCCACAAATGATGGTCACAATGTCCTCCACCAATCCCAAAGGGATAGTGATGGATTGATCCATCAACTTTAGATGAATGTTGCTCTTCTTGAGAGGAGGTAGGTTCCAAGCTTTCTACATGTTGTGTGAAACACACTATGTCACTAAACATGATGCATGAAACACACTTCCTATTTATCTTTTCAAAGTTATTTTTCTTGAAAATATTCAAGGAAAGGTATCCAATTCCTTGTCACATATCAAGTGTACTTATCCATATCCTTCTCATGATAATAGGGAACCTTACATTTATGTACGTGGATCTCTAGGAAGTTAGCAAGATGTGCCCACCCAAAAATGGTGGTCACAATGTCCTCCACCAATCCCAAAGGCACAGTGATGGATTGATCCATCAACTTTAGAGGAATGTTGCTCTTCTTGAGAGGAGGTAGGTTCCAAGCTTTCTACATGTTGTGTGAGACCAAATTGACACCAAAACCTTAGTATTCAAACCACTTGGCTGAGAACCCAACTATAACTTAACAACCCTTGTGGCATTTCTTTGCTATAGCTAGGTTGGTATTTCATCCTTCATGGATGGATCAAGTGGCAACTAAGTTAAGGATTGAGGTACAAGTGTGGAAGGATGAGAAGGATAATAGGGAAATGGGAACTCCCCTCTTGGAGATTATGCACTATAATATTTAGGAGGGTAGTAGTGGTATTGGAAAGAAGCATGACTAAAAGAGTCACGTGGAGAAATGAGTTACTGAACATATTACCTATATGAATTTTCTTGATGGTAAGGGTACTATTACCTTAGTGGTGGCATCCTCCATGATTATGGGTGTTGCCACTAGTAGTAGTACTTATGAGGTTGAGGTGGCACTCCACTTAGATAGTAAGATTATTGATTAAAATTTACATAGTTACCTTGAGGATAAGGTACCCTCCTTGATGTTGGCCATTTTTCCAATCTAGGATTCAATGTATACACCCTAAATTCCTACAAGTGTGACACAACTAGGTGACATCCCTTAATAACTTTTTGTTGCACCACTTCTTCAAGAAGTACCTCCTTCTCATTGTCACAAAATTAGATATCCATTTTGCAAGTAGAAGGATCTTCATTGTACTCCTCTAGACTTTCCCTTTTCCTTAGCTCAACTTCTTCATTTGGCACTTGCTCAATCAACTTTTGGATCTGATGGACCCTTAGCTCTAAAAGCTTTCCTTGGGCATAGACCACAAGAGTTCTCCTCATTTCTATTCAAGCCCATCTATGATATGGTGAATCTACTACCTTTGAGAATAGCCATGGCCTAGTCATTGAAGTAGTAGAGAGTAATACCTATCGATGGCCTCATCCATGGATTCATGTGTTTCTTACTTCCAACCTTGGATTTTCCATCTTAAGTTAGATTGGTCATCTCAACTTAGACAGTTGGGGGTACATTTGATACTTTTCATTGAGGATATTAAGCATCATACTCCACCTTTTTATTGATTCTAATTCCAAGGATTAATACCAACTTTCAGACTCCTTGATGAGTATCCTAGAAAACAACTATACTTTCTACCAATTGTTCTCTATATTTTGTAAGGCACATGCATTTTGAAAGTCTTGGAGATAGTTCTATGGATTAGAGTTCTATCACCCTTTGAATTTATGGATATTGTTCATGTCCAACTATTTAATTCAGCTATCTTTCATGTGCCATGTTGGAATCCTCGTAGCCTATGCAATGTTCAGCATGTTTCTTATTGTAAGTAGAGGCTCATCATAATCATAGCATTTTTTGTGGCCATGATGCCTATGATGTCATCCATGGTCTCTTTGTGTTGCCATGATGGACCTACCTCAATTTCCCTTGCCCTTGGTCTTTATTGTTCTAGTAGGATCTACAATCATCTCTATCCCACCGATCACATTTATTACGCTCTATGTTCCTTCTGTGACTTTAGTTAAAGTAGGAGGAGGAAGATGATGAGGATGATGAAAGTGAAGGGAAAGAAGAACCACCATCAAAGAAATGCTTTCTACCTTCTTTTATTTGGTCTTGACCATGATTAACATGCTTATCTTTATCATGATTCTTATCACTATTCTTTCCTTAACTCCCTCCCTTGGAGCCCCCATGGTCATGGGATCCATTCTTCCCCAAATGAGGGTTATCTAAAGTGGAGCGTAGATGCTAATTAAGGGTCTCCTCATCAAGGAGAGGAGGAGAGTATATGTATTAGAAATTCTAGGAGAATAAGTCTTCCCATTCCTTTTGTCCTAGCAGAAACAAGGGATTTGTGAACCATTGGTCCTTCAAAGTCTTATAGCAAGTTCTATTTGCCAATATTTCCTTCACTATGCCTCTATGGGATAATAATTCTAGTAGGCATGATCTTGCACCTCATATTCAATGTTAAGTTTTGTAATGCCCAATCTCATGAGATTGTGGAGTAGCATCACAAGAACTAAGTGATCAAGTGACAACATAATGTTGTCCTCTATGTTCCTCCACTACATTTGTTCATCTTGGTACAATATGAAGGTGAAGTCTCAATTCTAAGCATCCAAATGTGTATAAACTACTTTGCATTGTTGGGGCATAGGTGATTTTGGACCTTATTGTTTGTGATTGGAATTTCCTACAAATGGTGGCAGAGAATCTTCCCTTTGAGAAGAAGCCATGGTAGTGTTTGAAAATAGTATGCTTTTTGTACTATTTGTTATTTTAATGATTGTAATTTTTTACAACATCATTTAGTGATTTAAAAAACTTCCTAGATAGCACACGTAGCTAACTAAAGTCCCTAACAAGGATGCTAATGATGAGTAGTTAGTAGTCCCTAAACCCAACCATACAAATCACTAGTGTTCATTAAGTGATCTAGTCAAATTTTGTAAACTTTAGCTCTCTAAGTAGTGTATCCTAAGGACATGATCATTGTCTTCCCAATTCTACTTGTGAGGTACAATGGTATAGTTAAGTATAACTGAGGCACATGATTTGTATACTTTTATATTTTTTTATATGTTTTCTCCTAAGCATGAAAATAAAGTAACTTAATGCTAATTAACCTAGTGACTATTTAATGCCTTAAACTTATCCTAACATAAGCATCCATTCCCACCTACCATAGACATCTTAAATACATTGCAATACTATTAGGTTACTAAAAGTAATTACTACTAAGATAATCAAGCATTAATGTATGCTTGAGGTGGCCATACTTATGTGTACTAATTATCTTTAATTAATTAATTAATTAATTATATGAAATTAAATTTCATAATGTAAAGTGCATTAATGTAAATATTATGTTAATTTCAACTGATGCAAGGTTTATTGAGAAGCTCATCTTTATTTCCATTCATACCTAAGTGTTTAGGTACATCAGTGCTCAAATAAAGATCCATACACTTGTTAACTCATATTGTAGGCACTTAGAAAATACTCTATCTCTTAAGAAAAAAAACTACAAGAGCTCTGCTATGATGCTAATGAATGAATGCCTTAAATGTGATAGGTGCATGCATTTTTATAGGCAAGACTAAACACTTCATTGACACATATGCATTGACACATCATCTCATGTGTCGATGAGTACACATTGATGGGTATGCATCGATGCAAATCATCCCATGATGATTCATCACTAATAAATCTAGAATCACTAAAAAATGTTGTGAAATGACTAAATTCTAATGAAAATAGTGGATGTCCCTAATTTTGACTATTCAACTTTTAAGATTATGTAAATAATGATGAATGATATTGATGAATAGATGAATTAATAAAAGATCGATGAATTGGTGATGAAATAGTGAAATTTGTGCTACAATTATATTAATGGTTTTCTCATATGAATTTCCAATAGATGCCCTGGATATGTATAAGTGACAAGTTAGGCAAAGTTTACTACAAATATTATAATATAGCCCCAATTATAAAAAATTCTTAAAAATTAAATATATATATGGATTGGGGTCAAAATAACATTACAATTTCCCATAAATTTAAAAATTTCCTATATATAATTATAATTAACTCCTATTATATAATAAAAACAAAAACGATTATTGTCCTCAATTCTAAAAGCCAAAAAAATTGAGGTCTCCCCTTATACCTTATAGAGAGAGACCTTCATTTCATATTTTATTATTGTCCATTTCAAGAACGAAGCTTTTTTAAAGTAACATCAACGAGAAGTTTTCCCTTATCTATTTTTTTCATAATTCTCAAATTTACTTACATATCTACAAAATCTCTCAAATATTTCATAGGTTTTCTTAATCTCACTATCTTAATCTCTCATTCTCATAATATCTCTTAAAATATCATATAATTCACATTCAATCTACATTGAAGATAAAGATCTTCATCCTATTTATTTGATCAAGCATCAAAGATCTTAAAGATAAGTTCAACATTGATAAATTTGATATCAAATATTTTTAAAGTTTCATATTCCATGTTCTTTTTCATATTCAAAGTTGTATTTCTATGCATCTTTAGTTGGAACAACTTGCACATGCATCTTATATCTTAGATCTTGTATCAATCTTCATCATTTCCATATAATTATTAGTATATTCATGTTCTCATAATCTATGGTAAATTGACTTTAAATTCAAAGAAAAATAAACTTATGATCGTCCAAATTGATCTAATAAAACTTAATTCTTTGCATCTCTCTTAGCAACAATTTTCATGATCTTTAAACATATTTATTTTCATTTAATCACCTATAAGCACTGTAATGATTCCAATTGATATATTCAAACTTTCAAAAGATTCCAAGCATCTCGATCCTTATCACTTCAAAAAATAACCAATGATATCTACACTTTTCAGCTGAGAGCATTTATGTGTTAACAATGCTCAAGTGATAACAATCAATAAGATATCGGTTCCTGCCACATCAATCGATTTCCAATGGTAACATTAAATTTTGAAGAATTTAAAGATTCCATGCACATTCTAATAGGTGTAAATGCATGTTATATATTTAATTAGGATTTATTCAAATTTTTATTTTATTCATGTCTGGCATTGAAAACCCATTGTTGCATGATGTCGGATTATTCTAATATTTCTTAGTGATTTGAACCCATTAGTTAATCATTGAAGCCTCCTGTGGATACATGTGACCATTGATAATGAATTTAGGGAGGATTCAAAACTAAAATAATTTTATATTGTAAGAAATAGAATCTCAAAAATAGACTATTATTCTTAGAATTGTCCAAATCCTATATTGTGTCTATAAAATACTTTGCTTACATATCTCTCTTAACATCAATTATGGATCTCTCTCTCTCTCTCTCTCTCTCTCTCTCTCTCTCTCTCTCTCTCTGTCTCACAAAGCAAATCTCTCAAGGTTTTTGGATTTAAACATGTTCCTTATTAATTTAGCTTTTCTTTTATCTAATCTCTCAAGATAGATGAAATGTTCCTTTTTACATAAACTTTCTTTCACTAATTTCTATTCACATGTACCTTTCATAGTTATTTGTATCTCATTATTCTAACTTCTTTGTTGTTCTTAATCCCAGAATTCATATTTTTCTACCACTTTTAATTTCACATTCCTTCTTTTCCAACTTCTATAGCATCATCTTTATATGGTGGTGGTGGTGGTGGCATCATTAGACATTGTGATTCAAGTAGTGATGGATTTAGAAATTGTGATAGAACTTGCGATGGAATTTTGGCATGTAATGTGAAGTAGCATGATGTAAGAAAAATTTGATGAAAATGGTAACAACTAATGATGGTAGTTAGTAGATATTTCATTGAAAATCTAGGAAAGACAAAATTAGATTGTTGATATTGGGTAGTCAATTAGTAGTTGACATTGGAGCTGGTCCATCAATTTAGTGACATGAAGTTATTATTAGTAGCTAGAAATGATAGTTACATTTCATTAATTGACATGTTTTTTAGCAAGGAAATTAGTGTAGGAATGGTTGTTTAGCCATAGTAAGTAAATTTTGAAGATGATTCATCATTTTGGTGACATGCGATCAATATTAGAAGTTAGGTAATAGTGATTAGCTAGCAATTTAGGTTTTCTATAGGATTGATACTAATCATAAACATAACCAAATAGTTGTATTTTTACGAGGGTGGTCTAGAGAGGTGAAGTTCCCAACCAAGAGGTTTTATTAACTAGTTTAAGTTAGTAACAAACTTATACTTATCTAACATCTAATGCTAGAAATCACATATGAATATCATAGGTAATGCAAATAATGAATTAACAGTATGTGGTAATAGTAATGTTAATGGTAATGATTAATGGATAAGTTAATGGTATTTACTATTGGTTCTAAAAACGTGCTTGCAACATAAGCCTCATCTTCTAGTCATGTTCAAAGGAGCTTCAAGATGGTTTTCCTTATATGTGAAGATGTTTTAATCCTTCTTGCATGTGTTTCATGCTTTGGAGATGGACAAGAACAAGCTAGAATAAAGATTAACAGTGGATACAAAGATTATATCTTTATGTATTTTATTTTATATTTTCATCATTCAATGGATTTTTATTTTCTCCATGAATATGGAATATCAATGAAAATTTGATATTCTAGTGTAATGAGACCTAAGTGCACATTAATATGCTAACTGTGGGTTTCTAAGTTGCTTCTAAGCTATTAAGTTTTCAAGTTGTTTATTTATCTTATATGATTTTATAAGTATTTAAGTTGCTTAGGATTTTATTAAGCAATTAATTTTATTCTTCAAATACCTTATGGATGGTACAATTTATTTATTTCTTTAAGTATGATTTTGAGGATATGATAGCTTAGTATTAGAACATGATCTAATATTTCTATTCAAAGTTTATTATTTTTTGATATATTTCACCAATGAGATCAAGGAGGGACAATGAGACAAGTAGAACTAGTGGATCAAATTAGGACCAAGTGTAGTAACAATTTTTTTAGACCCTTACCAACATGATGAACAATGGTATCAACAATGTTGGTAATGATGGTAACAACCATGGAGGTGCTAATGATGGTAGAAAGTTAATGAGAGAGTTTTGAAAGCCAAGATCTCTAGTTTTTAAGTATCCTAATGATCCATCAATAGCATGTAAGTGGCTTGAAGAGATGGAAAAATATTTTGAAGTGTTGAGTAGCTCATTAACTCTAAAGACAAGATTGGCTACTTACCAATTGTAAGGAGTAACAAGTTAATGATGGAACAATTTGCTTCATATAATGGGTTGAAATGTAGAATTAATCTCATGATATACTTCCAAATATGAGTTTGAGGACTTTTTTATTGTTAATGCACACTAGGAAGAAAAAGAAGGATGAATTTGATTACTTACAAAAAGGTGACATGACTATCATGAGGATGATACTAAGTTCAATGAGCTCATAGAATATATACCATATATATTAGATGATGAGTAGGCATGGATGAGGAGGTTTCATAAGGGATTAAAGCCTTTGATAAAGTATTACTTAACTACTTTGAATGTAAGGAATTATGAAGAAGCTCATTTATATACTTTACAATTAATTAAGACAAAGTGAAGGAAGTTACGCATCTTGAAGTTTCTAAGAAGGACTGTAAAGAGTGATCTTCAACCATGGCTATAAGTAATAAAGAAGAATCTCCATGTATGAAGATGGTAGAGTAATAAATTATTAGACAACTTGCTTCTTAAATATTGATAGTGAATAATCAAAGGAAGGTGAAGGAATGTTATCATTGTATTGAACCTAGACACTTAAGAGCTTAATGTTCAAATAGATAAAAAATGTAATCCTCTCAAATCCTATAAGCTTATTCTAGTGTTAAATACTCAATTTATGGAAGAGGATAGTGCTACAAAATTTTTGAGCCTAAAGAAGGACTTTAGTCCAAAAAGAAGGAAGAATTATGTGGGTTCCTATTCTTATCTTTAAAGATAAAGAGTCCTTTAAGGGTAGGAGTGTGTAACACCTTGGTCTTTAGAACCTAGGATCTTTACTTGGTTATTTATTTTCTTATGCTTGGTGCATTAGCATAAATTTTTATTTTAATATAATATGATCTACTATTCTATTAATTAAGTGTCCAAATAGATCAATGCAAGAATAAAATATTAATTTAATTAAACATAAAAGCAATAAACCAAGTGTAATATACAAGAAACTATACACATCATAAGCTTAATGTAAAACCTCATGTACCATGACCCATCGTATTAGTGCACATATGATTTATAGAATAAAATAATATTATCATATAATTCCACATTAATAATGAGGTGTTAACCTAATGGTAAGATTCTTGATTTGAAAGCTCCAAGTCATGGGTTCAATTATAGTGGGTAATGATGAGTTATAAAGTTCTTATTGGACTATATATCTTAGGGTGAAACTATATTATAATTATTTTAGGATTCTAACACTCTCTCATAATTCCACCTTAGCAAAGATCAACATGATATCAATATTAACAAATATAATAGTAAAGTATCAAACGAAAAAAGTACAACACAAAGTTAAGGAAGAACATATATAAGTTTTGAGTCATAAGACATACCAACAAAGGGAAGGAGCTCTCAATAGGAATTTTACATTTCTCTTGCATATTTGTAAGAGTGGAATGCTCCATATAATGTTGATTAGTTACTATAGCTCTTTGATCTAGTCTATTCCATTCATTAATAATAATGGAAGTAGTTTTTGTACTTGGTATTTCTATATACAACATAAGTTCTTGCTCATTTAAAATTTCCTTCACATTCATCTTATGAAGCTCATAATTTTGACGATTAAATTTATTCATAAAAATAAATGTCCTTTTCATCTTACAAACCCAAAACTCCTAATAAAATAAAAAATAAAAAATATGTAAATATAATAAACCCTTCAACATTTTATGTGCTTAGTGAATAAAAATTGTACAATATTTTACAACATAACTTTGATATTAATTATTGTTGATATTACTAGTTGTTCAAAGTAGAATTACAAAATATTAGCAATACAACATAAATAACGAGTAAAGAAAAAGTTGTAAAAATGAAAGAAAGAAAAATAAGGGATTTTTTCCTTCATATTTTCAAGTAATAAAGATGATAAAATATTTTACAAACCATTTCTTTTGTAGCAAATTAGCCTTTAATCAGACTTCATTCTTTACATTCACTACCATAAAAAATTTTAATGTGGATTACAATAATAAAAATAACACATAAATAAATTTAACACATCTTTAATCCTCTAAAAATAACTTTTAACTATCTAACCATTAGTTCTATAACTATAAAAAAATATATTATTTTTAAAATGTACGGTATAATTGAAGTCAACAACATACAATTTGTCTCTGTATCTTTAACAATGTATATATTTTATATTTATATCATGTTTACCAAAAAAACGTAGTCTTCTAATAAGCATGGACATTCAAAAATGTTAATCATTTTAAATTTTTCATATTGAAAAATATATTTATCCATTTTCTTTCAATTTAATGTAATCACTCACATCCAATAATTCTAGAGAAGTTAAACTATGAAATGTTGTCCCAATTCTTTGAGATCTCTATAGTAAATTAAAAATAATAGCCTTAAAGTTCCTAATCTTTCAAATTTTTTTGGAAGGAAAATTATGTTGTTGTAGTGGAGATGATTTAATTATTTCAATAATGAAAGGTTCTCAAAACTTAATGGTAGTTTTGTAAGCATTTGAAAACCTTCCAACTTTAAAATTTGCAAGGAAGTGCATCTTTCTATATGCCTAGGAAGAACTATTATACATATACTATTTATGATTATGGTTCTAAGATGTGGAAATATGTAGAGTTCATCAAGAATGAAGCATAAGTAGCCAACATTAAATAGGTTTGACTCAATCAAAGATATCATACTTGAGAGAAGCCCTGGTGGTATGCTCCATATGTAGTTTCCTCTTAAGATGAGCTTCAACATTGAGACTAATTTAACATGTTGTGAGGACTCAAAGACCCTCTTATTTGTCCCTTCTATTCACCCATTATCTTAAAATCTAGGATTTATATTATTCATAAAAAATGATATTTATACTAAATAGGATTTAAACATGTGTCAAATTCAAATTTATTTTGGTAAACTAAATAATACCTCACTACACGTTAATGTGGAATATGGTGGTTAGCTATGTAAATATTGTTGCATTTACCTTCCACTTTTATGAGATTATACACCTTACTAGTGCTTACTAACTTCGTGTGAAAAAGATTACAAGAGGACAAGGCATTTGGTCTAGATTCTTCTTTGACAATGGTAATAGATTGTTTTCAATCACATCCATAAAATGACATCATTTAGTTGTAATTTATTCTCATGTTTGATTTTAAACACATATGAATAAATAATATGCAATCTATTTGGAATAATGTTGAAATGATCATATTAACAAATAAGCTTTGCTACATAATCAACAAAGCAACCCCAAAACTCATTGGTAAGTGCACAAGAATTGATCAAGTGGAGTCATAATTGTAGCTACAAGAAAAACATACTATACTGGATTTTCCTATTTTCTAACCAATCTTTAAGATTATGTTATGTACATTAATTATGTAAGCTTCCTCATTTTTGAACATAACTCATTTATCATAATTAAAGGTGTGACTTTGTTAAAGTAATATTGTTCTTTCTAATACTTTTATGATTTTTTTCTCATATAGTTTCTCAAAAAAAAATCTCATGGGATTAGTACAAGTTAATAGAAGAAGGTAAAAATGGCATTAATTATGATGGTTTTTAGCATTTGATATTTTAATTTTATTTATTTTAGCATACGTGTACTATCCCTTTTATTGGATTTTTTAGTAGGCATGTATCACTCAATGGATCATTCGTATATGGAATTCCATATTGTGCATGTGGTATGTTTTGGTTGCTATGTGTTTGATGTCCCTTTTCTAATTATTTGTTAATTAATTAATTATTTTGAATTTTAGAGTAGTACCATGGAATTGCATCCTAGTTAAGTATATTTAGGTTTGTACTTTAAACCTTGGTTACTATTTAGAGATGACACAACTATTAGGTAGTGTCGAAGGTATCATAGTAAGCTAGCATTCAGGTTTAAATCCTTTGAAAAATTATATTCATTTTAATTTTAGAATTTGAATCATGTATATTTTCTTTATTTTAGTTTTCTATTAGTAATTGGCTAACTAGTTTGACTCTGGCATGTCTTTTTGACAATAAATACCTAGCAACCCTTCTATTAGAAACCATCCATTTCCTTTTCTCATATTGAAAAGTGTAATCTAGATAAGGATATCCTATTGAATAGGAGAGGATCCTCAAAAAAACAAAATTAGTATAAGTTCTTTCCTTTCTATGTTCTATTTTGGATATCACTTAGATTCAATCTTTCTAGGTTTTAGCTTTAGAGCCTATTCTTAGGAGATCTCAACCATGTAGTGACCAAAAATGTCAATGATTGGAATGCCAAGGGGTTCATGGGTGCACAACCTCAACCTTGTCTGTACGTGAATTTATTTGATAGGAAATATAGGTGGAGTGCCCTAGATGATCTTGTCAATCGAATAGGAACTTCATCGACTACAATCGAGGTATCAGGTACAACTAGGATGTGGCATGGCTAGCTAACAATGGGAGCGCTAACAGTGTTCTCAGCAGTATTGAAGCCAACTAGGCCTAAGCATAGTAGGGTCTCATGGCACAAGAACAATGGTGAAAATGTGAAAAAAGTATGTGAAATAGAAAAAAATTTTGAATGAAGTGCTAAATGTTAAATAAAATACTTAAAGTGTAGAAGATTTTGGGAGAAAAATAGTATGATACCAACTTGGATGGGGAGTGGAGTAATTACAAATGCGTTTTGTGGAGGTATGTAGTGGTATAGACAAGCATAGTGGCACTATTGCTAGAGTCTTTAGGGTGTCCGGGGGTGAAGACTGACATTGACTACAAGGTCCATGCCTACTAGGTTGCTTGCCATGGTGTCCTGTAGGCTTGAAATGTGCTATGGTGCTAAGTGGGATGCAAAGGGATTGCCAAGATGCTGATACCCTTTAGTGTACAAGGTGCTCAAGGTACTTTAGGTGTCAAAAGATGCTTTGAGATGCTAATTCCCACTGCTAGAATAAAATACCAACTCCTAGAGTGTGGAATGCAAGGGTATTTATAGGCTTACTGTTAGTGTGAAGTTTGGATTGAGTGCCACATGGCAAAGGGGTAGGTGGGGCTATGCTAACCTTTGCTATGCTCCTAGTGGAACAAATGGTGCTATGCTTTGATATGCTACATTAGATCCTAAGGGATTGTTAGAATAGCTACACTACTAAAACTGCATGTGCCAAGACTACAATGTACGTGCAAATAGGGAAAAATAGTGCAATTTGGAGGCTATGCTCTAGGACTATGTTCTCCCCTCTTTTGAGTGGGATCAAGCATAGGTACAATTTTGGGACATAGAGGAGGGTAAAAAAAGAGTGAAAGTTATTGATCTTGCTTGCTAGAGGAGTGTTGGAGCTAGAATGAAGGCCTATGTTAAGATCTGAAAGCTTTTGAACGTAGTTCCTTATTACTATGCTAGCTATGCTTTGGAGCATAGCATAATGGTTAGGCAATTCTTGGAAAAACTAAGGTCCAGTGGTAGGACACTTGCTATGCTAGAGAGTGTAGTAGGATGAGACAGAGCATAGCATAGACACATAGAAAAATCTAGCAAACATTGTAGTTCTTACTCTTGCTACACTAGCTATGCTCGAGAGCATAGTAGGAAGGGTAGCTTTAGGAGTTAGAAAATATACCAAATGCCACTTCCCTGCTAAGCTAGCTTGACAACTTTTAGCTTAACACATGTAAACTAGCCATCAAAGTGTTGCTATGCTAGATAGTATAGCAAGAGGAATGTGAGCATAGCAAGACACTTACAAAAATTTTTGCAACTATTGTTTGACACTTAGAAAATTTTGCAAATCTAGTTGTATTTCATGCTACATTGGCTATGTTGTAAAGTATAGCCCCAGTAGTGGGATCATGCGCCAAACACTTAGAAAAAGTTTCCTTGAGTTGATAGACAAAAAAATTTTCCATTGAAGCACTATTGCCCAAATTTGGTGGTGTTTCACTAGCCCCTCTTTGTCAATGCTTAGAGGAGTGGCCCGAGAGACATCAACAAAGAACCTAAAACACCATAGTAGACACAACAACAACATTGCTCACCAATACCTGATTAGATTGTGTTTCACTAGGCTTAAGAGCACCAAACGTCATGGTATGTTATGGGTAATGGATGTAGGGAATTGACTTGGGGATAGTAAGGAAGGAACAAGATGCAAATGGTATATCATTCTACAAGATGTAGACTTAGCATGGCTAACTATTATCATGGTACCAAGGTGGCTTCTCGCCAAAAAAATGGCCTCTCATTAGAGTGCTTGTGAGAGAGCCTTCACCCATAGCACTGAGATGGCTTACCCCTGACATGTTGGCCTTTTGTCAAAGTGCTTATGAGAAGGCCATTGCAAATTCAAAGTTTGACTAGTTGCAAAATTGCAGCTTTGCTAGATTTTTCTTGGAGATATGTTTTGCACCACTTTCTATTTTTGTTTTTTCTTTTGAGTTTTTACTTTTTTTTCTTTATGAAATGTTGGCTACAAGATTCTTCTCACCGAATGGACTACATGAAACTTAATGGACTTTACTTAGTGTCAAGTGTGTCAGATTTGTAGGATAGGTGTTTCCTCCAGAGGATGAGTTGCATTACATTTCCTTAAGCTTTGACTAGCCCACAAAGGCTCCCCATGGGATGAGTTGCATTACATCTATCATGGGTTCTAGAGTCAATTGAGAAAAAGATGTTGTACATATTAGTGAAGCTCACTAAGAAAGCTAGGAAGTGTAAGGTAAAGGGGCAAATGCTAGTGGGCTATAGCAAGGTAATAGGGATGTGCGCTCTTAATTAGCTTGGCAAGTCCAACCAAGTACATCGAAGAAATGTGATGTCTTTCCACTACAATGAACCATGCCTTTGAACAACAACCTTTGGGGCTTCATCTTCCAAGTACAACATAGAGGAAATAAGAAAAGAATCATACAACATGATAGATAAAAGCAAACTACTAGTTGCAAAGGTTCTACATGTGCCAGGAGTGCTGGACCAATTATAAGAGCTTGTAGTGCCAATGTAGATGCCAAAGCTAGAAGGTTGCAAAAGTTCAAGCAACCACACCGAAAGCAAGCACCCAAGAGAGGCCAGTAAAGTGGTCAAAGAAGATGAAAATGTAGGTGCTTGAGACTCCACACCAAGGATATGAGCTTAGAAATCTAGTAGGACAAGCGAGGAGCCATGATGCTCAATGCACTTCCAAGCCTAGGAAATGATGAGGGCTAAAGGATGGTAGTGCTATGGTTGGGCCATAGTACTACTAGGACTCCAATGGGTGGTGTTGATGGTGAGAGCCCCAACCACTAATGAGACATCCAAGGCCAGAAATGTTGTTGGCATAGCCTATAGGTGGTACTACTGGCGCTAGTTGTGGGAGCTTCAAAAGGTTAATAAAATGTTCAAGGGAATTTTCGAAGGCTCAGCAAAATGCCAAGGGTGATGATGCTAGAAATGTTCTAGAGGCTTTATCTTGACAACATGAACTTCATTCTAGAACTGCAATGCCCCTACTCACCTAGCCCATTAAGAGGTGGATAGATGATGGAGGATAAGAAGTATTTACACTTTCTTTTTCTGCAGAATTGTAGATGTTGAGCCATGAATGCTAAACTACAAACTTAGTTTAAGGTCTTGGCAAATTGTGACGTGCTAGTTCATTGTCTTAGCAAACTACTATGTGCTAGTTTAATGTCATAGTGGATGGTGGATGTTCTACCAATTTATCATCATGATTCAAGGACATGTTGTGCCAGTTTAAATTCATAGCAGATTAGTCTATGGATGTTGTTTAGTGTCATAGTCCAAGGACAAGTTGTGATAGTTTAATGTCATAGAAAAATTACTATACCAATTTAACATCATAGCAGATGGATGTGTTGTGGGTGCTAGTTTAATGTTGTAGCCCAGCGATGAGTTGTATCAGTTTAACATCGTAGTGGATGTTCTACACTAGTTTATAGTCATAGTGAACTATCTGTGGATACAAATTTAACATCATAGCCCAAATAAGAGCTATGCTATTTTAACATCATATAAAACACATTGTGCTAGTTTATAGTCATAATAGACTATCTATGCTAGTTTATAGTCATAGCAGACTCTCTGTGCCAGTTTATAGTCATAGTGGACTCTTTGTGCTAGTTTATAGTCATAGTGGACTCTAGCTTACCTTGCTTTGTTGTTGATGCAACATTGCATGTTAGGCTAATATGGCTTCAGGTATGAATGATTTATTAGACTAGCAAACTCATTACCATCTAGATTAGTGAGCTTGAATGCTTTGTTGTTATAGGCCCTGGTGACCAAGAAAGGCCCTTTCCAGTTTGCTAAGAATTTGTCTGTGGGTTCACGAATGGCCTTGAAGACTAGGGTCCCTTCCTTGTTCTAGTGGTAGTGCTAATTGTGGTGGTGCTTTTGTCATTGCTTCTCTTGGTACCATTTGATGCAATCAAGCATCTACATGCGCATCTCCTCTATAGAGTTGAGGTCAATGGCTCTCAACTCATCATTTTGAGCCTCATTAATGAAGCTTGAAAGGATCACATAGATTAATGGAACCTACAATTCAAGAGGCAAAATTTCTTCAAACCCATATATAAAGGTATATGGTGTCTTACCTATTTTAGTTCTACATGTTATGTGGTAGGCCCATAGTGCATAGACTAGCTACTCATGCCATTGTCATTTGTTGTTGCTAAGCATCTTCTTCAGAAGGTTGATGATGACCTTGTTTTTGGCCCTGACCTAGCCATTCACTTGTGGGTAGTATGGTGATGAAAAGGAATGCTTAATGCCAAGGTATTTGTAGAAGGCTTTGGTTTCTACACTACTAAGCTATGGTCAGTTGTTCATGAACATGGTCATGGGTAGACTATATTAAGTCATTATGTTGTCAAGAATGATCTTGCAAACCTACTATGATGTGGTCCTCCTAAGGAGAATGAATTCAACCCATTTAGTAAAATATTTGATTACAGTTATGATGAAGTTATGCCCAGCAAAGAACTTAGACATGATAGGCCCTATGATATTCAACCCCCAATGTTGGAACAGCCATGTGATCTACATGGTGTGTAGTTTAGTGGGTGGCACATGCATTAAGTTGTCATGCCATTAACACGTGTCACATGTCTTGACCTTGGAAACATAATTTTGCCTAAGCATCTAACTTTTGATACCATTGCCTTGGGTGTTATGTGGCCTCTACTCAATCCCTCATAAACTTGATCAACAATCATTTGCAATTTTCCATCGCTAATTTAGGTAAATAGTATGTTGTCATAGGATCTACAACATAGTGTTCTATCACCTATGAGGACGTACTATCATGATCATTTTTGCACTACATCCTTTTAGGTAGTGGTCCGATGTTGTGAAGGCTCACCTTGTTGAAGGTATGACATAAGGTTATCATACCATTCTTTTATATGGGTTGTGCTTATTATGGCTATAGATGCAATGTCAATTATGTGTGTGATAGTTTTGGTGCTATCTGTTATTGAGGTTGGAAAGGCATGAAACATGTTGGGTGCAATGCTTAAGGCTAATGTGGCTAATGCATCAACAATTGCATTCCTGTTGCAGGGATGTGTTGGATATCTACAATTGCAAACCATCAAAGCAAGTGATTTTCCAAGTCACAATAAGGTTGTAAGTGTTGTTCTTTATAAGTGTAAACCTTTATAACTTGGTTGATGACTAGCTATGAATCGCCTCGGATTGCTAGGTTTCAGATTCCTAGGTCACCGGCTGCTATGAGACCTCTAAGGAGACTTTTGTACTTTGCCACATTGTTATTGCAATGAAATGTAAAATGATAAGTGAAGGGTTAGATCTCCTGAGAGGGAAATGTGATTATTGTAGTAGCACTACCTCCTTGAGAGGTTGAAGCACCATCAAAGTGTAAAACTGCCTCAAAGTTGGTAGGCACTTAGCTTATACTACTGATGTGCTCATTTGGAAATTCCAGATCTATAGTTTCTTGATCATTTATTGGTAAAGCCATGAGTTATGTGGATATTACTTGACCTTTAGTTGATTCTTGTGCTATGTAATGCAAGTCAAACTCTATGGTTATTTCTTTTCATCATGTTATTTGACTACTCTTGTAGATGTTCATGGTGATTACTTGGAGTACATTGCTTTTGCAGATGATGTTTACCTAGCTGCAAGAAAGATAATGCCTCCACTTCTTAATTTCAAAGACTAAGGTAAGAAATTATTCTCCACATCATTGTATTTTGTTTCATGTGCCAATAGGGAATGGCTTAGGTAGTACACAGGGACCTCTAAGCCATCATCTCACTTTTGGAAAAGTAGAGAAGCCATGGACATGTCAGAAGTTGCAAGGTAGATATAAAAAGGTTTATCTTCTTATGGAGGGTAGACTATTGGAAGTTGAGCTAGCTCATGTTTGAGTTTGTCAAATTCCTCTTAGCATTGAGCTATCCACTTAAAGTGGACTCCCTTTCTAAGCAAATGTTCCATTAGTTGTAGCTTATCCATCAACCATGTGATAAACTGACATATGAATTGTAATTTTCCTTATAACCCATGTAGCTCCTTATGGTTAGTTGGTGGTGCTAAGTTGATGATGGCCTTAACCTTATTAGGGCCTACATATATGCCTACCTCTAATAACACAAAACCTAGCATGTGATCCATCTTGACACTAAAGACACACTTCCTAGGATTCAACCTAAGGTCATGTCTAAGGCAAAGTTTGAGTGTGCGATCTAAGTTATTTGCATGATCATTTTCCATTTTGGACTTAACTACTATGTCATCAACATAGTCATTGAGAAAGTCCAACAAGTAGTTACTAAATATGTATGTCATTGCATGTTGGTAGGTATCTCCTACATTCTTTAGTCTAAAAGGCATCATTGAATAGCAAAACGTACCCTAGGGGGTCATGAAGGTTGTACTGAGTTAGTGCTCTAGGTTGATCCAAATATGGTTGTAACCAGAGAACCCATCCATAGAGAGCACCAAAACATGACCAGTCATGGTATTGATCAATTAATCGATACTAGGCAATGAAAAGTTATCATTGATGGTTGCTTTGTTCAGGTCTTGAAAGTTTATGCAAATGCATATGCTTCCATTTTTCTTAGGTACAACCATGATGTTGGAGACCTAGTCTATATAGTTAATGGCTTGAATGAAACTAGCATTTTCAAAATTGGTGATTTCATCATGGACTATCAATGCCACCTCAGGTCTAACCTTTTAAGCATTCTATTTAATTGGTTTTATGTAAGCATCAAGGATGATATTGTGCTACATTATGTGAGGATCTATGCTTGGCATGTTCTTGTAGGACCATGCAAATGCCTTGATGTTGTGGTTGAGTGTCTTTGCAATTCTTTGAATATGTTAAGGCTCTAACAACGAGCTAAGTTTTTATGTTTTTGCCTCACCTATGAGTGTCACTAAAGGGACTTCAATGAGGGGATCCTTAGTGACATAACCTACCTCTAGATCAAAAGCCCTAACTAGATGATTAGGCCAATCTAGTAGTGCTTCTATGGATCTTACATAGTCATCATGAGCTATGGGCACAAGGTCTAGGCATTGGGCATCGACGCATCTGATGAGGTCACTGTGAGGTCTGATGAAGATCAAGGGTAAATGAAGAGACTCATATGAACTCATGCTATAATCTTGAGACATATCCTATGAAACAACCAAAAAGAACATCAAGCTACACTTGCCTTAATAGAGTTGAGATGAATAACATGAAGAAAGTAATGTAGTTAATAATTCCCTAAACATGAAAAAGTAGGCATTAGAAAGGGAAGCATGTGAACCATTTTTTGAACTTGGTAGGCCATGATTTGCCAGTTTAAGATCTTACCAAATAGTAATTTTCCAGTTTAAGGTCTTAGCAAATTGTGATTTACTAGTTTAAGATCTTGGTCGACCATGATTTGCTATTTTAAGGTCTTAGCAGACAATGATTTTCCAATTTATGGTCTTAGCAGATGGTGATTTATGCAAGGTGCATTAGCTCAAGCCAAGCAAAGAGTGTCTGCATTATTAGATTGAGCTAGGCATTTACTAGGAAACCAAAAAGATCTTAAAAATTTTCTAAGTCTAGGATTGTTTAAAAAAGTCAAATATTTTTCTAACTTTGGCTACTATGCTCACCCCTTGCTACACTTGCCCCCTCTTGCCACACTTCATGAGAAACTTAGGGAAACATTGCCCAAGTATGGGAGCACCGATGTGGTCAGTGGCACATTTAATTACCCTACAAGGGTATAGATGCATGATATACCAAGGGTAAACTATCATTTTCCAAAGTAAAAATGAGAAGCCACTAAGTGTAGCATGCTCAGAGCGAGGTGTGGAGCCCAGAGCATAGTAAGACAGACAAAGCGCCAAAGAGTAATAGCTGAGCATAGCACTAAGATGATGCACCAAAATGACTATCAACACCCTGGACATAGTAACATATAAGAGTGAATACATGTCCTAGAATGCCTACCATGAGCTCAAGTGAAAGAGAGGAGAGCATTGATATCTACCACATACATGTGCTACACTCACACTTTTATAGCCATTTGTTGTCCCTTTGTGTTCTAGATTCCTTTTTATCTAGTGTTATGATTTGGTTCTTGGGGTGACTTGCCTAGGTAGGTACCATCACTACCTTAGCTACCTTGGTGGCTATGGGTAAGGGAAGAAGATGTGTGCATGGGTTGAGTTTGCATTTTTTTTCTTTTTTTGGTTATCTACATCTATCAAAAAAAGGGGCAATGCATGATTGATGGGATTTGAGAGTGTTTCAGTGCATAGGGAAAGGGAGCAAGGAGAGAATGGGGATTTTATCCCCCCATTTTCATGGCCATAGCTTCTTGGAAGAGAGAGTTTTCTTGTGCATAGCCATGTGAGGCCAGGGACCCTAGGTCTTGGACGATGACTACTAAAGGGATGGGCTATGTGCAACGATGTGTGCCACAGATGATGCATCCTTTGTTGTGCTTCTATTTGCATAGTTGAGTGTAGCATGTAAATGGATGAAGAGAAAATGGGATTGGAATAGGGCACTACAAGGGATAGAGATTCATGAGTGCCATGATGCATACAGAGAATGCATAGGGATAGCTACTAAAGCAAGCAGAGGGCCAATGGTGTATCCATAGGGATGGTGGCCATGGCAAGAGGGTGGATGGGGCTAGGGGGACCACCAAGGCTACAACCTTTGTGCACATCCTAGCACCTACCATTAGCACTTGCTAGCACAGTGAAAAGGGATAAAACACCCAAGACAATGGGATGCAATGGCTAGAGTAATGACTTGTTCCTTTTCTCTTTATCTTTGCAAAATTGTGCCCTGTATGCTATGCTCTATAGGGAGCATAGCCAGCACTTTGGTCGATTTGAGTGCATTAAGCTGCTACACTCTCAATAGTTAGGTTTCGTTTTTTTTTTTGCACAGGTCATGTTTCTAGAGAGGGATAACCTAGAGTTAGAATTATTTAAAGCATTCTAGACCACCTTGCCTAAAGGTAGAGAAAATCAGAGGATCTTCCAAATGCAAAAGATAAATGAAATGCCAAACTATAACAAAATGCTAAATGCTAATATAGCATATGAAACAAACATGCCAAATGTGCCAAAGCTTTCCAAAATGCTAAATTAGCAAATTGATGGTGCAAAACCATAAAAACATGCAAAGCAAAAAAAGGTTAATCATGCAAGTGTAAACTGAAACATAGTACTATATCCCAATGAGTGCCAAGCATGTCAAATAGGTGTTGATGTCTTGTACTTGTGGGGCCTCATGGGGGATCCTAAGGATATTTCTAAATTATGCAATTGTAAGCTTGATTTGCTAATTTTTTTGAGTGAATATTTTATGCCAAAATGTAATCTATTATGTGCCAATGCTACATTCATTTGCTATTTTGTGGTTGTAGGATGATACTAAAACCTATCTTGGTGGTTGTAGAGCTTATTTGCATTTTGTCTAACATTAGCCAACCCATACCCAACATGCCTGCACTTGACATGAAGTTGGGCAATCAATTGATGTGGTTTCAACTAGAGGCAAGCGAATTCCTAGCTTACCTACTATACCACTTTGGTGTGATCATGTGGTCACACTAGGTAGTGGAGGCTGCAAGCACTATCACTGAGACATTGTTGGCTATGGCAAACTAGGACATATTATGATTTATGTCTGATGAGCTTGTAACTAGTGGTGATTAAGAAGGTGGCCTGAGACTAGGCCCTAGGAGCATTCATCCCTTAGTAAGGATTTGGAGCATGTCAAAGTTCTCTTGTTATAACAAGCGCAATACCCTTTTCATTGTCATGCACATGCATACAGTCTTCTAGAATCCACTTGGAACTATGTATTATGTGGAGGGTAAGTGCTATTTCTTTTCATTATTTCTCACTCTCATTATCCATTCTAGATTTATTAACTACTAAATATGGATGTCCAATGCTAGATTTAAAGTTGATGATAAAGGACTCCACGATGAGATAGGGGCTTTCTCTTTGAATCATACCATGATAGAGGTGTTTTCTTGTAGTCTAAGCTTTTGGGAGGCAACTATTGAACAAGTGGAAGAGGACTTAGAGAACTACCCCACCCAATACCCGAAGGCATTTTAGCAGTGCCAGACCTACAATTGGCCTAACAAGGGATGGGCTAGTGGTAAGTCCATCTTTAGAGAGATTGTTGTGCCACCACCTACATCACGCATGTTGTTTGTTCCACATGAGTATTCATTATGTTGTCTTGGATCTTATTGCTTGTTCTCATGTACATATTAATTGCACAATGTTAACATTATGTTTGCCTATGTTACAACCATCATTGCTTTGATAGAGATAACAGTGGTCACCAGTAGTTGCAATGAGGCCATCCTCATTATGAAGTATGGTAATGTGGAGGGGGCACAGGGGTGGCTGTGCTATCAAGCCTTGGAGGCTTTAACTCGTTAGCTTATGTGTGCTGGCTTGATGGACTTTTCTTGGCCCTTAGCCCAAGAACACCAGTGGCTGAGATGTTGATCATTGTTAACTCCTTTAGCTATGATGTCCACTACTTTGTTACTTGCATGCATGGAGTGAGGGTATCCTTGGACCTCGATGATGCCATTTTTCCTAGCTTCTATGATCTTTTCTATGTGGGCCTATCAATCATTGCCAAGCCTAACCAATAGGTGAACTAGAGAGAGAAGACTAAGGAGTGGTTGGGGACCACATGCTCTTGTAAAGGCATAGTGGTTGGGAATGTGCAGGTGCTTGAGGTTCAAAGGCTTTACCCTCTTTTCCATGCCTCTGCCTTTCCTAAGCTACTCTCCCAAGGAAAAGTCCTTGGGGTAGAGTAGGCATGAGTGATGTGGGAGGTTATAGAGGAGGGAATCAAGTTTAACTAAGCCTCTTTTATTACTACTAGGTAGGCAGAGATCACCGAGCTTTGTCACAATGTCCATGCAAGATATCACTTTCACTTCACATTCTTCATAGCCTATCTATGAAGGCTTATGGAGTTCCTAGTAACTAGGGACAGTGGGCATTGGATTGTGTAGGATCACGAGCAACTACCTAACCCATGGATTAAGCATTTATTTGCTACCACTCATGCACAAAACCCTCTAGAGGGGATTGAGAATTCATATTCAATTACAACAAGGGTACATCTACGGAGGTCAGAATTACTATATTCCAGTGACAGTGCACATGAGTGTCCATAAATGGTTGTTGGGAATGTGATGAGGATGGAGTGATATATTATGGAGATGATGGGATCTTCCATGGAAAAAATCAAGAGGCTAAGATCAACAAAGGAGACTTTCCATATAGCTGGACAAGTAGGCTTCAAGAAAGTCTACCTCAAGATACCCACACTTCATTTGGTGGTTGTAGGTTAGTGCCTATCGTATGTGAATTTAGCCTATATATTTCTTTATTTTTTTTGGTTTATTATATTATACTAATACTACTAAACTATGTGAATTAGGAAAGTGGGCTATTGTGGAATTAATGGTGGTGATAGTAAGCATGATGGACACAATCCTTCTTTAGGTTGAAAAGGAAGTAGATCATAGGGAAGAGCCACCAGAGGCCATAGAGATCTTCCAATAGTTTGATGTAGAGAGGTTGTTCCACCCTAAGGGTGACTTTGCCAACCTCTTCAACTGTGTGTAGCTAGGAGATATACCCACACTGACATTTGAGGGCTTTCTTGGTAAGAACTTTGTCTTATCATTTGCATTTGCCTTTTTCTCTTAAGCCTTTAACTACTTAGTTATTGCTAAGTGTTGAGTTGTGTTTGCATTGTAGCTTTAGACCTTCCTACTAGTGATCCACCACTAGTGCCTACTCATCACATAAAGCCATGGGCAGAGACACCAAATAACTTTACCTTCATGGAAGGCATCATGAAGGACATGGTGGATGGCATACAATAGGCGAATCTTGAACATAGTATGCATGCCATTTTTCTTGAATTGCTTTATCAATTCTATGACTTAGTCTATTGCTAATATTGTTTTGTTTGTTGTATGCTAATAGGTGCTAAGCTTTGTTGGGATCCAAATCTGGTAGCTCACATGGATGCCATTCTTGAGAATTTCCCCAAGGTAGAGTAGGTGCCTTGTTAGGTCTATGAGGTAGTGAGAAAGTGCACACTTTTTAGTGTGAAGGCATTGTGGACCTGTAGGTGCTTGAATGAGCACCTATGAAAACATGTGCATGAGCTCTAGGAGGCAATGGCCAACCTAATCACAAAGAACGAGGACCTTAGGTCTTGTTATGATTTCTTGTTTTCTCAAGCATAGAAGGATGGTACTTGGCAAACATCAAAGATAGATTATGCTAGATACTGATCGACAATCCGAGGTAAGAATGAAGCTACCTAAGAGATTTTTGAGTAAAGGTTATAGATGGATTTTCTATCTCAGAATAATGATGAATGGAAGAGCTTTAGTGCAAAGGTGTGCAAATGGGGACATATGCAGAAGAACCACAAGTGCCACTACAAGTAGGAGAGGAACACCTAATTATACTAGCTCAAGCATGACTCTATGAAGGCTTGTCACCTCTAGATGTTTGTTGAGGTGATTTTTGAAAATTGGGCCTTTAATTTATTCACCTAGCATACGGTGGTTAGTGGCTCCTCAAAGTGAGAGGTTACCCTACCCTTAAGGGAGCCTTCTACAGCCATCTTTTCTATGCAACTTCCTACATGGACTACTATGGATGAGGGTAAGATCCTTATAGATGTTGACCTTGGCCATGAGGACTAGATGTAGTTATTAGAGGTTGAGATCCTCTAACACTTGGAGGAGGGCCTTGATAGATTGCCTCAAAATTTTGATGTAGAACCTTCTCAAGTTAGTTTTGCTTTTCCCTTTTTCATACTTTGTTATGTGTTAGCTTCGCATGTTAATTTTGTATTGTAGTTTTGCACTTGCTAATTAATTTGTTGTTTTTCATTATTTTGAGACACACATGAGGTAATAGCATAGGCCCTAGTGGAGCAGTGGAGGAGGAGGAGGAGGAGAAGGAACCTCAACCATTGACACCACTGAAAAAGCTCAAAAAATACGAGGTCATCCTAGCTTCACCAGGCCTTGCAATCTACACAGTGCTATGGAAGTTCATCAACAGGAGAACGCCCTGAGTTTAGGCCAGCTAGTTGGGAAAATTTTCTACTTTAGGTGTTAATAGGTTCTAAGGGCCATCTTTTCTGTCTACCTAAGTAGCTTGCCTGGTTGACAACCTGCTCAAAAATAGCACGGAGTTAGCAGCAACACTCTGGGTGCATGAGAAATAGTTCGGCAAGTTTTCTAAGTTGCAAAGTCTGCTACACTATGCTACACTATGTAGCGTAGCAAACTTCAGAAGAAGATTGCAGAACAAAGTAGTACATTACACCATGCCACGTGACGTAGCATGGCAATAGTTTCATAGTTAACCTCCTTGCCCAGTTTCGGGCCCTGCAATGATGTCCCTTCCTATCAGGAAGCAACGGACCATGTTTGCTGCTACACTATGCTAAGCTACAAGGTGCGACAAGGTGTAGCAATCCTACAGAAGAGAAAGAAGGTAGCTCGAAGGGCAATAATAGCAAAGTTCATAAGCCTTGCATCACAGGAAATAATGTATGCAAATCGGCAAAGTTTCTATGAATAAGGCCAGTTGCCACGCTACGATATGCTACGTAGCATAGCATAGCATAGCAAACACACAATGCATACATTGGTGCTATGCTATGCCAAGCATGTTACACTACAAAGTAGAGCAAGGCATGTAGATGGTCGTGCGGCATCAATGCACTTCACCAAATCAAACCGTTGGTATACGTTACTGGACGCTAAAGGCACTGAAACACCTTGAAAAATTTGAGGCCTCAACGGTTCAGCAAAAAAAAACTAGTGATTCAGGCAAGGGGTTGCAACAAGGTGCGGGAAAGGCTTGTCCTTCCATGCTACATGGCATAGCATAAGTGAATTCCAAAAGATAGAGTAAAGCGACGGGTGCACGACAGCAAGCTTTCCACTTTGCAAGTTCTCTATGTTTTGAGAACCTTAACTTTTGGCATATTATGCTGCATTACGCAACATAGCATAACATCGCGTTATGCAGCGTAATGTTAGAAAGTAATCCACCATAACATCAAGGATGAAAAATATTCAAGACTTTGACAACACTTCAATTTTTTGCAGGTGCGCTATTTTATGCTGAATTAGGCTATGAAGAGTAATATAGCATGGTGAAGCGTAATCTAGCATGGTGCAGCGTAATACAAGTATAGAAAAAAATGGCATAATACAAGTAGCAGCAGTCCGTATGACACGATACGCTCTCCAGCATATCGTAGCATAATCAAGAAATAGCCTGTCGCCAAAGCCCCAACAAGAGTAGTTTACGATGCATTACGCATTAGAGCATAAGGTAGTGTGGCACCGCAAGCTTCAACAACCACCACATCAAGTCAACGACATTTTTTTAGGTTCAGGACATGCATCATCTAAACCACATTTTTATCCTAGTTTTAACCTTATAAATATGCCAGTTGACAAAGATCAAGGGTGGGCAAAAAATTTCTCCAAGATTGACAGATTTCCTCTGTGAGTAATTTTTCCTTCCATTGGCAATTGTTCACAACTTCTAGCAAGGATTGATAAGAGGGAAAAAAGGACCAGTAATAGCAAGAATATCAAAGATAGTTGGTAAGAACCTTTGGTCAGAAATAGCTGATTGACAGACATTCTGCTTCAGGTTTCACCTCCTTGTATCCAAATCTGCTAGAACAAGATAGATCAGCTTTTTCTTATTTCATCTTTGAATAGTGTTTCTTGTTGTCAACATGCGCTTCGCTTAAATTAAAGTCTGCTTGTAATCATTGTATCTAATATATTCTTTTTGCGAGTTGAATCCCAGATCTTGGGGTTTGATCACATTCCAAATCCGATCTCTTGTCCCCTATCTATATGAATTTTGCAAATCGCTTTAAATCAATTATGTCCTTTTCAATTATCTCTGAAATTAACAATGTTACAATCTTCTCATAAAGAACCATTATTTTGTCATTCAAATATCACAAGAATTTTTACTGATCAAGTAAGTCCCTATCTGATCGACAAGACCGTTCAGGGTACCTTGGATTCATTTTCTCTTTAGCATGATCCTCGCACAGATCCAGGGTTAGAACTATGTACACGGACTTTCGTTCGGTATTTCCAGTGATCGACATTTTTCATCGTTACAGTTTTCTAGCACTAGAAGGAGGGCCTTCATATCTAATCCACATTTTATGGGTAGTCTTGTAAGCTATCTATACCCATTATCAATCATCATAAATGTAATACCTTCAAGGTTGTTTACGGGATTGTGTGGTGCAAATCGGTTGCTCTAACGATTCCTTTGGAATCCTACAAGATAGAAAGCCCCGATTATTACATTGATTTTCATCTCTCTTTACGATCTTTATTCTTATCATCATTATTTACCAACCATGTAGAGAATGACTACATCAACTACCGCTGTTGACACTGCCAGCCTTGAGAACCCTTGGACCATGCAAGTTATGCATCCTATGGTCGAGTAGCCAATTCGTCTGGTGCGACCACGCCGCTCCCTCAGGCTACAAAACAAGGAGCTTGAGGAACACACTCAGTGTAAGGAACACTACAATTTCCTCTATGCTAAATTAGTAGCCAACCTGCCTATGTATCCACAAGAACTCAAGGAAAAACAAGAGTATGAGTTCATGTACTGCAACAGGAAGCAACTCATTCGTACACCTAACACAATCATATCCCTGACAGAACAACAAAAGTGGATCTTAGATCAAATGCTGATGGAAAAGACATCACCAGAATAGCTAGAGGTTTTGTTTCATGATGAAACACTTCATGATGGGCAAGACGATCTAGACTCTCACTTTGAAGGGGGCAGTCGTGCTGATTTCATCATGGCCCCTCCTTCCATGACGTCCCTCATAAATCCGTTGTTCATGATCACCACGCCTTTGATGTTATCTAACACCAATTGAGTCCCGCTCTTGCTGCACCTACATTTTCTCTCTCTCACTATACTTCTAGGCAAAGTTCCATCACAAATCAATCCTCATGTATAATTATCTGACCCATCTCATCGTGCACCTGCGCCTATGTCACCACATATGCACGCAATACCTACGTCGCAATTACCTATGGCACCAACCTTCATCCCGGCCCAAATGATAGGGCCTGGCACTACAACATGGTGGGCCCCAAACATGCCCCTTCCTATGCATCCTACACAAATATCCCATCATCACCATTTCCAAAGCTAGATCCCAAGGTCGCTAAACCCCGTCACGGGGTCACTGTTTGTGCCCCCGGCTATACAAACAACATATCCAATGGCGCAGCTGATAGTGGTTGCCCCATCCACACCAAATACTAGATGGTGGATGCCATAAGTAGCACTGCCTATAGGGACAATCCCGATAGCATCAACTATCAACCAAACTGCTTCCTCCGCTCCATCACCCAGTATGGTCCCTCTTGCCGTTCCAAAAATGACTTCGTCGTCTATAGGTCTAGACCAATCTTTCCAGCTCATTCAGACCCTTACAGAAGAGGTCAAGTGTCTCAAGGCTGTTGGTTCTAACACGATACAAGTCATGGATTTCTACCATGATGATCCTATTAGTCCAGCAGTCCCTATCCTGTCATTGCCACCTGGGATGCCCCTTCCCTATTTTACAAAATACAATGGGGAAGGTGATTCCAACACCCACTTGGTCACTTTTAGGTTAGAGTCCTTATTATTGGAACAATGGATGCATACTATAATCCACGTTTTTGCTATGTCATTAATGGGTAAAGCTCTGGATTAGTATCAAGCACTTCCACGTGCCTCCATTTCAACTTTGGAGGAGCTGTTAACTCAGTTTGTGACCCGTTTCAAGTATAACCTAAAGTTGGAAGTCACACTGGATCAGCTCATGGGAGTTAAGCAAGACCCACGCAAGTTAGTCCAAAAGTTCGTACAGCGGTGAAGTGCCACCTTGAATGAAATCTGCGAACCCATCGTGGAGGCCCATCTACTGGCAATCTTCAAGGGAGCAGTTAATGACTTTATCAAGTCTAAGTTGTATTACCTCGCTTCCTGCTCCCTCAGCCAAGCGTTTGCTTAGACTAAGAGTATTCAAGACGTGGCGGAGGCTAACAAAGATCCGATGTATGTGATCTACAAGAATTCCCATAGTAAAGGTAAGGACAAAGGCAAAGCCACAACAACGATGGTAGCAGTGGTTGCTAAAGGGGCCAAGAAGAAGAAGAACAACAAGAAAACACCTGCAAAACCTGCTAAGTCGACAACTAGCTCAAAAGGCACTAATCAAGAAACTCCCTCTACCCTTGAAGCACCTCCACAGCTGAGGCCTAAATTTGAGTGTAAGGATTGCTCAAATTATGCAACCTTACCTGTAAAGCCTTCTGAACTCCTCAAACAATTACTGGGAACTGGCCATATTCAACACAAGATGGTGTCTGAGGAGGCTCTAAAATGCCACAAGCACCATTGTGAGCTACTCAAGAACCCTTCTTTGGCCCAACCTAATGAACCACCAGTTTGCAAAAAATTTAGGTTGGACCGGTTCTGCAACTACCACCAATTGTGTGGTCATGACATGGACTACTACTGGGCATTGAAGGATGACATTCAGAGTTTGATCGATCAAGGTGACCTGATCTTAGAAAGCAGTAGCCTGACATGCTTAGAAAACTAGGCCATGCATGTGTACCAAGACTTGTTAAATGTAAATAATGTAACGTACACAATCAACATGGTAGGAGTAGAGGGTGATAATCAGGTGCAACTGAAGTAGCCTTTCGTGTTGCGAATGTATCCTCATTCGCTCCAAAAAACAGGTCCATCAACGCCAACGAGTGGCACCCCAAGGAAACCTTTCATCCTTCGAACTCTGTCTCAGAACACTTCCCGATAGCCTGTTGTCATTAAAGCCATGGCCCAGCCTACGCCTATGCCCAGGGCACCCTTAGTCATCAGGGTACCAAAACCATCAACCGCCCCTCCTGTGTAGGGGTAGTTTTCTAAGTCAACCCCTCTTACTGTTTATGCAGCCAAAGATGCTCTAACGCTGGGGTTTCCCAAGCCTAAACCCCTTGCTTCTGTACCCTCGGCCCCACTTGCTAAAAATGACAAGATTACACGAACACAACTATCTCCTCCTGGCTAAAGGAAATGCAACCCTCAACCAAATGTCACTCCTCCCTGTGAGATTTGCCTCTTAGGAAGAATGGAGGAGGAAAAGGGTGACAAGTAGCCTGATCATGGGTGGGATCTCTTCGATTCCCTTGCACAAGTCAAATAGGCTCTGAAAGAAAAAAATACAACATTGAGCCTTTATGAATTACTCATGACATCATAGAGACATCTTGAGGCTATGGTTCGCATGCTAATGTCCATACCCATGGACGAGAGCCTGGCAGTGGATGAAGAAGCAATTCATTCCATCATGCTTCCCCCTGCTGCTAAAAAACCTAGTCCCACCCTGTTGACCTTTTGCAACAAATCCATTAAGGACAACCCTAAAGGTTAGGTGACAATGGCTCCCATGTTCATCACCATCCAGGTCAGCCAACAACGAATCGAGAGAGTACATGTAGATGATGGGGTGGCCACCAATGCCATCCCTTATCCCATAGTGGATAAATTAGGCCTGATCGATTAGATCAGTCCTACAATGACGTCATGCCTAAAGTCATTCAACAAGGCTTGAGTGCAAGTCAAAGGGACGATCCACATCAACTTTGTGGTAGGGGACCAGTTCCCCACAGATGCTATGTTTATTGTCATCGAGGAGATGCATCGATTCAATTTGATCCTTGGGAGGTCTTAGTTAGCCCAACTAAGGGCAGTTTCATCAACCATCCATCAGGAGATCCATCTGCCCTATGAAGGAGGAGAAGTGGTCATCCACGGTGATGAAATAACCCCTGAGGCTGTTAATAACATAGAAATGGAATAGGGGTCAGAAATCAAAATTCCTAAAGATCAGTCCCTTGTCCAAATACCCGAGCAAGATGAAATAGTGGCTGATGACAACCTAACTTGGGCCGAACTACCGTTCCAAGGGGAAGATTGTGGCACGAAGGAAAAGGATCATAAATCTCCCTATCCTAATGCGTCATTAAAGATGAAAGCAATTAAGAAACGGCTATAGAGTTAGCAGGTAAATGATGCTACCTAACTATTATAGTTCCATCATCTATTCTATTTATGCTTATTAGTTATACTCATTATATTTACGCATGTGTTTACACTTTCCACGAGCTAGTCTCATTATGCTCATGTTTATCTTTACGTTTATCTTTACGTTTCCACCAGCTATTTTCCTTACTCCTGCCATTCAAAGGCCCAAAATAACCTTAAACTAACAACTTCATTTACACTTTGCACCTGAATTATCCCATGGTCCAAAATGGCCTAAAACTAATCGTAGCCCGCCATGGCTTAAAATTTGCGACTTAATATTTATTTGATTCCTTCACTCATGTAGCAATGGCATGAAATGGCCTTAAACTGTCCATGGCCCAAAATGGCCTTAAACTATCCATGGCTCGAAATGGCCTTAAATTATCCATGGCCCACAATGGCCTTAAACTACCTATTTCAATAACAGCTTGCCCCTACACTACTCAAAGGCCCGAAATGGCCGTAAACTAACAATTTCATTTATGCTTTACATTTGAATAATTTAGCAGCCTGCAATGGCTTCAAACTAGTAACTCTATTAACACTACGCTCTTAAAACTAATTATAATTTATAATAACAACAAAACCTACGATCCCACTTACACTTTACATAAAAAGAAAACAACAAAAAGAACATCAAAATCAAGACAAAATTTGCATCAAATATGTTAAAAGAAAAAATATTGTCTTTCATTTCGTTACACCACAATAAAACCTGAGGCTAATTCAGCCATGCTATGCATCTCCCTTGTCACCACTATCTTCTGTATCTCCCAGATCAACCTCTACTTCAAGGAAAGCATCCTCATAGAGGCCACCCTTTGCATGAGGGACCCCTTCGTGAGGCACTTCAGTAGAGGGTTTCTCACCACGGCATTGACTAGCATCATTACACTCTATTTCCTATAAACCCTCTTCATGAGGACCACCACCTTTATTAGCTTCACCCTGCTAAGGATTCTCCTCAGGTCGTTCCTGCGATTAGACATGATACATGTATTAACATTATCATCAAAACTAGGTATAACAAAAATGCAATAATACTACAACTTACCTATGATAGTCCTACATCAGTAGCAAAGGGGACTTTTTCTAAGCCAATCCATAGATGTTGCTTAATTTTATCCTCGGTGAGCTCATACCAAACCCCATCCCCTAGATTAGTTCCAACCTTGACCTTCCCCTTCTCCACGAGAGTCCATCAGGGTAGTTCGGGGAAGAAAGAAGGGATGGTAGTCTCACCCCCAGGAAGAGTCACTTCCCTTTCTAGAGAGGCACTCATTGTCACTTGCTTCTGGAACTTCTCAAATGCTTTGGAAGCACCAATAACATCAAGGAATAGCTGAAGGGACTAAGCCTCAATGGCAAAGTCCCTATAACATTGATGATAGGTAGCACTTTCCCATTTATAGACATGTTTATGATCTTTCTATGTCTGCCTCCACTCTTGGACACTCGTGCTAAAGTCCTTCCAGTCCTGGTTCTTCTAAGCTAGGAGTTCCATTTGCATACACTACTCAACCAGTTCATGGCTATTCAGGACACTGTTCTTGACGACAGTCCAATAACGGGCATAGTCAACAATAGCTATCCTCCAGTCCTTGCTGCCCATTCCCTAGGCTTGCAGGAATTCATTCCGTGATCTTAAATCCCCAACCTCATCACGTAGAGCCACCCTCTCCTTCTCTGACCTCTGCAACCTCTTCCAAAGGCCCTCATTTATGCTTTGACATTCCCATAAGGAGCGAGTCGAGCATACAGCACATTTATGCATCTCATCATAAATGTTGCATGGCACGACGGTCGCTTCTGATGGGGGTTTGGTGGAGTCTAAATCAATAAGCTCTGGCAGATCCCATCTGAGGTGAGCTCCTAGTAACATAAAAAATGATAGTTAGGCATAATTTGGTAGCATAATTCCACATTAAAATAACCTATGCGTAATGATTGTAATGTACCAGCTTCAGGATCGATTCACTCTAAGCGACCGATCATATCTTGGACGATGCCTTCCATAAAGGAGAATTTATGAGGAAATTTGCCTCAGGATTGAGTTGCCACTATTCTCAAGTGTACGCTTTGGTCACCTGTTATGAAAAATAAATTCCATATAAAGCCATAACTGAGACATTATGATGACTAGTACAACCTTTAAAAGTCGTCTAGAGTCTACTATGCTATAAAAATTAATTTTATTAAGTAACAAACCACTTGCCTTGTCTAGTTCCAGCCGAAAGGACTTTGGCATCCTCCACTGCTACTTCCTCTTCACGTTTAGGAGCCTATGCACTCCTCGCTTTATTGACTGGGGCCTCTTCTTCCGAGACCAGGGCCCCTTCTTCGTGCCGTAAGACTATAGCCCCTGTTTCAGGGGTCAACCGTTCCACAACCTTTTCCTTCACTGTCATACAACATAGCTAGTTAACATAAGATTTCACTTTTGTTCAATGAATATTACGCTAAGCAATAGCATCTCTACATAAACCATAACCATTAATACATTTTGCCACTTACCGCCTGGAGGATTACTCCTCTGAAATTTGATTTGCATCTTCTTCCTCACACCACCCGTTGGCTCGGTAGATTCCTCGGTCAAACGAGGCTTTTTCCTTGGCACTAATGAATCCACTATCTCAGTGGCCAGATGCTTCCCCTTTGATACATTACCAGTGTAAGAGGGGGATGCCCCACCCACGCTGTCTTGGCCCCACATTTGAGGTGCTGCCATATTTCTAGTCGTTATTAACAACGACTCCTCAATCCACTCAGGAGGATCTTACAACCGGATAGTGCCAAAGATATGAGAAACCCATGGTTTGGAAATCTGGCTGTGGTCTTGTTGCACCCAGACCCCATTCCTGGACTACCAAAAATTCAACAAAATGCCAGAAACAAACTATGAAGAAGGAAAAATGCACATTGAAATGGGACTCAAGCTTCTTGCGAAGCCTGACCATCTCAACGCGCAAGCCTTTGACAAAATAGCTTGCCCAATTAAACCGAGTCCCCTCCTCCATAACCTCCCACATGATTCTTGCCTATTCTATAGTGAGGAATCTCCCTTGTGAGAGTGCCTCCCGAAGGTTATTGGTCAACACAACCGAGACCGCTCTATGGCCGAGCCAGCATTGTGTCTCCTTTATATCACCATAATGGAAGAAGAGACTATTTGCCTCGTGACTGGAAGCCATGATCATAATCTCCCATGATTCCCTGACTACTAACATGAAACAATAGTTAAGCCAAGGTAACAAAAATGAGATGACTTTATACATCATCACCAACTGATAACATTGATACAATTCATCATCATGATAAAGCTTACCAGGCCTGAAAGGTAAAGGAAATGGAGGGATTTTCCTTTGCACATCTGCAACGGTAAGGGGAGGGTCCAAAGTCCACTCCCTATCCAACCATTTGAGTTTCTTGCATCTGAAAAAGAAGCCAATGTAACGGGTAGGGTATTCTGGGATCTGAAATGCCAGTTGTCCCATGACGATGGCCCGTACGTTGCTGATAGAAGTAAATTCCCTTATAGCCCTTTTGGTTAATGAAAATGTATCATTATTGCCCAGAAGACTACTATCATTGATGAAAAATCTACACCATGGAAGATAGAAAACCCCTTTATGCTGAATACCCATCTAAACAGTAGTTTGCATATTACAATACTACGAAGAAAAACAAGAACTTACCCGCCTGCATAATGCATGGTACCAAGTGGATTGTGGAAGTAGGTTGTGAAATGATGGGCCATGAATAGAGTGTTATAGGCATGATAACAGTTAAACTTGGGCATCTCCTAGATCCAGCTCAAATACCTCAAACCCCTGGTGCTATGTTCACGGTCTTGCACCTGCACAGTTTCAATCACGCCGTTTGACAGAAACGCCAAGATGCTCTGTGTCGAACCAAGCAATAGCATCTCTAAAATAGCAGCAGCTACATCTCTTGGTAGATGCAACCAGATGATTATGCTATAATTACAAAGCAAAAATTGCAAAAAATCCTGCGTGCTCCTTCAGAACCACATTACGTCCTCCTTTATACAAGCATGAAGAGGAGGAACATTGGCCATGAGGACATGAACGTAGCATAGAATGCCCACAATGTCCAAAATGATTATGACTGGCTTTAGCATAATACTGTATGATAAAAAATGTATTATTGTTAGAAAAACTATTTAGACATGAACATTCATCACACTACACTAGGGTTCGCACGATTCCTAGAAAATTACAGGGTATACTAGAGATGCATGGCCAAAATTGCCCAAACCCTTGCAACAGCTCAAGGTCTTTCCTTGACAACAGCGATGAAAGAAACACTGCGTATTACTCTAGTGTAACATATAACTATTACAAATGATAAAAATAAAAAAAATTGAACTCTGATTACGCCACGCATGGATACAATACTTAGATTTTTCCAGCTATACATTACATCTACACAACATTACTCCATATTACCTAAACCTTCATAACAATACAAAGTCTGTCAAACCACAATAGCTCAGTCCACATGAATAGACATTAATGGCTAATGCAACATGTCCATTCAAAATAAATATAACTACGATGCTGCAACAAACATGAAAATAGTGCAAAAGGGTGGACGACAACTTACCTGTTAAGCGGAGTAACTTCTTGAGCCTCTACTCTGGCCTGTGAAGCCCGCTGCAAACTCTCCTGCACTTTGTCAATTCTGGCCAACTTGGCATTCTTTCCTTTAACCTTTGATGCCATGGTTGCAATTGAACAAAATCTTTGTAAAGTCATCTGCTCACGCCTTGCTCACACTCCCTTTTTCTATAGCCAGATCCAAATTCCCAGTAGTAGTAACCTGTTTTGAGTATGAACGACTAGTTTATAAACAAAACCCTTGAAACTAACTGATTCCTTTTGCTCGATCGACGTAGAACTTTCTTGAAATGCTGGTGTCAGTATGACATAAAACGTGAAGATCAGGGCATTAATTTCATAAATATCATGTGAGTTACAGTCCGAAATGACCCTAAACTAATACATAGCTTATTACCTCGTAATCTAGCTGCATTAACTATGGTTTGTAGAAAATTCAAATCCAATTATTTCGACATGCTAGATGCACCAGGTTTCATCTTTCATCTCATTTCATACGCTAGCATCTAGGAAGCCTAGCTCATTATCTTCTCATAAACTATGCACATTTGTAACAGTCCACTAAGACCTTAAACTGGAAGCTTCTCTAACACGCAACTCTGATGCACAGAAAAATAAACTCTTATCATTCAATAGATTGATAGTAAAACAATGTAACAACTTCCATTTTTCGCATTTTTTGTAGGGCAATTCGTAAATGGACACAGCTTTATCTGCACCCTTAGCCTTAACGGGCCCATATGGAGAGACCATTAGGTAGCTTAATTACATGCTGATAGAAACAGACCCTTCCCTTTGTGACGCAACCATAGCAACATTAGAAATATCACTAGATTGGCCAGAACATCTGACCCTAACTTTAGACCTAGAAGCTGGTGACGTGACTGAGGACCCTCTCAATGAGGTCCTTGTGGTTACGCACAAAGGTGAAAATGAAACTCTTAGGATTAGTTCTCTCCTAGACCCACAAACACAGAGTGGCATAACGCATGTGCTCCAAGATAATGCTCTTGTATTTGCGTGGTCATATGAAGACATGCCGGGTTTAGACCTAAGATTAATACAGCATAACATAATCTTAGACCCATGCATCAAAGTAATTAGACAGAAGGTACGAAAGATTAAGCCAAAAATCACGCTAGCAGTTCATGATGAAATCACCAAGCTATACAAGGCTGGTTTCATTCGTGCAGTCGATTACTCAGACTGGGTGTCCAACATTGTAGTTGTCTCTATGAAAATGGGAGGCATACACATCTGCATAGACTTCCAGGATCTAAACAAAGCTACGATTAAAGAAAATTTCTCATTACTGAGTATCAACCAACTAATTGATACAACAGCTAGTCACATGCTCCTATCCTTTATGGATGGCTTTTCAGGCTATAATCAAATTCATATTAATCCAGAGCATCAATTGACCATGACACCCTTGCGAACCTTTTGTTACACTATGATGCCTTTTAGGCTAAAAAACGTTGGAGAAACGTATCAATGAGCCATGACATACATCTTTAGCAATTACCTCTTAGGGAGATTGAATGACTATGTAGATGACATAGCTGTCAAGTCTATAAAGTTGGAAGATCATTCAGAAGACCTAGAGTTAGTCTTTAAACGATGTCTCAAGCATGACTTACATCTCAACCCAAAGAAATGCGTATTCAGAGCCAAAAATAGATGCATGTTGGGGTTTGTAGTATTAGAGACTAGCATCCAAGTCGACCTCGAAAAGGTTAAAGCCATCATTGATCTGACGTCATCTACAAACCTTAAGGAACTACGCTGGTTGCAAGGCAGACTACAATTTATCAGGCGGTTCATTTCAATGTTAATAGATAAACTATATCCCATGCAACATCTCCTCAATAACGGTGTTAATTTTGAATGGACCGATGACTGCCAACGTGCATTTGACAATTTAAAAAGGGAGCTGCAACATTTACCCACGATTTTCCCACCACAAAGGGATCAGCCTTTTTACATCTATCTAGCAAACTCGGATGTGTCTATAGTTGCGTTACTTTGCCAAAAGAGGAATGATGGGTCAGAAGCTCCTATCTATTACCTCAGTCATGCTTTATTTGCGTACGAGACAAGATACAATGAAGTGGAGCGTAACTATTTGGCATTGGTTTCACAACTGAATTCTTTTCCACACTCAGGTCAACATAATTTGCAAAAACAACGTTCTACGAGCTATCTTGAACAACTTGTATGAGAGTAGTAGAATAGCTCACTAGAAAGCTATCACAGCTGAATTCTATTTACATTATGTTGGCCAATTGTCCACCAAAGGCTAGGCTATAGCTGACTAGTTAGCAACATTGCCTATTAACGATCAATCTACGATAGAGCCAGAATTTTTGGATGAGCATGTACATAGTTTAAGCCCTGTATCAACAGGACTTGAAGTGATGTTATACTTTGACAAAGCTTCAACCATTATAGGCGGTAGTTCCACTACTATTATTATGCTTTCCCCTAAGAATGTGCATCCATCGGCTTACCGCCTAACCTTCCCTTGTACGAACAATGTGGCAGAGTATGAGGGGATCCTCAGAGGATTGTTGACAGCCAAAGAATTCAACGTTCAACACCTGGTAATTCGAGGCAATTTGATGCTCATCATCAATCAAATCACAGGAGTCTACGCCTATAAGGCTATGCATTTACAGGCCTACTACGATATGGCTAAGGATCTCTTGAAATAATTCATGACAACTGATGCCCAACACGTCCCGCATAATGAAAACACTGTGGTCGATGCACTGGCCACACTGGCGCTAAATGTGCCACCCCACTTGTTTGCAACTTGGCCCACTTTAATGATGGAATGTACAGATCCTATCATTCAAGTGGTGCAAATCTCCTCATTAAATGTGGGAGGAATGCCAAAATGGTACGACAACATTAAAACTTACCTTCTGCATGGCAAACCACCACATGACCTAACACATGTGCAAAAAGATGCAGTGTGCAAGCGTGCCAGGAAATACGTCATCATTGGAGATAGTACTCTCTGTAGATGCTCATTCGATGGAGTATTACTAACCTATGTTAGTAACGACCAAGCACAACGTATAGTTAGTGAAGTCCATGAGGGGTTGTGTGGGGGACACGTAGCCCTGCGAGCCATGGCCGCTAAAATCAGACGCCTAGGGTACTATTGGCCATACATGGAAAAAGACTTTCTTATCAAGGTTAAGACATGCAACATGTTCCAGTGTTATGCAAATCTAATACACATGTCACCAACTGAGTTACACACCACACAGATTACTTGGCCATTCCAATGATGGGGCCTAGATATTATAGGCCCTATCATGCCTAAGTCTTCCGCAGGACATAGCTTCATTATCACCGCCACTGAGTATTTTACGAAGTTAGTTGAGGCCATTCCCCTATGGAAGATTACATCTCAATAGGTTTTCCATTTCATCTTAGACGATATAGTAACCAGATTTGGGCTTCCTATGACTATTGTGACCGATAATGGGCCACAATTTAGTACTACCGAAACCAAATCTTTTTGCGATAATCTTGGCATCAAGCAATCTTTTTCTTCACCCTATTACCCACAAGAAAATGGTTAAGTAGAAGCAACAAAAAAGGTAATCATCAATTTACTCAAGAAGATGCTCAACAATAATAAGAAGCGGTGGCATGAAAAAATCCTCTACGTGCTATGGGCGTATTGTACGACGTGTAGTACAGCTACAGACAGGACACCCTATAGTCTAGTTTGTGGGTATGATGCAGTGTTGCGCTTAGAATTACAGGTTTCCTCATTGCAGATGGTCCTCTCCACGATTATAAATGAGACTCAACACAACGAGTCTAGGATCGTGGATTTAGACTCAGTAGAGGAGAAGTGCATCAAAATGCTTGATACCATTGAAAGATATCAGGACAAACAAAGATAGAAGCACTGACACAATCTACATCAATGACCAATTAAGAAGGGAGACTTAGTTCTAAAGGCCATACGTGAACCAGTAGGCAAGTTCTCTGCAAACTGGGAAGGGCCTTTCTTGGTCATCGGCGCATACGGTAACAGAGCATTTAAGTTAGTGGATATCCACGGTAATGAGCTACCAAATCCAGTGAATCATTTGTATCTAAAGCAGTACCACATCTAAGAAAAGACTCAGCTCAAACTCAAGTAACGAACATCTGCTACGACATAAAACTAGCAAAGTTGTACACGTATGCTACGATGTAAAACTGGTAGTTCTCGCACGCATCCGCCACAATGCTAAACTGGCAAGGTAATCCATCATCCTCCAGGACGTGAAACTGGCAAGGTAAGAATACATCTGTTAATATGCTAAACTAGCACAAATTTGTCCCTGGGTCACGACGTAAAACTAACACCCATAGCATGGTATGTTGGGATCATAAACCCGCTATTCCACCATCCACTATGATGTAAAACTAGCAGATTTCAGTCTGCCCAGACGTTAAACCAGGACCACTGTCTACTAAGACTTAAAACCAGCAATAACGCTCAACCAAGATCCAAAACTAGAATCTATCAACAAGAAACCCATGAAGCAAGTGAGTGTGATCATTCTTGCACTGCATCCCTACTAGATAGAGTGGGTAAGTCATTGGAACAGACACAATGCCACTACCCCACTGGCATCCTACTGATTCCTCAGATATGCTGAAAGTCATACTACTAATCCCTTAGAGATGTTGCTACGACAACCACTCTGTAGTTGCAGCTCTTGGGATTAACTTCGCCGCTTAGAGCACTCAAACAAGCTATGGTCATCCATGGTTTTAGTAGCCTCCACCATCACCACCACCAGATTCTGGCTTGGTAGGCTCACCTAAATGGTTCTTTGCCCAGTCCATGAAGTAAGATGAATCTGGCTATCGATGGCAGTTGCAGGAAATGTGGCATCAACATAGGGACCCTTTCTCTTATCCCCTCTTTTTCAGTCTCCTTCTGTCTTTTCACTTTGCATGATGCTTATTTCAACAACCTCCCTCCTTAGCAATCAAGACATTTATTTCTGGCTCTCTGTTCTCTGTTATGTTTTGCAGGTTAATTGTCACGACAGCATTAATCGAGAATACTTTCATTAGAAGGTGAGGTGTTATAGCATTTTGAGGTGGCTGCTCAGACTACCTACCTACTTGGGAGTGCAAACCCTACCTCTCCCTCCATCGGATACCTTACTTTGTTCTCCCCTTTCCTTGTCCTTATAATTGTCTCTACCTTCTTCTCTGCTTGTATAGAACATGAGCATTAAGTCGATCCTTTTGCATCATCATGTCCACGAATAGGTGTAACGTAGTTCTCCTTGTGGAATGCAATTAGCATTTTTTTAAAAAAAAGGGGGAGGGGAATTCAGCAAAATGGATGTAAAACAACTCATCTAGGCCATGCGGGTGTAACACAACTTGTCCTTGCAAGCCCCTCCTATGTAGTATGACCACGTAACCTTTCGCAAACACATTAGCGAAAGGACGTAATGACTTGTTTGGAAAATCTTCATGTTCATGTATTTGAGTCTTCCTCGAACCTCCCTTCTCTAACTTCTATAAGATCCCTCCTATACTCTATTTCCCTCTATCTTTGCACTTCTAAGTTTGACAGAACAACATTCGAGCAATCTCTGATGAACGTTGTTGATGGCTTTACCTCTCTAATGTTTTGTATTCTTTGTCAACGTCTTTCGGGAAAGCCCTCTAAACGTCAACAAAGAGGGGCCATTAAAACACTGTGAAAATTTCGAGGCCTCAACAGTTCAACAAAAAAAATTGGTGATTTAGGCAAGGCGTCGCAACAAGGCACGCCACAACAAGTTCCTTTTCAATTAAAGGCCTATCCTACCATGTTGCACAGCACAGCATAAGTGAATTCCAGAAGGCAGAGCAAAGCGACGGGTGCACGGCAGCAAGCTTTCAACTTTGCAAGTTCTCTATGTTCCGATAACCTTAACTTTTGGCATATTACGTTGCATTACGCAACATAGCATAAAATCGTGTTATGTAGCATAATGTCAAAAAGCAATCCACTACAACATCAAGGATGACAAATATTCAAGACTTCAACAACACTTCGCTTTTTTGTAGGTGCACTATTTTACGCTGAATTATGCTATGAAACATAATCTAGCATGGTGAAGCGTAATCTAGCATGGTGCAACATAATACAAGCATAGACAAAAATGGCATAATACAAGAAGCAGCAATCTGTATGACACGATATGCTCTCTAGCCTATCGTAGCGTAATCAAGAAATAGCTTGTCGCCAAAGCCCCAACAAGAGTAGTTTATGACGTGTTACGCTTTAGAGCGTAAGGCAGTGTGGCACCTCAAGCTTCAACAACCACCACATCAAGTCAACGGAATTTTTGTAGGTTTAGGACATGCGTCATCTAAACTACATTTTTCTCCTATTTTTAACCTTATAAATATGCTAGTCGACAAAGATCAAGGGTAGGCAAAAAATTCCTCCAAGATGGACACATTTTCTCTGTGAGTAATTTTTCCTTCCATTGGAAATTGTTGACAACTTCTAGCAAGGATTGACAAGAAGGAAAAAAGGACCAGTAATAGCAAGAATATCGAAGACATTTGATGAGAACCTTTGGTCAGAAACAGCTGATTGACAGACATTCTGCTTCGGGTTTGACCTCCTTGTATCCAGATCTGCTAGAAGAAGGTAGATCAGCTTTTGCTTATTTCATCTTTGAATAGCTTTTCTTGTTGTTGGCATGCACTTCGCTTAAATCGAAGTTTTCTTGTAACCATTGTATCTAATATATTCTTTTCATCAGTTGAATCCCAAATCTTTGGGTTTGATCACGCTCCAAATCCAATCCCTTGTTCCCTATCTGTACGAATTTTGCAAATCGCTTTAAATCAATTACATTCTTTTCAATTATCTCCAAAATTAACAACGTTACAATCTTCTCATAAAGAACCATTATTTTTTCATTCAAATATCACAAGAATTTCTACTGATCAAGTAAGTCCCTGTATGATCAACAAGAGCGTTCAGGGCACCTCGGATTCGTTTTCTCTCCAACACGGTCCTCGCACGGATCCAGGGTTAGAACTATGTACACAGACTTTCATTCAGTATTTCCAGCGATTGAGATTTTTCATCGTTACAGGCGTAGTTATGGCATGGTAGACCTTCATTTATGGCACAAAAAACTCATAGTCACAACAGTCTTGCAGATCCAATAGTCACACGTGACACGTGTCACACTAGTAAGTCAATGGAATCCCAAGGCACATAACATCCAAAAGCATCCCTATTGTGCACCCTTAGTCTTATAAATACCCCCATTAGCAACATTCAAAGGGTTCTGCTCAATTCAAAATCTCCAAGAAAAAGTCTCCTGCTCTCTCTCTCTGGCATTCAAATTCTCCTTCTAGCATGTTGCAACATCGAGCATTGTAAACTCTCTATTTGACACTGCAAATAGTTAGCATCTTCAACCAACATTCCATTCCATCCCCCTTTCTACCACCTTGGTAGAATCCCTGTGCTATCAGCGCCAAAGTCCGTGCCTAGGTGCACAACTTGCCTGCTCTACGCACCTTGGTTCTTTTCTGGATCTCTACACTCCGTCGCGCTATGCAACTGACTGTACCCATTTTGACAGAGCAAATTTGTGGCTCTAGAGTAGTGCATTCTTCTAACAAAATTTTACTTTGTTTCCAAAAATTATCGCATGTTTCATTGTTTCCTGTCTCATTTACTTTCAAGCATGATTTCATTTATTTATTTCAAGTGTCATGTCACATTTCTGTCTGGTTTCAAAATATATGTTTCAAAAGGCTATATAGATATTGATTTAAGTCCCTATCTGGTTGACCAGATTGCTCAGGGTGCCCCATGTCTACACACACCCAGCACGGCCCTCCTATGGCCATGAGGTCAACACTATCACGCTTGTTGACTCATCGGTGTTTTCTAGCTGCCGACAATGTTTTCGGTCGCTACAATTTTCTAGCACTAGGAGGGCCTTTTGGTGTCTTTTCCACATTTCACAGTAGTTTTGTGAGCCTTCTACATCCTGATATGTGTAAGCATAAACATGACACCCTCTCGCGATTATTTGTGCTTTGCATGGTGTAGACCAGTCGCCTCAACGGTTCCTCGGCAACCCCACAGATCACAAGGCCTACGACTAGCTATTCACCAGTCCGCTTTATGATAGTCTTGCATGCATTTTGTATCCTACCATGTTTGTGTGGTATGAATCGATCACCTCGACGGCTCCTCCGAAGCCCCGTGAGACATAAAGCTTACTCGTGTGCTAGTTAACTTGCCCCTCATAGTCTCGCGTGCATCCTGTGCCTCACGAGGTATAGAGCAATCTCTTCGATAGTCCCTCGGGGACCCTACAAGATGCAAAGCCTTCTTGGTCGCTGGCTAGCTTTTTGGTTTTATGGTAGTCTTGTGTACATTTTTTACCCTACCATGTGTGGTATGAAGTGGTCCCCTAGACAGTTCCTCCAGAATCTAGCAAGACGTAAAGCCTTCCCTTTTTCTGTTTGTTGTTCACACTCTTTTGCATAATTCTCTTTGGGCTTTTTTGCATAGCTATTTGCATAACTACTTGCGTAACCACTTTCTTAACAATGGCTTTTTCAACTACTGCTACCAATGCTTTCAACATGGAAGTTCCCTTCAACATTGACTCCTGTTACGGTTCAAGGCACTACTGATGCCAAACAGCTGCTAAATCTGATACAAGAAATGTGTCGATCTCTTAGGATCCAAAATTGAGGGCCTGAGGGATTAGGCCAACAACATGAGCATTACAGTTTCCTCTGTGCAAAAGTGCAGGAAAATTTACCCTTGGATTTACACAAACTCAAAGAAAACCATAGCTTCGACCCCCAGCATTTGTTTTCCTTTAATGCAAGCATACAAAAGGCTCTTAGACCAACTAATCTAGTTGGCTAGGCTTAGGGAGCAATAGGACATGGTGTCCAAATAAGATAACACATTCCAAGATAGTCAGGAGAAACTCGATTCCCAATCAGACAAGGGAGGTCCAATCGACCCTGCTCCTATCCCTCCTACCTAGTCCTTCTAGGATAAACCAATGTCCGTGGCTGCTCCCTTTGTAATTATCCCTACGCTTCCACGACCCACGACTACGGCTGCCGTGGGTGGCTATGCCAATTGTGTAGCATTTCAACCCCCACTCTCGCCTGTCTTGCCCGTTCCATTTGCAACTACCTTCCTACCGTAGGCTGTTCAGCAGTCAATCCCTACAAGGCAACATATGCCAATTGCGGCTACCCTACCACACGTGCATACCATAACAACTTCTCAAACATACGCAACTACTGCCTCATTCACGTTGGCTCCACCCATTTTGGTGGACCCTGGCCCATCCACATGGTGGACCCTGGCCCGTCCACATGGTGGACCCCATTTGCCTCTTCGCCTATTCTACAACCGTCGCAAATGTCTCACTATGCATGTTCTTAAATGCACCAAGCTTGATAGATGGTGTAGCCCAACACGGTGCTATGGTCTACGCTACCAGCGGCACAAGTTGTCCATCCAACAGCCCAACCTGTGATTGCTACCCAAACAACATCACCTACCAAGTGGTGGACAACCCAAGTTGTACCGCTCACAAGGACCATCCCAATGATACCACCGATGGATTACACTTCCACTCTCATCATGCCACATGTGGGGGCTTCCTCTGTCACACCCCAACCCTATACAATGTTGCCAGGTCTAGACCAAGTGTTTCAGCTTATCCAGACCCTCACTGAGAAAATAAAATGCCTTAAGGCTACTGGGTCTAACACAATACAAGTCATGAACTTTTACCAAGATGACCTCGTCAGCCCTGTAATCCCTGTGTTGACATTGCCCCTAGGGATGTCTCTCCCACACTTCACGAAGTACGATGGGGAGTGGTATCCCAACGTGCATCTTGTTACTTTTAGGTCTGAGTCTTTGCTATTGCAACAATGGCCACACATGATTATTCACGTCTTCGCCATGTCCTTAGCCAAAAAAGCTTTGGATTGGTACCGTGCACTACCATGCTCATCCATTTCAACTTTGAAAGAGTTGTTGACCCAATTCGTGACACGCTTCAAGTATAAATTGAAGCTAGAAACCATGCTGGATTAGTTGATGAGCATGAAGTAAGACCCTTTAGAGCCAGTTTAGAAGTTCATTCAACACTAGAGCACAATCCTTAATGAGATCCGCGAGCCTATCGCGGAGGCCCACTTGCAGGCCATCTTCAAGGGTGCAGTGAATGACTTCATTAAGTTGAAACTATACTTCCTCACTCCTCGCTCCCTTAGTCAAGCTTTCACTCAAACCAAGAGTATAAAAGACGTGGCCGAAGCAAGCAAAGACCTGGCCTATATCGCTTACAAAGGCACCTTCACAAAGAAAGAAAATGGTAAGGCCCCAACAACCACGGTGGCTGCTATGGCAATCGAGGCTAAGCCCAAACCTAGCAACAATAGTAATAGCAGTAGCAAGAATGGCAAGAAACCAACTACACAAGCGACAAACCCTGTGCCCAAATCAGAGCACACACCATAACCTGCTACACTAGTGCTCGAGACATCTGCACAACCTAAACCTAGCTTTGAGCATAAAGATCATTCAAACTACACCCCACTACCTCTAAAACCTTTAGAGCTTCTGAACCAGCTACTCGCAGTGGGGTACATACAACATATGCAGATGTTGGAAGAAGCAAACACCAGGCATCAATGCAACTATGAGCTCCTTAGAAACCCCTCTTTGGCCTTGCCCAATGAACCTCCAATTCCTAGGGGTTTTAGGCTAGACAGATTTTGTGACTACCACTAATAATGTGGTCACAGTATGGATTACTTTCTATCATTACAGAAATGACATCCAAAGATTAATCGATGGGGGAAAACTATTGTTGGATGAAAGTAACCCAGTGCACCCTGAAAATCAGTCTATGTATGTCTACACGGATCCCCTCAATGCCAGCAATGCTAGTTATGTCATCAACGTCATCAGCATTGACTCTGATCCTAGGCCACCTAGGCGAGCGTTTGTGGTCTATGTACCTCAGCGTAGTGCACCAGCACTGCCAGTGGTCGGACCAAGCTCGCAGCAATCATTCATCCTAAAAGTCTCACCACGGGCACCTACTATTACTCCACATGTTAGCGTAGCCACGTAGCCTCACCAACTAACACCGCTAGCTCTGTTTGTCATTGAGGGACCAACATCTTCAATAGCCCCTATCCTGTGCACCGAAACTGAGCAACCCCCTCACCCCGCAAGGTGAGCAGTACACTAGACAGGAGAGATGTCAAAAGGGAATACCATCGAGAGTATCCCTGAATCTACGTCTTCATCCTTTGGATTTGCACCTTTGCTCACAAAGGTGAAAATCAACACAACTATGAAGTCTGCATCACCTTACCAATAGGGATCTGAACTTAGATCTGAATTCACCTCTCCTCAGGAGATTCGTCTCTTGGGACGAATCAAAGAGGAAGAAGCGTTGAAGAAAGGAGTGGCCAAATCCTCATGGATGCCCTCACCCAGCTCAAGCAAGTTTTGAAGCAGAAAAAAGCTACACTGAGTCTATATGACCTAATCATAGCATCTATACCTCACCATGAGGCTCTAGTCCACATGTTAACGGTGATTCCAATTGACAAGAATATGCCTGTGAAAGAGGAAGCAATCCATTGAATTATGCTCCCCTCTATACCCACAGAGTTCACGACACCTCAATTGACCTTTAGTGATAGCACCATTAGGAAGGATCCCAAAGGGGGTTAGGTGACTATGGTGCCTATCTTCATCACAATTCAGGTCGGCCAACATCAAATCCAAAGGGTACACATTGATGATGCGGCTGACACAAACATCATTCCCTTTCCTATCGTAGATAAGTTGGGATTGGTCGACTAGATCAAACCCACAACAACATTGTACTTGAGGTCCTTCAATGGGGCACATGTCCTAGTGAAAGGCACAGTTCACGTAAACTTTGTAGCAGGGAACTAATTCCCCATAGATGCAACGTTCATCGTGGTCGAGGAAATGCCTGGGTTTAACCTAATCTTGGAAAGATCATGGTTAGCACAACTCAGGGCTATCTCCTCATCTATACACCAGGAAATCCACTTACCATACACAGGTAGGGAGGTGGCGATCTGTGGTGACGAAGTAGCAATGTAGGCAATCAGTAATTTAGAAACGGAGTAGGGCTCAAAGGTTACAACCTCCAAAAGTGAGGCATCTACTCACGCATGCATTAACTATTCAACAGAAGGGGCAGTTCAACAAGCCAACTCCCAAATCAAAAATGCATGGGTTGAGTTTCCCTTCCAAGAAGAGGACAATAATGTGAATGAGAGCCCTGGCGAAACACTTCGGCCCTATGTTCCAATCAACCCACAATGGGTCAAGAGGCAGCTACACACATTGTAGCAACCCTATTGCTTCCTGACTAGTTGTGGTCCCATGTGCACTTATTTTTTTCACTCTAATAACATGTTGTTTTTCTGGTATTGCCATGCTATGGCCCAAAATGACCTAAAACTAGCATTATTGCCTATTTGCTTCGATGACATGCTATCCTTCTGGAATTGCTATGCTATGGCTTGGAATGGCCTAAAACTAGCACTATTGTTTTTCGCTTTGTTAACCTATAGTTCTTTCGACATGGTATGCAATGGCCCGATATGGCCTAAAACTAGTAATTGAAAGTGTGGAAACCTGACACGATATGCAAGTTAACAACAAATTAGCTTCTTTCCTAAAACTTTTTTACTTTATTCAAAATTTTCGTCTATTGACAATGCTTGAGAGCTCTTACAAAATTCCAACATTTCAAAAATTTCAAAAGGAAATCCCATGTGTTCATGGGTCATCTCTATTTGTGTTGCCTTCTCCGCTCACCTTCGTTTCAGCTGCCTGTGCATTACCCTCCCCTATGTTGCCTTCCGTCGATTCTCCATTTCCTCCCTCTATGAGTCCTGAATCCTCATTTGGGGCATGCATCATAAGAATGAAAAGATCGGTTAAGGTAACAAACACAAATTATGACATAGCATAAACATCTACATGGCAAAGTTACTAACCTAAGAAGTGTGTGGCTCGGTCTCAAGAGGTATTTGGCCTAGACCAAGCTTGAGGTGACGCCAAATCTCCTCTATTGTGATGTCCATCCAACACATGTCATTAGGTTCAGCATTCGCGGTAGCGACTATCTCCCTTTCCACGGTTGTCCATACTAAAGGTCCCAGGCAAGGGGTGGCAGTTGTAATTTCTCCTCTAGGAAGGTCTACCTTTAAGTTGGAAGATTTTGTAACCTTCACCTACTCTTTGAACTTCGTGTAGGCCTTAGAAGCACCAATTGCATTCATGAAGGCTTCATACGTGAAGGCCTTCATGGTAGCTTCTTTGTATAATTTTTGATGGGTTTCGTTCTCTAGCTTATACATGTGTTTCTAGTGTTTTTGAGTCTGCCCCCATTCGAAAACCTTTGCACTAACATCCTTCATATCTTGACATTTCTGGGACAACAGGTCCATCTACATCTACTATTCGACTATCTTGCGAGTAGACTCGATGTTCTGATGAACAATGGTCCAAAATCTGGCATAGTTGTCTATGGATTTGTGCCATTTCTCAACATCAGGATTATGGTTTATTAGGAAATCATTCCTCGATTTGAGATCTTCCACATCAGCGACCACTTCGGCCTCTCTTCGCTCAGCCCTTTGGACCCGTTTTCACAACTCTTCATTGACGTGCTTACACTTCCACAAAGAGCATACCAAGTGCAAGACACACTTGTAATCTTCATCAAAAACATGATGAGATACCTTGACCATGTCAGGTGAGAGTGTAGGCATGGTGCCAACTTTCATGGGTCGTGTCGGATCCCATTTGAGCCAAGAGGTTGTGACGATACAAAAAGCATAGCAATGGTATTAGCATAGTAAAATCAATGAATTCAAAAGTTTTAGCGTAACAAGACAAGAGCATTTAACACTAATACCTACCCGAGTCAGGTTTTGCTTGTCTAAGGTGTTTGATCATGTTTTCAACAAGCCCCTACACGAACGTAAACTTGTCAGGGATCTCAGCCCATGACTCTGCACGAATCGGAGAAGGCCCCACTGCCTCAGTAGTAGCACCTGATGCATAATTATGCCCATTAGCAATGGCCAAAATAGACTACAATAAAGAAAAAATATCACCAAACCTACCAGCGTCTGGCTGTGACCTTTCTTCTTGCCAAGGCAAGATGAAGGTTGTAGCCTCGGTGGAAGGTCCTACCAAGTCCATCCAAGCAACTTCTTTGTACACTGGTGTCTTTCCTTTTAGGTGACAAGCATCCTCTTTATTCAAGGGAGGAACCTCTTCATTGAAAGAAGGCTCCCTAATGACCAGAGTCCCTACCCTAGAAGCAAGAACTCCCTTATTACTAACCGGGGCCCTTTCCTCTGAAATTGTGCACCCCGCATCACCATTCGTCGTCCTCGCCTTAAGGGTCGACACTTCCTCATCACCTTCTTCTTCTTCTTCCTCTGCTAGTAGAGAAATATGTTTGCATTGATTCAAAGAAAACTTAACTCAAAAAAAATGCTACGCTACACCATCTAGCATGGCATAGCGTAGCAAACAATGGCAAAGTAAGCATTACACAAAAACATTTACAAATGGGGGGTTGCATTCTCTACAGCTTAAGCCATAGTCTTCGTCTCTCCTCTTCATCCATGCAAAGCGTTTCTGTTGGCACATTTTGCCACTTCATGGAATAGTAAGATTCATTTTAAAAATTATTATAAGAATAGGAGAGTGTAAGTGTGTTATTTCATACCATTGGTATGAGATCTAGGTGAGACCATAATATTATTGGTTGAAATAATGATGCACATGTGAAAGACAGTGAATAGAAGATTGCAAGAGATAATGTGCCAATGATGAATGAATTGACAAGCAAGGAATTATTCATTGTCAGAAATATGTTCAGGAATTGATCATTTGTGTACTAGTAAAGAATGAAAGGAAACTGAAAGTGAAAATTAAAAAATAAAAATCAACAAATTGTATGAATAATAAAATGGAAGAATATCAATGGATATTTGCTAAAATGATGTTTCAAAATTTGCCCACAAATTTTAAAGGCCTGTTCTAGAATGGGCAGGAATTCCATCATCCATAATCCACGTTTAAATTTTTTTCACAAGAAAAAAAGGGAAGGAGACTTTGGCAGGCAAACAGAACTACAGCAGCAATAATCTTCCAAGTTGTGCAGTCCGAGACAGACAAAAGTTCCTGCATATAGCAAAGTCTTTGCCATAATAAACATTTAGGCATTGAGGACTGTTCATGGACGTAGGCACTAGATATTTCTTGGAGACAGATGCAGACAGGGTTCTGGCAAAGTTAAGAAGGCATTCTTGGCAGCGGGAAAAATTTTGAAAATCTCATCGAAATCACGGCCCGCGGCGCTACGCCTCTTCAATTTCCTAAAGAAGCAGCATAGATTCCAAAATAGTGCATAGGCCCAGGGTTCCAGCATAGCGTGAAAGTCCATGATTTCATCACGGTGCAGATTCAGACACAGCGCGATGGCCCAAATCCTCGCCGAAAAGTATGAACGTGCCCTTGGGGTTTTTACAATGGTTCGCACAGATAGCAAGAAAATCCATGGGTAGGAAGGCTACAAGGAAAGCAATGCCAGCAATGGGAGAAGTAAAGTTTCAGGCCTGAAACTCTTTCTGTTCTAGAGACTGGTGCATGAAATCACGTAGGGTTTTAAGACAGATCTATGTTTCAGCCCACCACCGTGACTTCCAATACTTTGTTGTAGGGATTTTCCAGCTGCGACCTTGCCAAATAGGCCTGGGCTTTCCCAAGGAACACATTTCAAATTTTTTCAGTTGATAATCACAAATTTCATTCACTCCTGGAACCTACAATCCGAAACAGCAGCCATGCTCGATGCTGATGCATTCGATATCGTACACCAATCCACTGAACGTGGCAACGGAGACACGAGGGCATACCAAAACAGGTGTATAACCGAATCCATAGAGCAAGAGATATTTTAACTGATGCTAGATTTGCAGTTTAATCTATAGCTGAAACTTACCATTAATTTAATTATTCCAAGTTTTAAAACATTCTTAAAACATTATTTTTCAAACATTATTATATATATAAGTTACTACTCATAAAATATTTGCAATATTAATGTTAAAATATTTGTAATATTATATAAAATATTTGTAATATCACATTACAGAAAATATTTATAATTTATAATATTTACAAATATTAATTTTAACATAAATTCCTCCTAACTTTATGTATAACTTCCTAACTACATAACTTCCTCCTAACTAGATAGGTAAGTTGTAACCTCCTTACTTAGGAGAAAAGTTAGCTAGGATATTTTGGAATGTAACTACCTTATGAACCTTATAAAAAGGCTTTAGGGTTAAGGAGGGGATATATCATACTTGGGAGAAAACACACTTGAGATCTCACATCACACTTTGGAAGGCTACTAGCTAGCACTTGGGCTCTCACTTGGAGACACACTTTGAGTCTTTGGAAGAGCATTGTAAAGAAGAAATTGTGAAAGATTTCTTGTAAGATGACTGGCTAAAAAAAAGATTTCAGCCTTTTTTTCATAGTCCTGTGAGTTATGTTTTATTTTTATTTTCTTGAAATTGTTTAGCTAGTGATTTAGATAGTATCATCCTTGGCAAGTAATTTTGGGATTTTTAGATTACTCTTATTGTTCTTGTTGCCTGATAGAAAATTTCTATTAAAATTTTTCCATAGAAGCACTTGTGTTTGAAATCCTTAAGAGCATTTTAGTAGTGAATTTTCTTATTGTGCAATGTATAGGAACTGTTATTGAGATTATTGTAAGAGAGCCTCTACTTGTAGCCATGCCGTTGAACGATTCAATAGTCAAGAGAGTTCAGAAAATCTTTGGTATTTTAATGGGATCAGAATAGCTTTATTTTATCTTTAAAGTGAATCTCCGTGGTATTTCAATCAGAAATTGTCAAGTCTTTTGAAAGTTCTATTGAATGCAATTTTTGACGTCCATTATCTAGCCAAAATAGAGTCTCGTACGTGATAGTTTACGCAGCAATTTTTTTGGTAGCATACTAGGAATGTCTTGAAGAAATTGCTTATTTGAGCCTTGGAAGTTTGAAGAATTCATAGATATTGAATTTGGGATAGCTTTATAGCAAATTGTTTACTTGTGTCATTTTACCTTGTTTAAATATTTGAGGTCTACACAAATCTGCTTTCTTTTTTGTCTATTTCCATCGAATCTTGCTCTATTTCTAGTTTTCTTGTGGAACTATCTCTTTCTCTGGGGAAAATTAGAAGTAGATTCACAGAGTTATTCTCAAATGTTTCTGCAAAATTTTATTTGTTACAAGTAGGTATTATAAGGACCACATAGACTAGGTAATTAAACAAAATAGGAACTCTCAACAACTCACAGTACTTGGCAAAGTTGGCTAAATCTCTTTAAGATAAGTCATTTGTAGTTCACACACAATGCAATCATTTCATTTTACATAACCGCATGTCGCAATAGCACACACACATACTCACATTAGCTACTGAGTCTATTTGGAGGTAACTGGGCCTTGGTGTTGCCAGAGACCAGCAGGCACCTAAATCCTATTTGAGGACACTCGTTGGTGGTCACGTCCCAAACGGTCGCCAACAATTCTTTTGGTGCTAGAAGGAGGGCTGAAAATTTAGCCTCTAGGTTCATAAGCCTTATAATTTTAGCATATCAACAATTCTTTGTTACTATAAAGGCTTAAGAAATTAGATACTATTTTTGGTTCATGATCAAGAAGATTGAATGTTTGGAAAATTTCAAAGTTTCAAAAGATATTCTAGATTCTAAGACTGATTCTTCATCAGAAGAAGAAGAAAAGAAAGATTTTGAATTGGGAACAAGTAGTGGAGTGAAAACTAGAAGATCAAGAAGATTATATTTGGTTTATCGATTCATAAGAGAAAATCTAGAAAGTCTAAGAGTTCAACATTTCAAAGGAATAGGATGGCAAATCCTTGGCAAAGAGTTACACTGTTAGGATTTCAAAATTACAATGATATTCCGAAGGTAGTTTACAAATATTTTCCTGAGCCTTTCATTCCTAGAAAAGCTTATTTAGCTAAAAAATATATTCACATGTTTGAGTTAGCTTTAGCTCATGCAAATATTCAACATGAAGATCAAGCTTGTAGGTTGTTTGTGTTAAATCTAAAGGATATGGCTCAAATTTGGTATTCGAACTTACCAAGTAATAGTATTACAAGTTAGGATGACATGAAGAATCTTTTCTTGGCCTAGTTTGGTAATCAATTAGATCAACAACAACTATACAGAGGGTTGATACAAGCTAAGCAAGGAGTTAAAGAGTCAATTAGAGATTTTAACATCAAGTTTCAACGAATTTGTGGACTCTTTCAAAGACAATATAGACCATCAGAAGAAATGCTTAAAAAAATTATCTTAAGACTGTCAACCCTAACATTTCAATTTGGTTAAGGAGAACTCCAAACTTAACTACACTAAATGACTACTTTAGTGTAGCTATACAGTTAGGAAAATAGTTGAATTTGAATCCAGAAGAAAATATTGCAATTCCAAAAAGAGAAGAGAGAGTTACAATTCCTATACAAGAATTTGCTCAATTTAAAGCTTTACCAAGTCCATCACATGTTAAGATAGATCAACAACATGAAATAGTAGAATCTAGAAAAGGACAATTAATGAGAGATATGTCTAACAAAATAGTGAAGCTTGAAAAAGCCTTGGAAAGAGTTAATATCAAGGAAGAAAGGAAAAATAGAAAGCATAAACATCAAGACACTAAGTTAGCAGAAGATGAAGATGAAAGTGACCTTATTATGTCCAACTTTCTTGATACTGAATCTGATGATGAGTTATCTAGTGTTCACTATGCAAGTAAATCTTCTAGCAATGGATCTAGTGATACTTCTTCTCTATCAAGTTTTGAAGAAGATATGTCTTCAGATGAAGAATGCAATAACAATGAAGAAAATGGATATAATCTCAGATGAAAAGAAAGATTAACTACTTCCCACATTATCCAAGCCTTCTCAAGCCCCAAGATCTTCCCCTGGGTGAGTAGTTGAGGCAATGCATGGGCACGGAAGGTCTAGTAGATCTCCATGGTGAGTCCACTCTCAAGCTTATCCATGGGAAACACTTTTTGCTCCTTAGTAAGTCGCAACCACTCCTCGATGTCTCCCTTCATTAAGGTCAGCTCCTGCTTGCACCTCAACCCTATCGGGATGTCGTCAACAGGAACACTAAATAGGTCAGTAAATAGCTGGTCATTAATTTCAATGAACACCCGCATGCCCTATACGCTTGTGCAAAAATGGCCTGCCTTCTCAGAAAAGGAGTTAACCAGAGAGAGCATCTCAGCATCGGAACATTAGGATTCAGGGCCATAAACAGATCCATGAGCCCCACCTTTTGGATGTTCCAAACCAAGGAGGTCGGGGCCCTGTGGTCCAACTAGCATTGGCATGCTGCCACTTCATCGTATTTGAAATAAATGTTTGCCCCTTGCATTTCGATGGTTACCACCATCACCTCCTGGGGTTTCTTTGCCTCTGCAACAGTTTCCATAAAAACACATTTAGCATAACAACATAGAAAATACATGAACTGCAAAGGCACTTGGGCATGCATCATTTATCTTTTGACCCACCAGGTCTATATGGTAACGGGCACAATGAAAGTACGTCCGCCATAGGTTCCTCAACTATGACTAGCTTGAGGGGTTGTTCCCATTCCCTATCCAGCCAACCCTTCTCCTTACATTGATGGTAGATAGTGGGAAACCTGCATAGGTAAGATCGATATTCCCCTCCACATTGGCTAATCATGCCCGCTCACAAGTTCTCAGTAGAAGAGAACTCTTACAAGGCCAGCTGCGCTGTAACCAGCATATCCAATTGGTCTTGAACCCCCTTGTCATTGATAAAAAACCTGGTAACAAACACACGCCATTAGCATCCGGCCAATATGTCCAACATTGCATAATGTAGTGGAGCTCAGTTGCAAAACTCACCCGCCAGTACAATAGACAGTCCCTTGTGGGTTTTGAAAGCACATCGCCATGTAGCGTGCAAGGAACAGCGTGTTGTACTGGTTATAATAGCTCTATTCAGGCATGTCCCAAATCTAGGCTAAATGCTTCAGCCTTGCTACGTATTGGCTGGACCTCTCTCCCTACCTACTCACAAATGCCTCGTCAGCAAGAAATCTTAGAATGCTGTGACTTGCCCCTGGCAACATGGCCTCTACTATGTGAGATGACTCCACCTCCTCCAAGGAGAACCACACGATCACACTAAAGCGGTTAAGAAGAAATTGTAAAAAGTCCCACGCACCATCTCTAAACCAAGCTGCTCACTCTCCTAAACATATCTGGAGAGGAGGGGTGTTAGCCACGGATTTTCTTACATGGCATAGGACCCTGCAGATCTTTAAAACAATCAATCTGGTCCTTAGTCCTACCCTGCATGTTTCCATCAGAAAATGTTAGCACCATACATACTTAAAAGACAATACAGGAGAAACGTAGCAAAGTCTAAGCGGTCCATGTGTATAGCATAACATACCCTCCATCCATACACAGCGTAGCAAGGGTATGAAAACCTAGCATAGCGAAAACATGAAAATAAGCCTGGTGTAACGACAAAACAACTAATAAGATATTTTAATAAAATTCATGTCACGCTACCAACAACATACATGGCCTAGCACCCCCCCCCCCCCCCCCCCCCCCCCCCC